>CM064581.1:25916162-26253662 GCA_032716605.1 Paralithodes platypus | reverse complement strand
GGAGTTTGAAGCAATTTAAGTCATAGGAAGAGGGAAAGACTGATTCTGGGAGAGAGTTCCAGAGCTCAGATGTTGAGTAGAAGAAAGTTTGAGAGTAACGTTTCACTCTTGGGTTGGAGAGTTGCACAGAGTAGGGGTGGGATTGAGTTGAAAGACGGGTACCACGTGCCCTACGTAAAGGAGGTGGTATGCACTGGGATAGCTCTGAGGAACACTGATTATTATAGTAGCGATAGAATAGCGAGAGAGATGCAACATTGCGGAGGAGAGAGAGAGATTGCAGAGAGTTGGTGAGTGGACGGAAGTTAATGATACGAAAGGCCTTCCTTTCAACTTTGTCTAGGAGAGCGGTGTGAGAGGAACCTCCCCACACATGTGAACAATACTCAATACAAGGGCACACTATGCCCCTGTACAGAGCAAGAAGCTGTGCAGGGGAAAAGAACCCCCTAAGGCGGTTGAGCACACCCAGCTTCTGGGAGGCTGCCTTAGCAAGACTGGTAATATGGTCCTTCCAAATGAGAGCAGAAGAAAAGAGACACCAAGAATATTGAGAGAAGATGAAGGGTTGATTTTTGTATTGTTGAAGAATAAGGGATAGTCCGCTGGGAGATCCTGACGGGTAGATAGATGGAGAAATTGGGTTTTAGAAGCATTAAGTTAACAAGGTTTTCTCTGCCCCAATTGGAAATAGTATTTAGATCAGAATTTAAGAGTTCTATGGCTTCATTACGTTTGTCGTTGAGGGATTGCTGGCTGGGGCGTTCTGAAAAACTAATGGAGTAGTGTAAGGTTGAGTCGTCTGCGTATGAATGGATGGGAATTAAGGTACAGTTAAGGAGATCATTTATAAAATTAGAAAGAGAATAGGAGATAGAACAGAGCCCTGAGGAACACCAGAGTTTATAGGGTGAGGAAGTGAACAATGGCCGTCCACAACCGCAGCTATGGAACAGCCAGAAAGGAAATTAGAGACAAAGGCACAGATGGAGGGATAGAAACCGAAGGAGGGTAGTTTAGAAATTAAAGATTTATGCCAGACTCTATCGAAGGCTTTCGATATGTCTAGTGCAATAGAAAAAGTCTCACCGAAGTCCCGAAAGGAGGATGACCAAGAGTTAGTAAGATATGAAAGAAGATCACCAGTAGAGCGACCCTTAACACCTTACGAGCGGCCTATGCGGTTTATTATATGTACCGCACAGCGGGGTGTTTTTAGCCAAAATAGGGCTGTTTACGTGATCATTTTCATGCCTAAATAAGACCCAGAACGTAAAACAAGTACCTATCCCTGAAAGGGCATAAACAGAGCTTTCGAATGACACCATAACGATCCTTGTATGATGGATAGTTTTCTTGCAATAACCGTGCAACGCGAGTGCAAAAAGCAGGTAATTCGGTACTTTCGGTACATAATTGAGTATGTAGCGAGTGAGAGAGGGAGGAGGGAGCTGAGATTTGTGTCAGTAGGTTCGCCGCGGTGGTCTGGAGCAGTCATACGCTCGCTAGTCTCCTGCCACCACTTGTCTCTCTCTCTCAGCCACATTACGTGCTGAAATTGCCCGACGACCTATGTCGAGCGCCGCCACATAGTCCAGCTTTATTTAACTCGACTTATGTTGCTCGCCGCTAAATAAGGGGTAAGGAAGCCATACTGGCGATCTGAGAGCAGATTATGAGAAGAGAAATGCTTAAGAAATTTGGAAGCAAGAATAGTTTCAAAAACTTTAGAAAGACAAGAGATAAGAGCAATTGGACGATAGTTGGGGGGTTGAGAGCGGTCACCCTTCTTTGGGACAGGTTGAATGTGAGCAAACTTCCAGCATGAAGGGAAGACGTTAGAGGATAGACAGAGACGAAAGAGTTTGCCTAGGCAGGGAATCAGCACGGAAGCACAGTTTTTGAGAACAACAGGAGGAACACCGTCCGGACCCTACGCCTTATTAGTGTTAAGCCCAGAGAGGGTAGAAAGTACATCTTTAGAAGAGATTAGGATATTAGGCATAAGTAAGAGAGAGGAGGGCGGAGAGGGAGGAATAGCACCGGAATCATCCAAGGTGGAGTTTCTAGCAAAAGTTGAGCGAAGAGTTTAGCTTTGTCAGAGGAAGAAGTGATGGTTGTGCCATCAGAGTGGGAAAGGGGAGGGAAAGACGAGGAAGAGAAATTGTTAGAGAGGTTTTGGCTAGATGCCAGAAAGCTGGGAAGAGCTAGAGTTGGATAGTTCAGTGCATTTATTATTGATGAAAGAGTGTTTGGCAAGTCGAAGAACAGATTTGGCTTGATTCCGGGCAGAAACATATGAAGAATGAGAGTCTTGAGTTTTAAGGCGTCGGTACCGTTTGAATGCTTCCTCCTTATTGCGGACAGCAGTAGAACAGGCGTGAGTAAACCAAGATTTTTAGCATTAGTCTGAGAGAAAGAGAATGGAATGTATGCTTCCATGCCCGATAGGATTACCTCGGTAATGCGTTCAGCACTCTCCGAGGGTCCTCGGCCATGGAAGCAGAAATCATTCCATGGGAAATCAAAGAAGTACTGCCGAAGAACCTCCCAGTCGGCAGCGCCAAAGTGCCACAAGCGCCGCCGGCTAGGAGGATCGGGTGGCTGTACTGGAGAGATAGGACAGGTGACAGAGATAAGTTTATGGTCGGAGGAGCCCAAAGGAGAGAAAAGATCGACAGTATAAGAAGAAGGGTTAGAAGTTAGAAACAGGTCAAGAATGATGGGCCGATCTCCGATGCGATCCGGGATACGGGTGGGTTGCTGAACTAACTGCTCTAGGTCATTTAGGATAGAAAAGACGTAGGCTTGTTCACCAGGTGGATCAGTAGTGTGAGAGGAGAGCCATTGGCGGTGGTGAACGTTGAAATCTCCTAAGATGGAGGTATGGTTGGTTGTTGAAAGGAACATAATAATTGATATTGGTTCAGGAGTAATTTATCGAGAGGACTTCCCTAAGTGGTTAAGGCCCCATTAATTGCTCTTTCCATTCACATATGCATAGCCTACGTGAGTTGCAGTTGGGATGTGTGTACATGCTTAGATTGATATGCAGGATTCGAAGTTGCATAATAAATCGTAGGCAGTGTCCACCATCCTTTAACTGTCTTCGTGGTGCGATGTATAAGGTGTTGATTTTCGGTGTGAGCATCCTGGGTTCGAATCCACGGACTGCCACATGTGTTTGTAAATTTCATTAATCGATTTTAGGAGTATGGTTGGTTGTTGGAAGGAACATAATAATTCTTATGTACACTTGATAACAGTTTGGAATGACCACTGGAAATCTAGAAATGGGTCAATCTATCTGTAGTACCCGTTTTTCTACAACAGACCAAAACTAAGCTTAACCCCTACGGTACTGGCGATATCTGTATAATTGTATATATTAGTTATATTTAGATGATTTTGTGCAGTTTAAGAAGAATCGGTGGCAATACAAAGGGTTAAGTGAGATAGTACAAAGCTTATTCATTGCTGGAGGACTTTTTTTAACCGAATAAAATCGTCTAATATTAGCCAAAATATTATCAAAAGGACGTTACCTGTACTGAAAGGACGTTACCGGTACTGAAAGGACGTTACCGGTACTGAATGGGTTAATCAACTAATGTAGGTATAGCCATAGCACAATAAAGGCGTGCGTCATGGTACACTAAAATGGTTAATTACGTATAAGATTCATTGACCTCTCCTGCCTCCCTCTCTCTCTCAACCTTAATTAACGGTTCTCTACCATGGCTTCCTCATTACCAGAGTCAGAAAAGGACAAATGAGTATATATCAAATGTGAGCTACCCAGGTCAGTAGTGAATAGGTTCCATTGGTGATTTTGGGAAATGCGAATAATTGTTCAAGCTTTATCATGTGAAGTCTTGACGATTGACCTTGATTATATCATATGATTAACAATTGGGAATAGATGTTATATTTTACGAATGAACTGTGCACATGTGAGCACCTTACATTTCTGCCAAAATTGTCGAAAATGGATTTAATCAGTAGTCAGTACTAGAGTCCCTAAAAGAGGGCAATAAATGACTAGCAATTAATGGGATGAAGAATATATATACAACATAATACTGAAATATATATATATATATATACAGTACACTACTGTATATACATATATATATATATATATATTTTTTTTTTTTTTTTTTTTTTTTTTCTATATTCCAACTTACTTCCTCTCGGGCATAGGCTGAGAGCTTAACATTCACCGCTTTACAATGAACAGTGAAGCCTGTGAGGTCTTGTTCCAGTCTAGGGAGTGAGACATGTGAAGCACGTAGAGTACAACGAGCACCTGCCATCTTGCCTTCACATGAGGCACGGTGCTCACTCATGGCCCGAAACGACCCCATCTCTGAAGCCACCTCGTTCCCGTGCTTCACTGTCTCACCCCCTACACTCGGACTCTCACACTTACACACACAACGCCACCTGTTGAGCAGATAACTCACCAGGCATTGCACCCCTATAGCATATTTTGAATATGGGAATATTCATACAGTGCTATTTAATCAGGGAACAATGAGGGTGTTTTATTGACGTTTCGGTGGGCTTGTGGTAATGCACTGATACCAGGTACAGCACAAATTCCATCCCAATAATATCTTCCCATTGATACATCGGGATTTGAACCCGGCACCTTTGGATTACCAGACCAGTGGCAAGACCACTCCACCACACCTCCCCTTATATATATATATATATATATATATATATATATATATATATATATATAAAATACTGTATAATTATATATACTGTATTATCTACATTGGCAGTATCAGACATTACCTCACATATTCAGCTCTTGGCAAATAGTTTTATTATTGTTATCATATTGTAATCATATAATCAGCATTTATCAATCAGCTCTCGAAATATTTGATTTCACCTCTCCTATTATAGTTTCCATGGCATACTGTATATGCTATTTATCAAGTTAAATAGTAAGAATCCCTATGGCATTCCCCTGGCATTTGTTAATTATCTTGCTTCAACCAATCTTTTTGTTTTCACATTTAACAGACATTAAGACATCAAATAATTCCGTCTTCTTTGTAGTCTTACACTTCTTCTTCTATATGCTAAAGCACTTGCATGTGCTCTTTGCACTGGTCCTTCTTCAGACATTTTATTTGTGTAGTTACATCATCAAAGAAAACATTGTCTCCTACATTTTCATTGGCAGCTTTTCTAATTTCACACACAGTAAATCCTAAATATCCCTAACTCTGCATCTGGGTTTTTATAATGCATTCCATAACATATATTAATTTGATTTCACTCTCGAATTCTTTTTTAATGCTAGGTAAGTATTTCAATCCTACACATTAATGTGGACACAAACGTTATTTGATGTTGTCCTTTCACTATTAATATTATAAATATTTGTAAATCCATCCAATTGATTCGCATCACAAAATGTACACTGACATAATGGTTGACACTTGACTAGCTTGCCTCAACCATCGCATGGATTTTACTGAACCTAAAATATGCAAAAAATATACAGTATATTTATCACCAAAACCTGATTTGTTTCATGACTGACCATCACATAAACTATTCGAATATGTCTGCCAATTATGATGATAAACCATGAATCCCATTAAGAGAAAAGATCGCACAGTTATAGGAAAAGTAACCTTGTCCATTCAGTACGGTATACGCTGTCGAACATCTATCACAGATCACATACCACGCTTATACAAGATGAAATGCAATATTTGCGACACCTGAAATTATTCATACATTTATTTTTTGTTCCATTATCTGTAATCAAGACGGTTGTCTTTTTTATTTCTTCAATAACCGAACATGTGATAGCTTAAATGGTTAAAACTAAATTCTTCTTACATTATGTTAATATAATATGTAATACATTTAATATTGCAATGAAGTTCAATTACATTATCAGGCTGCAATTTGAAAAAACTTCGATCTTCGCCAATTCCCCACAACCCCGAGAGTTGACCCAGAGAAGTGGTGTTTCTGTGACTAATATCAACCTCAGAGTGTTCTTGTGTGGCCCTCAGTGGCGGGGTTCTCTACTTTGACAACACCACTATTATATATAACTATTATATTATAACCCTTTCAATACGAGGGAACGTGTTATTTTTAGCATATTCTGACTAACGATTTTTATCAATACATTGAGCACCAGCTGATTTATAATAAATGTACAACGTGGGACCAGCAGGTTGTAATTTTTTTGTTTTTCCTGAAAACACATGGGATGGGTTAGTAATGAAGGAAAAATCACAAACAAACGTTCACCTAGGTCATTTAGGGGTCCTGCGTGACGGCGGAAAGTCGCAATTTACATAGGGAAATGGATAGGCAAAATACTGGTAAATCACTCCCGCGCGCGCCCACACGCACGCGGCTGGACTTGGAGGGTTTCCAACCATCGGTTTTGTTGCGTGGGATACTAAAGCAGTTCCCATACAAATCTGAACCCTCTAGGTGCCATATGACAAGAGTAATTAACGCAAACGCCACCATTGTGTTGCTGGGGTTTAGTGTTACATACATAGGCGACGCATTACGTGCGTCGCTGGTACTCAAGGGGTTAAGAATGACCTCTAGAAAAAAATGGGTAAACAGTGTTACGTCCTGGGATATATAAACACTGGGCTCTTTCTATTGGACTAGGTATGCGGCAACAAGCAACAACGGAAAACGCTAGATCCAACCCTTATCTATAAACCCAGGCAACAAACCACCCTAAACCGTCAAGAGTCCTGCCTGGACAACGAGGTATCCTATGACTCGGTTACAGGGTGCACGCACTATAGACTGCTGATAGTCAAGCAGGCTATATAAAAGATCACACAATTAAGTTGACTTAAAGCTTCAAGGAAAAGATAGATAACTGAATTAAATTGCAGAAACAATTTAATAACAAACTAGAAGAAAGTACATTTAACGTTACGTTAATTAATACAACTAATCACCCCTGCGTGAAAGAAGGTGAAAGCAAACAGTCCTCAAAACATCGTACAGGTAGACAAGATGCGGGCCTCTAAACTGCATGCGGCTACTGTAGGATCTGATGCTTAGCAAAGAAAGTACGTTACGGATTTAGAGAACTCTTAACTCATAAGCAGGAATAAATACTAGTGATAGGACATACAGTGTATAATGGCATAGGTATAATTAAATAAAGGCAGCAACTCGCAACATAACCACATACAGGTGTGCTTCTCACTCTTAGTCAGGCAAGCCTGCTCGGACAGAGTCTCTAAGCCACACCCTGACTCACAATGCTCACAAAAACGGTAAACTGTGGCACAATAACAAGCATACAGAGACAATAAACACCTAGCTGTTAATGTGCCAGGTGGCAGAGGTCTAGCCGGAAGGATATAGGCTTCGGACACCCGGGCTGAGCCACCTGCTCTAGCCTAGGGTCGTTCCCAAGTCTGTGCGCCAAATTACTCTAATTGAAAGGGTGCTCTCTTGAGAGACTCAGATCGCAAGTATCTGACTCTCTCCTGGCGACCCTAAAACAAAAGCAAGACGTGCTAGCGCAGTGCTGAGTGGACTAGGCAATGGCCCTCACACAACACAACGCTAGACACACAGGGACACAGACAAGAAAATGCCCCCAAGACTCCCACGGGTATCCTAGTAAAGTCGTGCGGGTCCACGGGACTCGCACCAGCAGACTTTACTTAAAGGATCGCAAAAAGCCTCCCCTCCAGTCTAGCCCCTGCTAACCTGACACAAGAACACACTAGCAAGCATGAAACCACCAAATATAAGACAACAAAAAAGCTTCCTAGGTCTCATTAACAATTACATCCCTGCATAAGGCCCAAAATCCTATCTAGTTATCTGAGAGCTCGTCATTAATACAATAATAGATATAAGGTCTATCAAAGGGATGGGATAATTAAATAGATTGGTGAAGTAGTGGAAAGAAGGTATACAAAGTAAGAGAGAACATTTCTAAGTGGGGTTGAGAGGGATAGATATCAAGGGGGTCCGAAGGGTACGACAATGAGGTGAGCTCTGAGTCTTGAATCTGTCTGGACCCCCCCCCTAGGCATGCAGAATACATCCCAAGCTTGGCAACACTCAACACAGTTGCCTGGTCAAAATCCTCTACCCCGTGCGTGAGTCGAAACTAAGCCTAACGTTGCAATCAAATGCATGTGGCAGCGCTTCAGGCTCGTCCCAAGCTGGTCTCTCCGCGCAAAGCAATGTCCCAAGCCGGTCTCTCTCTCCCGCTCATCTCTTCCCGCTCTCACTAGACTTACATCTTATATATTATAATGAAACAATCAACTATCGAGAATAAAATATACTAAGATGCGTTGGTTAAGAATAAGGGCAGCTTCAAGCTGTGAAACAACATAAGAATATCCCAGACATTAGTTACATTGTCGTAGGATATATACTATATACTCCTGTTCCTCCCTACTAACGTCGGCCGCCTTCTCGGCAACGACCAAGGGTGAAACCTTACAAGCAGGCACCGCAAAGTCGTTGCCGAGGAGGAGGTCGACGCCCCCAACAGGCAAGTTCTCTACAATTCCGACATCCAGCTCCTTCGCCACACCATCCACCTCCAGCTCCATCCGCACCAGCGGGTAGGACTTCGTAGCATTGATCCCCTGAACTACCACCACCCGAGCAGCGTTAATCGGTCTACCAGTATAGTTCCTTAACAAGGTCTGAGAAGCCCCAGTATAACGCAATAGCTTAACTCCTCGCCTTTCGCCAGCCCACCTCACAAAACCATGCCCTCTATGACCCCCAAAGACGCCGCGGACAGGGTTCGAGCCTTCCGGACTCTTGAACACAGGCTGTGTCCCAACCTCTGACGAACTACCCTTGGCAAACTCAGAAGATATAGGCGACACCCCTATGCTGCGGGCCAATGACGCAACCTTGTTTGGTGGCTTGTTCGGACAAGCATTTGCAAAGTGACCCTCCTTGTGACATGCAAAGCACTCTTTACTCTTTGGTTTCCCTTGGGAGTGGGAGGTACCATTAGACTTCTTATACGGGACGGTATTTGGTTGATGTTCAGTTTTATTGTCAGTGCTAGATGGTTTTGTGTATTTATGTGTATCAAAATTCTTGGGAGGGGGAGGGGTACGATCCTTTGCACCCGACTCACTCCTAGCTGCTGCTCCGCACCCTCGAATTAATGACAGTCGGAGGTCAGCCATTTCTGCTGCCTCCTGGAGAGTTCTAGGATTTTGTTCCTTTATATTTAATGTTAAGTCCCCGCCTGTGCACTTAAAGAACTGCTCCAAGAGAATCAGCTCACTCAACTCCTCAAAAGTAGCTGCCCTCTCAGAACGCAGCCAATGTCGTAGTGCATCAGACAAGTCCCGGGCGTGTTCTAGGAAGGTACTATCCTTGCCCTTAGTAACACCCCGAAACTTCAAGCGGTAAGTTTCTGGTTGTAACTCATAGGCCCGTAGCACAGCCTTCTTTAGCTCATCATAAACTAAACAGGACTCTAAAGGTAGTGCATCATACGGTTTTAGCCCCTTTCCTAGGAGTCTTGATGAAACTAATGCTGCCCACTTTTCCTGAGGCCACTGGTGTTCCTGACACTTCTTCTCAAATCGCATAAAAAACTCAGTCACACATAATTCATCGAACACAGGAACTAGTTTAAGCAGGTGCGACAATGATTGGTCCCGATGTCTGTTACCTCCCCCAATATTTCGCCCTGTTACCTCCACTCGAGAGATCTCCAGCTCCCTGTCAGCCCGATACCTAGTAGACTCTGCCTGCAGTTCAGCCTCTCGTATAGCTGTTCTCTCTGCAGCCTCAGCCTGCACACTAGCCTGTCTTTCGGTAGCCTCAACCTGAGCTCTAGCAACCTCAACCTTTGCCATCTCAAGCCGAAACAACAAATCTGGAGTCAACCCTTGAGGAGGGGAAGATGCATTTAATGGAGAGGGTCCCTGTGATTGAATTACACGCTGCCATTGACCATCAACTTGGGGGTATGTACTAAATTCAGGCACCCTGACGTTTGATACGGGGGTAGAGTGGATGGGGGGCTGGGGACCGGGGCCCCCAGTCGCCTCTCCACCCAGGTCTCTCCCTTCTAAACCCAATATCAAAGTCCTCAGCTGATCTTTCCTCATGCCACTTAAACCCTGGTGACCCTGAAGACCTGCTACACACTTTAAGCCATACTTATTCAGCTTCAACACCCTGGCAGCGGTAAGGGGCACCTCTAAAAATCTTCTAGCACCCTCCTCGCTATCGACTAGCCACTCCACAGGTCTTTCTCCCTCCGAGCCCGTATCGTGACCTGACCCATCACTGTGTTCTGATGTATTAGACATGTTTGTGTACTGCAGTAATTATCACGGTTATAGAATGTGCCTTATCTCTTATGCAAGTATGTATATACTAATATTATTTAAAGTCTTTAATGTGTTATATTAGTTGCTCAAAAAAAAAAACTCTATGTCCACTGTATTCCTCTAATCATAAGGAATCTCAAAACAAATGACCACTATATTCCTCTGTTCAGTAAATCCTATGCAAGGTCGCCATTTGTTACGTCCTGGGATATATAAACACTGGGCTCTTTCTATTGGACTAGGTATGCGGCAACAAGCAACAACGGAAAACGCTAGATCCAACCCTTATCTATAAACCCAGGCAACAAACCACCCTAAACCGTCAAGAGTCCTGCCTGGACAACGAGGTATCCTATGACTCGGTTACAGGGTGCACGCACTATAGACTGCTGATAGTCAAGCAGGCTATATAAAAGATCACACAATTAAGTTGACTTAAAGCTTCAAGGAAAAGATAGATAACTGAATTAAATTGCAGAAACAATTTAATAACAAACTAGAAGAGAGTACATTTAACGTTACGTTAATTAATACAACTAATCACCCCTGCGTGAAAGAAGGTGAAAGCAAACAGTCCTCAAAACATCGTACAGGTAGACAAGATGCGGGTTTCTAAACTGCATGCAGCTACTGTAGGATCTGATGCTTAGCAAAGAAAGTACGTTACGGATTTAGAGAACTCTTAACTCATACGCAGGAATAAATACTAGTGATAGGCCATACAGTGTATAATGGCATAGGTATAATTAAATAAAGGTAGCAACTCGCAACATAACCACATACAGGTGTGCTTCTCACTCTTAGTCAGGCAAGCCTGCTCGGACAGAGTCTCTAAGCCACACCCTGACTCACAATGCTCACAAAAACGGTACACTGTGGCACAATAACAAGCATACAGAGATAATAAACCCCTAGCTGTTAATCTGCCAGTTGGCAGAGGTCTAGCCGGAAGGATATAGGCTTCGGATACCCGGGATGAGCCACCTGCTCTAGCCTAGGGACGTTCCCAAGTCTGTGCGCCAAATTACTCTAATTGAAAGAGTGCTCTCTTGAGAGACTCAGATCGCAAGTATCTGACTCTCTCCTGGCGACCCTAAAACAAAAGCAAGACGTGCTAGCGCAGTGCTGAGTGGACTAGGCAAGGGCCCTCACACAACACAACACTAGACACACAGGGACACAGACAAGAAAATGCCCCCAGACTCCCACGGGTATCCTAGTAAAGTCGTGCGGGTCCACAGGACTCGCACCAGCAGACTTTACTTAAAGGATCGCAAAAAGCCTCCCCTCCGGTCTAGCCCCTGCTAACCTGACATAAGAACACACTAGCAAGCATGAAACCACCAAATATGAGACAACAAAAAAGCTTCCTAGGTCTCATTAACAATTACATCTCTGCATAAAGCCCAAAATCCTATCTAATTATCTGAGAGCTCGTCGTTAATACAATAATAGATAAAAGGTCTATCAAGGGGATGGGATAATTAAATAGATTGGTGAAGTAGTGGAAGGAAGGTATACAAAGTAAGAGAGAAAGTTTCTAAGTGGGGTTGAGAGGGATAGATATCAAGGGGGTCCGAAGGGTACGACAGTGAGGTGAGCTCCGAGTCTTGAATCTGTCTGGACCCCACCCTAGGCATGCAGAATACATCCCATGCTTGGCAACACTCAACACAGTTGCCGGGTCAAAATCCTCTACCCCGTGCGTGAGGCGAAACTAAGCCTAACGTTGCAATCAAATGCATATGGCAACGCTTCAGGCTCGTCCCAAGCTGGCAAGCGAAGCAACGTCCCAAGCCGGTCTCTCTCTCCCGCTCGTCTCCTCCCGCCCTCACTAGACTTACATCTTATATATTATAATGAAACAATCAACTATCGAGAATAAAATATACTAAGATGCGTTGGTTAAGAATAAGGGCAGCTACAAGCTGTGAAACAACATAAGAATATCCCAGACATTAGTTACGTTGTCGTAGGATATATACTAAGGAAAAGCCTGCCGGCCGGCTGCCGCCAGCCGGTTTCGAAACGGCTGGGCAGCCGACGCGCGCGCATGCCCGCACGTGGCTACTATGCAGAAGCGTCACAACAGCGTCTCCACAAACAGGATTCTTCCTTCACTGTATAATATAATGATCAAATAAAATAAATTTAAGATATCGCACTGACTGGTTAAACTTGGTTAATCTATAATATTGGGCTTCAATTTAGAAAATCAAGCTCATCGTAAAATCTCCTATAAACCCGATTGTTGAACCAAAAAAGTGGAGTGTTTATGTATTTTATATATATTTTTGCTTTATTTATGTATTTCAGTTTGCTCCCTAGATCTCTATCGAGAAAAAAGAAAAAAAGGAAAATAAAAAATCGCTCGTGTGACACCGGCTTCATGGACGACATTGTGACCCATTCAATGCAATGGTCGTCCTTGTATAGTATATTCTTGCTATCACTAGGCTAATTCATTAAGCTTTCAAAGGACCTTTACATGAAATGGATGAAAACTATCCCTGTGAATTCTTTCTAAACCACAAAGTTGTCTAATGATATTCAGAATAAAATAATTAAATATATGCATCGCTCTGATGGGATCCACACAGTTTCACTATAATAATTTGCTTCAATCTGCAAACTCCTGATAATAGTAAATCCTCACACGCATAACCGGTGAGCCAGATAATTGATGCCTGGTTGAATGATATCAGCCTTTACACGTATCGTTCTGCGGCCCACAGGCGAATGTCTATACAATGTTCTGGGAACACGAATTTTGAAAGATTTCCTACATGACAATCTGATCTAACAATCATTTCCAATTGGGGCAGAGAAAATCTTGTTGCTCTCAATGCTTCCAAAACCCACTTTCTCCATTTATCTACCCGTCAAGAACTCCCAGAGGACTATCTCTCATACTTCAACGATACAAAAATCAACCCTTCATCTTCTCTCAATATTCACGGTGTCTATTTTTGTTCTGATCTCTCTTGGAAATACCATATTACCACAAAAAAACCGGCTAAAACGGCTTCCCAAAAGCTGGCTGTGCTCAACCGCCTCCCTGCACAGCTTCATGCTCTGTAGAGGGACACAGTGCGTCCATGTATTGAGTATTGTTCGCATGTGTGGGGAGGATCCTCTCACACAGCACTCCTAGACAAAGTAGAAAATTATTCAATCTCTTCCACTCACCGATTTTCTACAATCTCTCTCTCTTCGCCGCAATGTTGCATCTCTCTCGCTACTATATCGCTATGACAATAGTCAGTGTTCCTCAGCTTTCTCAGTGTATACTACCTCCTCTACCTAGGGTACGTGGTTCCCATCTTCCAACACAATCCCACACAATCTGTGCAACTCTCCAACCGAAGAGTGAAACTATACTTCCAATCTTTCTTCTATTAAATAACTGAGCTCTGGAACTCTCTCTCTGAATCCATCTTCCTCTCATCCTTTGACTTAAATTGTTTCAAACTCCGTGTGTCCAGACATTTTGGCTTGAACATTCCTTGATATTGGCCCTGTTACTCTTTCAACTCTGGGGGAGGTTCTCGTCACAGGAAGTTTTGCCTTCTTTGTCACCCATTTGCGCTCACCCCCAAGACTCGGACCTTCACTCGCAGAACGCCACCTTTTGAGCAATTAACTCACTAGGCATTGCCCCCCTGTAGCATATTTTGCATATGGGAATATTCATACAGTGCTATTTAATCAGAAATCAATGATTTTTTTTTTTTTTTTTTTCGGTGGGCATTGTGGTAACGCACTGATACTATGTAAAGCACAAATTCATTCCCAATAATATCTTTCCATTGATACATCGGGATTCGAACCCAATTCCATTGGATTACCAATCCAGTGGCAAGACCACTCCACCACACCTCCCCCTATATACTGTATATATATATACAGTATATATATATATATATATATATATATATATATATTGTTATGTCGGGCTATAATATTTACAGCTCGTGATATAGTCTTTACTAAAATCCAGATCTGGACTTATAGACCGTAAATAACTCAACAGGGTCAAATCTGACACGTTCTTAATCTCAGAAATAGGTATTCAATTAGCTATTAGCTAAGGTCAGCATAAATAGTATAAGTCAGCATAAATAGTACCAAGTCAGAGTGGGGAGCAGTCAAAAGTGGTGTCCCCCAGGGATCGGTATTAGGTCCACTGTTGTTTCTTATATACATAAATGACCTAGATTTAGGTATAACTAGTAGGATAAGTAAATTCGCAGACGATACTAAAATAGGGAGATCAATTGATTCAGATAGCGATATAGAGTGCCTCCAAAGGGATCTAGATACCTTACATGAATGGTCAGTAAATTGGCAGATGAAGTTTAACATTGACAAATGCAAGGTATTAAAGATAGGGAAGATGCAAACAAATGTTAAATATAAACTAGCTAATTTAGAATTAGAAAATTCAGATTGCGAGAAAGATCTAGGTGTGTTTGTTAGCAATGATTTGAAGCCTAGAAAACAGTGTATAAGCGTTCGTAATAAGGCAAACAGGATTCTCGGGTTCATCTCTAGGAGTGTGAGTAACAGAACTGCTGATGTTATCTTAAAACTTTACTTGTCATTAGTGAGACCCCATATGGATTATGCTGTCCAATTGTGGTGTCCTTATTACAGAATGGACATAGATTCATTGGAGAGAGTACAGCGTAGAATGAAAAAATGATCCATAATATTAGAAATCTTTCGTATGGAGAAAGGTTGAAGAAATTAGGTTTACATTCGTTAGAGAGACGCAGAGTTAGAGGGGATATGATAGAGGTGTTCAAGTGGGTTAGTGGGATTAACAAAGGGGACATGACAAATGTACTAAAGCTCAGTGATAGCGAAAGAACTCGTACCAATGGTTTCAAATTAGATAAATTTCGTTTCAGAAAAGATATAGGCAAATATTGGTTTGGTAACAGAGTTGTAGATGGGTGGAATGGACTACCAAGTGCTATAGTGGGATCTAAAACTGTAGGGAGCTTTAAGATAAAATTGGATAAGCATATGGACGAGAAGGGTTGGGTGTGAAGGGGGATCAGCCGGGTTGGGCCAATCAGCGCTCTGCAGACCCCCATAATCCTGCGTTAATCTCTAACCGTTTTGGTAAGATGATCCTCAGGGTATTAGAGTGTGAAGCCTATAATTGGGCTTTGTAATTGAATTGGGGTTGTGTGGGACAGGGCCTTGCTTAGGCCAATCGGCTTTCTGCAGACTCCCATTTTCTTATGTTCTTATGTTCTTATTACAGAACTCAATAACAACACACCTAACAATTATGCACATATTCAAATAGATATATACCTGAAAATCAGAATGCAGCTTCACCTGGATAATTATTGGAACTATCAGGCAAGGATTACAAGGCATATAAATGGTAAATCATGAATGGGGAGCAATTGCTCTTCAACTGTGGTTATAAACAAGGTGAATAATATGCAACTAAATAATACACATAACTTATAGAATCAACCCTTAATACAAATAATTATCTGAGTCGAGTGTCTTCCTAGAATAAAACAACAGTGAAAGCACTAGAACACAATCTCAAACAAGAGAGTCTGGGGAATTGAGAGGGTAAACAAGAACTCAGGTTAGTAGGGTGAGTCACACGACAGGTAGTGGCGTGCCGGCTAGGTAGTCGCATTTACTAAGGTGACCTTCTCATTAGCTAGGGGGAAGTCAGGTCATATATTTGTACTGCGGGGGTGGAAATTTAGGTTTGAGTTAGTGCAACTATACACTCAGTTTCAATGATAATAATATGAAAATGGGGGCAGAATAGTAATCAATTATTTGGACAATTTATTGTCAAGGAAACTCAAATTAGGTCATTTATGATGGGAATCATATATTCACTTCAAACGATGGATCGTATGTAATAATAACGAAATGCGCCTAGGAATTCAGAGGTAAATTTAATATAAAATTAGGAATGGAATATAGAAGAATATCTATGAATTGTGAACAGATTATAATTGACTAAATAAACTTAGACAATGAATGCTCTGGAACTATTAGGGAATGACAGTGTAATTAATAATTAATATGATGTTAATTATAAATAGGTGATATTGCACACGACGAAGTTGTGCGGAGGAAATACTCAAGATAGTATTTCCAAGATGTCTGAATGAGTTAACAGAGTCTTAAGAGAATAAACACCGTAACACGGTGTATAGAATGTGATGTACAATTAAGTAACAGAAACTATGCAATGCTCGAATTCCTAAGCACGAAGAATCAAAATTACTTACATCAGTTATCAAATGAACGTAAATACTAATTCATAAAATAATTACAATGGTGGTTAATTAAGAGAGTAAAAAAGGGGGAACTCGGGAAGTAAATGTGTTGATAGAATAACAATACTTCTGAACGAGGATACTGAAGTAAATTAATTATAAAATTAGGCGTAGGTTCTAGGTAATCGGTGATGAATCAAGAAGGGTAATTACACACGGAATACACTTTGACCTCAACTTGCAAAATACACAACAGAATACATATATTAGGAAAATCTGTGAGTGTGGCAATGTGAATTAATTAAAACAAAGGTATATAAAGTATGTGTAGGACGTTCTAGAGAAAATAAATAAATTATGAGCACTAGGTCTTAAACACAGACCTTAACCCTGCAAGTACTGGAAGACTCTTAAGAGTTTCCCCGGGCGACTGCGGGAAGACTCTTAAGATCTATCTATCTATCTATCTATTGCCTGACGCCGTGATCCCCGAAGGGGTGGCCACGAACGAACCGCCCCCATGCACCTCTGTCCCCAGTCAGTCGACGCCCCTCCCCCCAACCAGCACCGCCTTCGTTCATGTAGTTCCTCACTCCATCCTTCCATCTCATATTCGGTCTACCTCTCCCCCTCTGTCCCTCCACCTCGCTCTCGTACACCCTCTTAGTCATTCTCTCGCTTTCCATACGTTCCATATGGCCGAACCATCTCAAGTTGTTCCTTTTCACACTTTCCAGCACATCTACCTCCACACCACACCTCCTTCTTACTTCCTCATTAGTCTGTCTATCCCTCCATGTAACTCCGCACGCACTCCTTAAGTAATTCATTTCCACTGCTCTCACTCTTGGTCTGAGTCTCTCAACCAACGTCCATGCTTCGCTTCCGTAAGTCAGTGTCGGGATTACCACACTGTCATGCAAGGACTTCTTCACTTCCATACTGACCACCCTATTTCTTGTTACTGCTTTTAGCGTTCCTACAACCCTCTTCCCCTGTTGTACCCTCTCCCGCACCTCTTCATCCATAGTCCCATCTTTACTCAACACACTGCCCAGATACTTAAAAGAGTTGACGATCTCCATAGCCTGACCGTTCAGCTTCACCTCACACTCTGTGACTTCACCCCTTTCGAAGACCATAACCATGCTCTTCCCCGTATTTACCTTCAAATTCCGTTTTTCGCACACTGTTCCAAACTCATTTACCAGACCCTGCAACTCCCATTCATTATCACTCATCAGAACTGTATCATCCGCAAACAGCAGTATAGGTAGCTTCCACTCAATTCCCTCCCTTTTCAGCGATACACCAACATCCACTGCTCTTGATAGTATTTCTTTCATAACTCCATCCATATATACAGTAAACAACCACGGGGACATCACACACCCCTGTTTCAAACCAACATTCAGGTCAAAGAACTCGCTCTGCTCACTCTCCACTCTTAAGATCCTGGGCCTAAAAAAAAACATTTAAAACAACCCAAAAAAACTTGAACCCTTTTTTTTTTTTTTTTTTTTTTTGCCTCTGGGCCATGCCAAATATCACTCCTCCACATCTCCTCCTTCACCACCTCACCCCCCTCCTTCAATTATCACCTATTTTCCCTGTTATTCCCTGGTTCTGTGGTCTATTTTCGTGCTAACATTAGCGAGTTGCAAGCAGGGCATTGACAGAGTATCGATCGACATTCTCTCTCCAGAGGTGGGGAAGTGTGGAGGTGAGGGAGGTTGCCTCAGCCATATATTATGTAACTCCCAGCCTGTATCGCCGATTTTGACCATCCAAACGCTGTTTCCACTTGTTTTATTGCTGTAACAGGTTAATACCTTTATAATCAACGTAAAATAGGCGCATATGGATAAGTATTAATGCTATTTATGGTAAAATAACGATGTTAGTGATGGGAACAGCTCAAATACGTGCGCACAGGAGTGTGGTGTCTCATACCCCCCATGCGCACGTCTTAGGTTAACTAAGTCTTTATAAAAGAATTCAGGAGGATTAACACAGTATGCAATTAAAGATCCTGGGCACAGATCTCAGAATTAATTAACACAACACGATTCACATATTTTAACCTATACCTCAACAACAATAACACAATAATTAAGATACACAGGGATACTTAGGGTAAGTTTTGGAGGGCAGAGAGTGTAGATGTCTGGCCGACGTGGATCGTAGGTTCGTGGAGCCACACGTCAGGGGTAGAGGGCGCCACTCGAGCAGGACTTCAGGAATGTGGGGCATCACTCAGGCAGGACTTCAGGGGGACACTTCAGGATAGCACACTCTCCGGGCAGGGCAGGGGCAGGCTGGTACAAGCCACAACTGTGATTCGCTACTCTGCTCCTTATTCAGGTTTAGGGTAGTACCGCAGTGAAGTTTACATACTTTTCCCCAATTTATTTGAGATAATGTGCGACTTTTTCCTTGACTCTCGTTTACAGGGTTTCAAACTCAGAGGGATATGAGGAAATGGTTGTGATAAGGTTGTGAGGTTATTACTTATCGTAGGTATACATAGTGGCTGTTTACATTGATGCATATATACTAGGTAGTTTATTAATTACTTAGGAGCTAGTTATTTAGCCTAATAATGGAGAAATGGGATGTGTACGGACTCGTCCATGAGCTACATTCCTAAACAAACATTGTTATAGCTCACCTAATAGTTGTTCTTGGTAGAGGTTTATGATATCTCCCGGTCCATCATCATGTGTCCTCCTGTCTACATCCATTTGTATCTGTAAACTTCGGGCTGTTGATGTTTTATTTGCATAAACATCTCTTCACTATAAGCAAGATCCGGGGGCTGAGGAAATGCGGTGTTGTGGTTGGTTGTGAGGGAGGGGGGGGGGGGGGGGGGGGCGTTACTCGAGCAGGTGGCTAATTAGTTGGGAGGACTTCCCATACCTGTGGCTGTTGTCATAGAAAACGGGGAAGCAGGGGTTGCTCTTCTATTTGTCCAGGGATCAGAGCATGGGAAAACTGGGGTGGCTCTTCTATTTTTCTTCTTCCTTGCTTTCGTTCTCCACAGCTATTCTGCAACTATTCTAGGTTGGGCTGGTCTTGAGACCCGTAATTTCATATACAGTATATATATATATATATATATATATATATATATATATAAGAACATAAGAACATAAGAAAATGGGAGTCTGCAGAAAGCCGATTGGCCTAAGCAAGGCAGATCCCTGTCCCACACAACCCCAATTACAAAGCCCAATTATAGGCTCAACACTCTAATACCCTGAGGATCATCTTACCAAACCGGTTAGAGATTAACGCAGGATTACGGGGGTCTGCAGAGCGCTGATTGGCCCAACCCGGCTGATCCCCCTTCACACCCAACCCTTCTCGTCCATATGCTTATCCAATTTTTTCTTAAAGCTCCCTATCGTTCTTGATCCCACTATATCACTTGGTAGCCTATTCCACCCATCTACAACTCTGTTACCAAACCAATATTTGCCTATATCTTTTCTGAAACGAAATTTATCTAATTTGAAACCATTGGTACGAGTTCTTTCGCTATCACTGAGCTTTAGTACATTTGTCATGTCCCCTTTGTTAATCCCACTAACCCACTTGAACACCTCTATCATATCCCCTCTAACTCTGCGTCTCTCTAACGAATGTAAACCTAATTTCTTCAACCTTTCTTCATACGGAAAATTTCTAATATTATGGATCATTTTTGTCATTCTACGCTGAACTCTCCAATGAATCTATGTCCATTCTGTAATAAGGACACCAAAATTGGACAGCATAATCCATATGGGGTCTCACTAATGACAAGTCAAGTTTTAAGATAACATCAGCAGTTCTGTTACTCACACTCCTAGAGATGAACCCGAGAATCCTGTTTGCCTTATTACGAACGCTTATACACTGTTTTCTAGGCTTCAAATAATTGCTAACAAACACACCTAGATCTTTCTCGCAGTCTGAATTTTCTAATTCTAAATTAGCTAGTTTATATTTAACATTTGTTTGCATCTTCCCTATCTTTAATACCTTGCATTTGTCAATGTTAAACTTCATCTGCCAATTTACTGACCATTCATGTAAGGTATCTAGATCCCTTTGGAGGCACTCTATATCGCTATCTGAATCAATTGATCTCCCCATTTTAGTATCGTCTGCGAATTTACTTATCCTACTAGTTATACCTAAATCTAGGTCATTTATGTATATAAGAAACAACAGGGGACCTAATACCGATCCCTGGGGGACACCACTTTTGACTGCTCCCCACTCTGACTTGGTACCATTTATGCTGACTCTCTGTTTCCTACCAATTAGCCATGACCTAATCCATCCCAACAACGACCCTCCTATTCCATGTGCCTCAACCTTTCTCATCAATCTCTCATGAGGGACTCTGTCGAAAGCTTTACTGAAATCTAAATATATAATATCATATGACTTGTCACTATCTACTGCTTCATATACCTCTGAGAAAAAGCTAAGCAAATTAGTAAGGCACGAACGTCCCTGAGTGAATCCATGCTGAGAAGAATTTATTAAGTTAAATTTTACTAAGTGGCTTCTAATTTTCCTAGCAATAATAGACTCTAGCAACTTTCCTATGATTGATGTGAGACTAATGGGACGGTAATTGGATGCTATCGATTTATCACCTTTTTTGAAGATCGGAACTACATTTGCAAGCTTCCAAGCTTCTGGAACTAAACCTGTTTCTAATGACTTGTTAAATATAAATGCTAATGGACTACTTAACTCATCTCTGCATTCTTTTAATACTCTAGCATATACCTCGTCAGGACCAGGCGATTTTTGAGGTTTCAGTCTGTCAATTTCCTTAAGCACATCATTTCTACTTATACTAACTGTACTTAACATATTTTCTATACTATCACTATATACCATATTGACTTCTGGAATCTGTGCCAAATTTTCATTAGTGAAAACGGAAAGAAACTGACTATTTAATGTACTGCACATTTCTAAATCATTTTCTGTTATTTCTCCTATTGAAGTTTTTAGGGGGCCTATTACATCTCTAACTTTAGATTTATATAGTTGGTAAAAAGCTTTAGGGTTATTTTTTGAGTCGCTGGCTATCCTTATTTCATAATTTCTTTTTGCTTTCCTGATTTCCTTTTTGACCTGTCTTGATAGAGTCTGATAGTATATATGTAAATGATTTTCACCTTTCTTTATTTTTCGATATATTCCTTTCTTTTTTCCTATAAGATCTATTAGCTTATTAGTCATCCATTTTGGTTGGTTCTGCGTCGATCTAAATCTTCTTTTAGGGATATATTTATTTTGAGCATTGTGGAGTGAAGCAATAAACTGGTTATATGTAGGTGGCAAGTTTAACTCTGGCATATCCTGACTTAATCGCTTAACAATAGGGTCCACCCTTAAGTCTCTTCTTAGCCCACCATAATCGGCTTTTCTGAAATCTGGGATAAGTGTCGTATTCTCTTTAGCATTCCCTGTCCATTGAATAAATAGATTTATGATCGCTATTTCCTAGGTGGTCACCAATCTCTACATTATTTATCATATGTTCATTGTTACTGAAAACTAAATCAAGAATATTAATACCTCTAGTCGGCGTATCTATGAATTGAAATAAAAAACTATCTTGTACTACCTCAATAAACTCTACTGAATCGGAGTCGCCTATTTGGTGCTGCCAATCAATGTTCGGAAAATTAAAATCCCCCATAATGCACACATTGCTAAACCTTGATGCTATTTTAATTTCCTCCCATAACGATTTTCCGCCATTTCTACTCATATTAGGCGGTCTATATATAACTCCAATAACTATGGTCTCACTACCTTCGCTAACCTCTACCCAAACACTTTCATTATCATTATTTAGTCTAATACCTGATTTAATACAGCTTTTTAATGTACTCCTGACAAACACTGCTATACCCCCGCCCCTCCTACTTGTTCGGTCATATTTAAACAAACTATATCCTGGAATATCAAATTCTGCTAAAAAATGCCTAGATTCTGTATTAATCCACGTTTCAGTTAGCGCTATTATGTCTATATTTTCTGTGCTAACGAGTGCTCTAAGTTCGTTCATTTTGTTACATAAACTCCTACAATTTGTATAATATACCCTCAACCTATTACTTTTATTTGCAACTAATTTTCTATTGTGTTTAGCTAACTTATTATTTCCTGTTGAACTACTAGCTCTAGACGGAAATTCTACTCTATCAGTATTCTCATCTTTACTATCAGTTACATGTGTAGTGTTATCGATACTACTATTACACATCACTATATCCGCTATATGGGGCGGGTGCCCAACCCCGAAAGGGCGGGTGCCCAACCCCGAAAAGGGTTGAAATAGGGGAGCTATCCCCCCGCCAAAGGCGGCTTTCTAGGGCCTTTCCTAGCTGATGCTGAGAGGATTGGGTTCTAGTCATGTGGTGATGGGCTGGTCTATTAGAGTGAGAACTGAGCAATCTCTGCCATACCCATAGCTTACTCTGACTGTTCCTTTTACTTATATATTTTCTAGATCTCAAGTGACGGCGTCTCTAACGTGGATTGACCTCCCAATCTACCAAGATTGGAAGCCAAAGCGTCACATTTTTCCCTTGCCCCTCAACTTTCTCTTCATAATTGCTGAGGGACACAGGGCCCTGGGTGGGGCTTTGGTTTCCCGGGCATTTCCGCACCCTCCTCAGCTCCCCGCCATGGAGTGGCTTCGGTCACCCAGGCTTTATTGTGGTCGGCGGGGAGGGTTCTGTGGGGGCGCTCGGTTATGGCCTTGGCCTTGCTCAGGGCCTTGGGGCTGTTCGGCCAGGCAGCTTGGGGAACAACAACAACAACAACAACAACTATATCCGCACTATCTTGACTGATTATTTCTATTTTACTCACTGGTTTGTCACATGAAGTACCTGCTCCATATGGAGACAGTATTTTACTTACACACCCAGGTTTTTTTTAACGAAACCCCGCAACAATCTTGTCGAGTGAGCTGGCCAAGGTCGAAACTCCTAGTCGAGAGAGATGTACTCCATCCTGGGCATACAGTTCATCCTTACCATAAAAGAGGGACCAGTTATCCAGGAATGGAATAGTATTTGCCTTACAATACTTCTCCAGCCGGCTATTTACACCAATAGCCCTGGAGGACCATTCCTTCCTTACCCCTCTTCTAGGCAGGATACTGTTTACCACAGGAACTCCACCTTTTTCCTTGATCCTCTCCAACATTTCCTGATACTTGGAGAGCAACTCCTCAGTCCTGCATCTCCATATGTCGTTGCTCCCTGCGTTGAGGAAGATGATGGGGTCCTCCCCACTCACTTCCATGACAGCATCTATCTTCTCAGCCACCCTCCCGACTCCGGCACCAGGCACGCAGACAACTTTACCAACCTGAGTGTTTGTTGCCCTGCCAAGGTATCTAACCAATGAATCACCGACAATGAAAACAGACTTAGCTTTTTCCTTTTGTCGGCGTGTAGCAGCAGTTGTTGCAGCAACAGCAGCAGACTTCCCCCCCTCCCCTCTCACTGCCTCGATGATCGCCACTTCATCGCCATCACTCTCATCAGCCAAGGTGCTGAAGTTGTTGAGGGTCTTGACTGGCTGCCTTTTCAGCTTGCAGGCCGTTGCACTAGTTGACACCACTTTCCAAGGGGCTTCACGATCCCTGGGAACACTTCCGGTAGCCTCACACTTCTTCTCCGCCATAGCTAGTCTCAAGGCCAAATTTTCATCTTTGAGACACTGAATCTCCTGCTCCACACTCTCCAGTCTCTCTTGCAAAGCAAGACAAAGCTGGAGAGTATGGGAGGAGACAGCAGACTCATCAACAACAGCCATCACTATGAAAGTTCACTAGGACCTCACTAAGGGTAAACAGGTTCACTAGCGGTCACTGGGGACGTCCGCACAGGTCAGGGGTCAGAGAGCAACTACTGTAATATATACAGTATATTTTGTCTTCACAACAAAGGAGTAAAACTGATAATATAGTAATAGTAGGATATAACTTCCAAGCGTGAGTGTACAATCACTTGGACAAGTAACTTGTACACCCTAGGATATAGCTTCTGACTCATACTGAATCCTCGATCTGCTTAAATGAACTAGGGAAATGCATGTACTAGGTAAATACAGTAACTAACTAAAAAGGTTCTCTTCAGTTCAGAATACATATACAAATAAAGAAGTGCAGCATTTGTGTCTTGGAGTGTACACTGTACAAGACCCGAAAATATTATTCAGACTACTATTATTAATTACCAACAATTACTGGATAGGAAACTATCCCACCCACATGCAAAATTTCAGCTCCCCAGGTCCAAAATTGTGGCCGCCTATTAAGAATGTACAGACAGACAGACACACAAACTGATTTAATAATATAGATAGATAGATAGATAACATTTGCTTCCATTGTCTGCAAACTATAGGTTATGCCGTACTTGTGACCGAACCCCTCCATTTATCTATAAGGTCTTTGACATTAAACTCTCATATTTATGAGCATATTGTCATGTTATTATACGGTCATGTCACACAAGGACTTTCATTACCAAACCATTTTATAATTAACTAGCAGGGGTACCCGGCGTTGCCCGTGTAATCACCATAATCACCATCGCTACTACCACCACTACTACTACCATAATCACCGGCCTTGACCTCCCTGTGCCTCATTAAACGGCGACCTCGATTTCGGCCGCTAAATGACCTCCGATTTTGGATCTGACCTCATTCGTACCCCCATTTTGGGGGGCTGCGAACAACTTTTGTTCCATACAACTTTTCGATCGGAGGCCGCCTCCTGCCCCAAACGGCCCTTTTTCCGATTTCGCGCCCATTTTCTCCGTTCCTTTCACCCTGGGGACCCCTCTATGACCTGACCCAGGTCAATTGACACCCACATGCAAAGTTTCAGCTCCCCAGGTCCAAAACTGCGGCCGCCTATAAAGAACAGACAGACAGACAGACAACCGTAAATATTATATAGATAACATACTCCAAAACATTAATGCTGATATGTATTTATTAAGCTATCTCTGACTGGATTGCATTTTCCTATATATCCTTTACTTGCTTTATTTAACGGGGAGGTAGTTGCCTTTTCTGGACCTCCTTTTTCCTCATGTTAAGCCTCATTATTTTGAGATTTTCAGACGTTCGCCCCATTAGTTTAGCAATTTTAAGACCTTTAGCTCCATATCGTTGTCAATTTTTAGACCTTTCGTGCCATTTACGTGTCGGTTTTTTCCTGGCGAGTGATAGTGAGCCTGTATTTCTTACAGGAATCGGTCTTCGACCGGAACATCTTTTACCAAAAAAATTACAATTATTATTATTTATTTTGTTTAAGCTTGAAGGAGGTCTAGCGAGGAAACTCAAAACTATATGAATATATAAATAAGTAGGCAAAAAAAAAAAAAAAAAAAAAAACACACACAAGGACTACCCCTTTAAGCAGTTGGAGCAGTCACACAGAACCAGATTTTTTGCACTGGAGTGTATAATAGTCAAAATGATTTTAAATATATTCTGTGATTGGAAGGGAAATTATATGATTAATTTAGGAGTGTGAATTGTAATGCGGTTTAACGGTTTTATGCCATATCATTCATGTAATCGATCATAATACTTTTACTTCTCTTATACAAAATCACAGAATGGATTTAAATTAATGTGGACAACTATACAGTCAGGAGCCGTGAAAAGTATAACCCCCAATGCAATGTTTGAACGTTGAAAGCCAAGTTATGAAATATCTGGATATGATTAAAGAGTTTTATTGTATGGTTTTGGCTTAGAAGAGGTGTTTGCTTGTTTTTGGACACTCTTCTCATGTTTAGTCCTATAATTATTAATTTTTTAAGACGTTCACTCCACTAGTTTAGCGATTTTAAGATATGTTGCCCCATTTATTTGTCAATAATTAAGACCTTTCGTGCTATGTGGTGTCTATTTTTTCCTGGCGGGCGATAGCAAGCCTGTAATTAAGGATATTCTTCTTCTACTACTACTAATAATAAAAGTAATACTAATATTATTATTATTAATATTATTCTACCGACAAATGTACAAGTTTATCTCAAAGGGGGGTCTTTGGGGTATATCAACTTAGTAAGCTTAATGGGATTTAGTAAGCCAACTTAAAACCTCCCCCAAATACAGGTGCATAGTTATTATGGGTCACAATACAGCCTAGGCAAAAACAGAAACAAAAAAATCACCGTTCTGTCTCTTCGAACTTACAAAAATGAACCCCCAAAAATGCATATAGCAAGTCTGTAGGCTATAGTCTATGATCAAGTTAATAGGTAATGATGCCATTCAGTTAAGTTAGTGATTTCTTTAAATACATAATGAAATAATATATAGAATATACATAACAATGCACTCATTCTGTTCCTAGAATAGCACAAAAGGAACTTCCGGAATACAAACAAATAGGTACACAATTAACCCCTACTGTACCCGCGACGTCTTTTTAACCCTTGTCTATCGGGGCCCGACTTAAGTCCGTATCAAAAAAATTGGACTATGTGGCGGGGCCCGACTTAAGTCTGTGTGCAATTTTGGCGCAATATTGGCTCTGAGAGAGAGACGAGCCACGGGAGGAGCATGGGTTACCTCATGACCGCTCGCCACGGCCGCCGTGGACCAACTGAGATGTACTCCACTTACATCCACCCTCACTCCCTCGCTACATACGTAATTATATAAAGAAATTACCGTATTTTAGCGATTTTGCCCTACGGTTGTACGATCGTTGCAAGACAACCAGTGATCGTAGAAGGATGGTTCGGGTGTCATTGGAAAGCTCAATTTACGCGCTTTCAGGGATACATACTTGTATTACGCTCTGGGTCTTGTTTATGCATGAAAAAGAACACGGAAACAACCCCATTTATGGTAAAAAAAAACGCTGGGCGGCACAGTGAAATATACTCCACCACCCGCTCTTAAGGTGTTAATGTTATTCCTGCTATATTTAGACGATTCTGTGCAGTTTAAGAAGGATCTGTGATAGTAAAAATGGTTAATTGACATATTTCGAAGCTTGTTAATTGCTGGAGGGCCTTCTAAAACTGAATAAGATCGTCTACTAGTGTCCAGAATATGATCAAAAGGACAGTACCGGTGCAGAACGGGTTAATAAGAAGATTCGGTTTGGTCTGGAATAATATCTACAATTGAAATAAGCATTATGGATTGTGATTGTACACACGTATACAGGTCGTGTACACTGAAGGGCTCTTGATTGTCATTGTACACACGTATACAGGTCGTGTACACTGAAGGGCTCTTGATTGTCATTGTACACACGTATACAGGTCGTGTACACTGAAGGGCTCTTGATTGTCATTGTACACACGTATACAGGTCGTGTACACTGAAGGGCTCTTGATTGTCATTGTACACACGTATACAGGTCGTGTACACTGAAGGGCTCTTGATTGTCATTGTACACACGTATACAGGTCGTGTACACTGAAGGGCTCTTGATTGTCATTGTACACACGTATACAGGTCGTGTACACTGAAGGGCTCTTGATTGTCATTGTACACACGTATACAGGTCATGTACACTGAAGGGCTCTTGATTGTCATTGTACACACGTATACAGGTTGTGTACACTGAAGGGCTCTTGATTGTACACACGTATACAGGTTACAGGTCGTGTACACTGAAGGGCTCTTGATTGTACACACATATACAGGTTACAGGTCGTGTACACTGAAGGGCTCTTGATTGTACACACGTATATAGGTTACAGGTCGTGTACACTGAAGGGCTCTTGATTGTACACACGTATACAAGTTACAGGTCGTGTACACTGAAGGGCTCTTGATTGTCATTGTACACACGTATACAGGTCGTGTACACTGAAGGGCTCTTGATTGTACACACGTATACAGGTTACAGGTCGTGTACACTGAAGGGCTCTTGATTGTACACACGTATACAGGTTACAGGTCGTGTACACTGAAGGGCTCTTGATTGTACACACGTATATAGGTTACAGGTCGTGTACACTGAAGGGCTCTTGATTGTACACGTATACAGGTTACAGGTCGTGTACACTGAAGGGCTCTTGATTGTACACACGTATACAGGTTACAGGTCGTGTACACTGAAGGGCTCTTGATTGTACACACGTATATAGGTTACAGGTCGTGTACACTGAAGGGCTCTTGATTGTACACACGTATACAGGTTACAGGTCGTGTACACTGAAGGGCTCTTGATTGTACACACGTATACAGGTTACAGGTCGTGTACACTGAAGGGCTCTTGATTGAGTTCTGTCTCGAGTAGGACCAACAAAATAAATCCAGCTTAGATCGTAATTATTATTAGAATAATAATATATATCTGTATTATTCACATTATTATACCCTATTCCAAATATGCAGTCCATAACTCTTAATTATTAACCTCGATCACTCACAAACGACTGGAGTAATCGAGCTAATATTTCTACCATTTGGATAGGTCAGCCAGGGAATTGGTGTTGACATGTAAAGTCCATTTGCTTTAGCCCTTTTTTTAGTTATAGACGTTAGGGTTCACGATTTCTGGCTTACCTACTTGAAACAGGGTATTAGTATTAGTCCATTTGCTCTAGCCCCTTTTGAGCTATAGAGGTTAGGGTTCACGATTTGTGTCCTACCTACTTGAAACAGGGTATAGTATTATTATATAACCCGTGAAGCGGTTGTCCAGCTCTACACAGTGAAGGGCCTCTCTCTGGTCGTGGTTTATCTCGAGTGGGGCCGGAATTAGAACCTTTTCGTAATGGCGGGCAGGAGAGACGCGTGAGGGTGCTCCAAGTAAGGGTTCAGAGTTTCAGTCACCGGTATTGACAAGCTGTGAAGAGAGAGAGGGAGAGAGAGAGATGCACAATATTCCTTGTTTGCTGTTTTTTATTTATTTTTATTATGTTTACCCAAAACGAGGGCAGTTAATAAAACACCGATACTAATATAACCTAAATTAGTTCAATATACTCTAGTTTATCCTATGTGCATCTTGATATAATCATTTAAAATATATAAATACATTCTGAGAGGTACTGCTGTGTCCGATTCAGTCAAAAGATACGTGGTGTTACCATTTACTAAATCTTGCTGTTTATTTTATTAGTGTATTATTTTGTATAATATACGAATGTAATTCATCTTGGGAATGACCCAACGAAATAAAATGGGTAAAATATTACAAACAAAATGTTCATGAACTATTAATATAATTTGATATTGGCCAGAACAAAATGATTGTAGGAGTCATGGTATAGATAGGTAAATTAGTTACGCTAACTGGATGCCATAGTATGTGTTCTATATGCGAGTCTGTTTACTTCATGTATCCATCATGTTGCACATTGGTTGGGGTTAATTCCCGGGCTGGTCGAGACAAATAGACAAATCTCCTAACACCTGATACCTCCATTTATTTAACAGTACAAAAACATGTGGTGCTAGCAGATAATTGTGAGGTACTATTTGGGACTAAAAACAGTGGTGAAGTATTCAGAGTTCTAGTGAATTCATCTGGAAGACCTGGCGTTAAATACAAAAAACAGCGATTATTAATACTAACCGAATGTCTATATTTGTTTACCTACCTACCTCAACTTAACCTTAAGTACATTGTTTCAACCTATTATATTTCCATATAAATGTGTTGGGAGTAAGGAAGAGAGCTGCCTTACCATCCTCTAAACCACTACACCACCCTCTACATCCCCATCCTTCACAGGCTTAGTGAATATCAGGCAAGTACAATATTATTGCCCTCCACTTGGCACACTCCTGCTTTCACTCCCACACCTAGCCCCCAAGCTCTCCCCTTTAGTCAACGAGTTTCGTCAATTATGTCGCAGGATATCTAAGTAGGTGATTTCCCCAAATTGACCAGTGGATAACAGTTCACAAGTGATTGGCCGAAGCAAATATTATTGCGGGAGACATCGAACTTTCCAGGGAGACAATAGGAATTCCTCAGTAACTGTCTGTTACCTCCCCTGCCTACAGGCCTCTCTCTCCTCTCCTCCCCCTTCTACGCAGCATGCCCCAGAAACCCAACGTGGGCCCCACCTCGACTCACTGCCTCTGAGCCTGAGCTGGAAGAAGAACCTATATACCACGAAGTGCAAGCCCCAACCTATACTGCCGACCTCAGCGGCACGAAGAGCTGCAAGAATTAAAGAGACTGACCGACCCATACTCAGACTCTTATTGCTTACACCTTAGAGAAGACTTGACAACGAACCTGAAGATTACCCTAAGAGAGTGGAGAGAGGAAACAAGAACTAAGTATTGATAGGAGATAACAATAGCAGGACGTGAGGAGGCTTCATCCCTAGTAACTGCAACACATGGTAATTGTGAAGTCAACACGAGTACATTGTACCCTCTACAGTAGAGAGGGCACAGTCTGAAGATGAGTAGGCCTATTGCTATAACTATGGGAGAGTGAAGTCGGCCTAGAAGTGTGGCTCAACCACCATATCAAGGGGAGGTGTGGTGGAGTGGTCTTGCCACTGGCCTGGTAATCCAAAGGTCCCGGGTTCAAATCCCGATGTATCAATGGGAAGATATTATTGGGATGGAATTTGTGCTGAACCTGGTATCAGTGCATTACCACAAGCCCACCGAAACGTCAATAAAATACCCTCATTGTTCCCTGATTAAATAGCACTGTATGAATATTCCCATATTCAAAATATGCTATAGGGGTGCAATGCCTGGTGAGTTATCTGCTCAACAGGTGGCGTTGTGTGTGTGTAAGTGTGAGAGTCCGAGTGTAGGGGGTGAGGCAGTGAAGCACGGGAACGAGGTGGCTTCAGAGATGGGGTCGTTTCGGGCCATGAGTGAGCACCGTGCCTCATGTAAAGGCAAGATGGCAGGTGCTCGTTGTACTCTACGCTCTACGTGCTTCACATGTCTCACTCCCTGGACTGGAACAAGACCTCACGGGCTTCACTGTTCATTGTAAAGCGGTGAATGTTAAGGGTCTCAGCCTATGCCCGAGAGGAAGTAAGTTGGAATATAGAAAAAAAAAAAAAAAAAAAAAATATCAGTGCCAAAACCTAGAATCGCGCACACAGTCGTTAAACACCGCCTTTTGATTACATCATCGTTATATATCTTTCGTGAAACTTTCCCTGGGTGTGTACAATTACCGAGAGACTCCGTACCCTCTGTGTTCAGTGAACAATATATTGTGTGCAGAGCTGTACCATAAAGTCAGAAATAGATAATTCTCTTTTCCCCTTCTAAATTAGAGAAAGTATTTTGTGTCGGTAACCATAAAGTAAAGTTAGAAGCAGTTTACCCCTTTTTCCCTCCTGAGAAAAGGAAAAAGTTTGTGAGTATATCTGTTATGCCGTGATATAATATTTATATCTCGTTATCAAGTCTGCACTAAAATCCAGATATGGACTTATAGACTGTAAATTTCCTCAACAGGATTACATCTAACACGTTCTTAATCACAGAAATAGGTATCCAATCAGGTGCTACAAAACTCAATAATAACACGCAGGTAATTGTACACATATAATTTATTCAATGGCAAAAGGGTTGATGTATTTATTGTTTCTGATCATATCCTCCTGAACTCTCAATATGTTGCATAATTATTTCTATGCTGAGATCACGGATGTATTAAGCACAATAAAGACTAAGAGTTACTTTCACTATTATAAAGAACAGGAAGTAACACAAGGAATGCATAGATAATCAGTCTTGAATCAGGAACACAAAATATAACCTATTGTGGTAATATAATAATAGGAAATATACTCTTAATTATAAAGAACATGAAACATATAGTCAACCCTTGATAATAATATATATGTGAGTCGAGTGTCTAACGTATTCTTTTTCTTTAGAACACAGATTTTCCCCGGGTAGGAGATAATTAGGTGAATTGAGATTTCAAACAAGTGCAGAAACGGTTGGTTCGAGAAACGCTCACGGGGGGGGGGGGGGGGGGGGCAGGTAGATCAGCCCGGGTAGGGGTGGCTAATGACCAGGTCAACATAAGAACATAAGAACATAAGAAAATGGGAGTCTGCAGAAAGCCGATTGGCCTAAGCAAGGCAGATCCCTGTCCCACACAACCCCAAATCAATTACAAAGCCCAATTATAGGCTCAACACTCTAATACCCTGAGGATCATCTTACCAAAACGGTTAGAGATTAACGCAGGATTATGGGGGTCTGCAGAGCGCTGATTGGCCCAACCCGGCTGATCCCCCTTCACACCCAACCCTTCTCGTCCATATGCTTATCCAATTTTATCTTAAAGCTCCCTACAGTTTTAGATCCCACTATAGCACTTGGTAGTCCATTCCACCCATCTACAACTCTGTTACCAAACCAATATTTGCCTATATCTTTTCTGAAACGAAATTTATCTAATTTGAAACCATTGGTACGAGTTCTTTCGCTATCACTGAGCATTAGTACATTTGTCATGTCCCCTTTGTTAATCCCACTAACCCACTTGAACACCTCTATCATATCCCCTCTAACTCTGCGTCTCTCTAACGAATGTAAACCTAATTTCTTCAACCTTTCTTCATACGGAAGATTTCTAATATTATGGATAATTTTTGTCATTCTACGCTGTACTCTCTCCAATGAATCTATGTCCATTCTGTAATAAGGACAACCAAAATTGGACAGCATAATCCATATGGGGTCTCACTAATGACAAGTAAAGTTTTAAGATAACATCAGCAGTTCTGTTACTCACACTCCTAGAGATGAACCCGAGAATCCTGTTTGCCTTATTACGAACGCCTATACACTGTTTTTCTAGGCTTCAAATAATTGCTAACAAACACACCTAGATCTTTCTCGCAGTCTGAATTTTCTAATTCTAAATTAGCTAGTTTATATTTAACATTTGTTTGCATCTTCCCTATCTTTAATACCTTGCATTTGTCAATGTTAAACTTCATCTGCCAATTTACTGACCATTCATGTAAGGTATCTAGATCCCTTTGCAGGCACTCTATATCGCTATCTGAATCAATTGATCTCCCCATTTTAGTATCGTCTGCGAATTTACTTATCCTACTAGTTATACCTAAATCTAGCTCATTTATGTATATAAGAAACAACAGGGGACCTAATACCGATCCCTGGGGGACACCACTTTTGACTGCTCCCCACTCTGACTTGGTACCATTTATGCTGACTCTCTGTTTCCTACCAATTAGCCATGACCTAGTCCATCCCAACAACGCCCCACCTATTCCATGTGCCTCAACCTTTCTCATCAATCTCTCATGAGGGACTCTGTCGAAAGCTTTACTGAAATCTAAATATATAATATCGTATGCCTTGTCATTATCTACTGCTTCATATACCTCTGAGAAAAAACTAAGCAAATTAGTAAGGCAAGAACGTCCCTGAGTGAATCCATGTTGAGAAGAATTGATTAAGTTAAATGTTTCTAAGTGGTTTCTCATTTTTCTAGCAATAATTGACTCTAGTAGCTTTCCTATGATTGAAGTGAGACTAATGGGACGGTAATTGGATGCTATTGATTTATCACCTTTTTTGAAAATCGGAACTACATTTGCAAGTTTCCAAGCTTCTGGAACTATACCTGTTTCTAATGAATTGTTAAAAAGAAATGTTAATGGGTAACTTAACTCATCTCTGCATTCTTTTAATACTCTGGCATATACCTCATCGGGGCCAGGCGATTTCTGAGGTTTCAGTCTGTCAATTTCCTTAAGCACATCATTTCTACTTATAGTAACCGTACTTAACCTATTTTCTATACTATCGCTATATACCTTACGGACTTCTGGAATCTGTGCCAAATTTTCATTAGCTCAGGTCATTCTAGCTACTGCGGTCTTGGGAATTTTATTTATTGTTAATGTGACTATGAACTTAATACTTGGAAGAGGAAGTTGAAATTACGGGGAATGATGTGCGCAATTAATATTACTATTCAACTTATTATTAACTTACTTTGATAAAAATATGATCTGATCGTATGTCTCTTCAATCAATATATGCAATAATATTAAATCGAGTCGAGGAATTCAGATGTAATATTTACTCTATGATTATAAATAAATCAAGGATCAATATCTCCTAAGCGAAAATGGATAAACAGTACAGTTAACAGAACTAGCGTAGTTAGACAATACTGAAGAACGCTTTCTATAAAATCATCATAATATTTTCATCAAATATTAATTATAGGTAAAATGGCGTACAAGACAAAGTTGTACTAAATGAAATACCCGAAGAAAAGGTATAATAAGATATCTGAACCAGTTAACAGAGTCTTGTAAAGAATTCACACAAATGCGGTGTATTCGAATTGATTAATAATTAGATAATAATCGATCTATGCAAGACTAGAATTCCTAGACGATAAGAATCAAAATTATCTACATCAATAATCAAGTGAACATAAATACAGTTCACACAATAAGGGGAATAACGCTTAAACAAACGAGCGTGGATTTAGGATCTCGGGAAGAAAGTAATATGATAATTGATAACAATTCTTCACAACGAGGGGGGATTGAGATTAACAAAATATGAAATTGAGCATAGGTTCTAGGTCACAGGTTCTTATTTAAAGAAGGGAATAATTACACGGTATACACTTAGACTTCAGCTTGTAACATACATAATAGAATTAGACATATACAAGGAAAGTCTGTGAGTATTTGAGCTAAGTGCGTTTTATGAACACAAGTATGTAACGTATGCGTAGTAAGTTCTAGGAAGTAATTATCAAAATTGAACACTGAGACCTTAGGCACAGATCTATATAACAGTTACTACAAATTCTGAGGGATTAACACATACGCAAGGGACAAGGATCTTGGACACAGATCTCTAGATAATTAAGCACTGTAATATTCACATACTTTAACCTTACCTTCACATCAATAATCACAACGTAAGACACTCCGAAACACTTAGGGTAATTAAGGAGGGTAGAGGGCTGAGAGAAAGTCTGGCCGATGTTGAACGTAGGTCTACAGGGCAGCACTTCAGGATGAACTGGTCCTCACAATCAGGACTTCAGGATCCGGACTTCAGGAGGCACACAGCAGGTTCGGTAGGCTCTCAGGGCGGGGAGGAAGGCAAGACAATTGTTCCACTGCTGTTAGATGCCCCGTTCTTATTCAGAGTTAAGGACATTACCACAGTGGTTGTTTGCATACTTTTCCTATATTTCGTTGAGACTATGTTTGGCTTAATTATCGTCTCTTGCTTATAGGACTTCAAGGTAAAAAGGATATTGTAATACATTGTGATCAAGTTGTGATGATTAATACTGAACTAATACATACATGGGGAATTATTATTAGGTACATACATAAAGGCTTTGGATGATAGAGGAATGACTATAGATCAGGCAGGGGAAGTGGTGGTGGACAGGAGTGAATGGAGAATGCTTGTGAATAGTTGAGTGAACACGTGGTCATTTGGAGTAAGGGGTCGGGCGCAAGTTGGACTAGATAATAGTCCATGAGGCGCCTGGCCCGGGGAGACGATTAATATGAAGGGTGCGCCTGGAAGTGTGGTGGGAGGGCTTGTGGCTTTGGCTCCGCTGCATGTCTGCCTGCCGAGATCGGAACCTCTCCGGCTGGTCGGGGGCCGGGGGAGTGCTGGAGCGACCATGGTGACCCTGGTCTCTGGGTCTTCTCCTGGGTGACCTGGATGTGTGTGAGTTTGTGCTTTTTATCTGTGTTTATTTGTTGTTTTATGTTGTTTTTGTGTTTTCCCTGTTCTTGCTCTGTCTTGAGTCGGCTACCCCCAAAATGGGGATTGGGCCTGAGCATATAGATAGATAGATAGATAGACATACATATAATGGCTATTTTATTGAACACCTAGGGGTTCGTTACGTGGCCTAGTATACATGCGAAAATGATTATACTGATTACTTCATAATTGGAGCTCTTTGGCCAATTTGGTAATAATTCGCCTAGGCTGTCTTCTATTATTAGGTTAGATGGTTCTCCAGGTCCATCATAATTTATAGGCCTCCTTGGTTCCATTTGTTCCGGTAGCATTCAAGCCTTTGGTGTTTCCTTTGCATAAACATTTCTTCCTAATACTGCAAATCTGGGGTTGGAACAAATGGGGGCTGGTGATTGGCGGGTGTGTTTTGAAACCGCGGCCCTGATAGGACATCAGGATTTCCCTTTAACTGGGGTGACTGTCCTAGATATCCTGTGTCCCATAGGAACTGGGAAGTTCCTGAGGTCATGGGGTGCTCAGGTAAACTTGGCTTCCTTCGCTCCCTCCTTGTTTTGATGTTTGCGATCTTATATGAAGTGGAGCCCGTTCTCGCCAACCCCGTCATTTTAATATCTCTGAAGTGAAGCATGAATTAGATAATCCCATGCCCCACTTTGGCAGGGTTCTTTCCCCTCTTGCACTTATAGTCGCCTATTCCGACACATTTAGTTGATAGTGTCTCGCGTCTTCGGAGATAACTAACAAGTAGATACAACGACAGTACCACCTTAACGCTTCACTTAAAGAAACAAGATACAAACCCTATGTTGCCATATTGCAATTGTGATTACCTGCAGAACTAAAACTCCATTTGCCAGCTATTCTGGGTGCTGGTAACCCGATTTGATAGAACTGTATGAAGTGCTATCGCCGAAGTAAGCCGTTACATTCCTGCACTTGTATATGTGTAAAGTAACAACTCAGAGTCAGTGAATTGATTTAATATATAGTGTGTATTATCCTTGTCGCAACTATAAGTGTGACCAAAAGTAATAGGGTGCCCAAACCTATTAACAAGAGTAGTGACTATTGATAAGTAAATCCTGACACGTACGTGTAATTAATTAAAGTACATTCAGATTTGCCCAGTAGTTCTGTCTCCACGCACAGTTCCCAAATCCGGAAGTAACCAGTCGACCCGAGATTCCAGGTTGAACTTTTTGTTTTTTCTTAGTAATATTCATAATAGCGATATTAGAGTAAGTACATCCAATCATATCTAAGGTCAATTAAGTTAATTGAATACTTGACACAGTTCAACCTAAGGCAGCCTCCCAGAAGCTGGGTGTGCTCAACCGCCTTAGGGGGTTCTTTACCCCTGCACTGCTTCTTGTTCTGTACAGGGGCATAGTGCGTCCTTGTATTGAGTATTGTTCACATGTGTGGGGAGGTTCCTCTCACACCACTCTCCTAGACAAAATTGAAAGGAAGGCCTTTCGTATCATTAACTCCCGTCCACTCACCAACTCTCTGCAATCTCTCTCTCTTCGCCGCAATGTTGCACCTCTCTCGCTATTCTATCGCTACTATAATAATCAGTGTTCCTCAGAGCTCTCCCAGTGTATACCACTTCCTTTCAGTAGGCTCCTGACCTTTGACCAGTGAGGACGTACCCAGTGACCGTTCGTGACATACCTGTTTATCCCCTAGTGAGGTGAACATTCTTAGTGATGGCTTGTGCTGATGAGATTGTCACCTCTTCCCATGTTCTCCAGCTTTGTCTTGCTTTGCAAGAGAGGCTGGAGAATGTTGAGCTCGAGGTCCAATCTCTCAAGGACGAGAACTTAGCATTGAAGATGGCATTTTGAGGAAAACAAAAAATGCCACTGGTGTAGGAAACCCGGACTCTTCCTGGAAGGTGGCATCTTCAAGAGGAATTAAATTAACCTTCCAGAAGCAGTATGTGACTGTTAAAAACAAGTATAGCGCCCTGGATGACGAGTGTGATGGCAGTGAAGGGGGAAAGGAGGAAGGAGATGACCCGTCTTACAGCGGGGCAGTGAGAGGGGAGGGGAGGAAATCTGCAGCTACTTCTGCTGCTACTACTTCTGCTACAGGCCGGCAACAGAAAACAGCGAATTTTATTTTAATTGTAGGGGATTCAGTGGTTAAATACCTTGGTAGGGCTACTAACACACATGTTGGTAAAGTTGTCTGTCTGCCTGGTGCCGGAGTCGAGAAGGTGGCAGAAAAGCTAGATGGTGTCATGAAAGCGAGTGGAGAGGACCCCATCATCTTCCTCAACGCAGGGAGCAACGATATTTGGAAATGCAGGACTGAGGAGTTGCTCACCACGTACCAGGAAATGTTGGAGAGGATCAAGGAGAAGGGTGGAGTTCCTGTGGTACACAGTATCCTACCAATAAGAGGGGTAAGGAGGGAATGGTCCTCCAGGGCTATTGGTGTAAATAGCCGGCTGGAGAAGTATTGCAAGGCAAATACTATTCCATTCCTGGATAACTGGACCCTCTTCTACGGTAAGGATGAACTGTATGCCCAGGATGGAGTACATCTCTCTCGACTAGGAGTTTCGACCTTAGCCAGCTCACTCGACAAGTTTGTTGCAGTGTTTTGTTAATAAACCATAGGTGTGTAAGTAAAATAGAATCCTAGCCACATGAAATTGATAGTAATAACGAACATTCTGATAGCGTAGCTTTTCCGTCTAGGTCCAGTAGTTCAACAGGTAAAAATAAATTAGTTAAAAACAATAGACAAATAGTTGCAAATACAAGTAATAGTTTGAGGGTTTATTATACAAATTGCAGGAGTTTATGTAACAAAATGAACGAACTTAGAGCAATGGTTAGCAAAGAAAATATAGACATAATAGCGCTAACTGAAACATGGATTAATACAGAAACCAGGCATTTTTTAGCAGAGTTTGATATACCGGGATATAGTTTGTTTAAATATGACCGAACAAGTAGGAGGGGCGGCGGTATAGCAGTGTTTGTCAGGAGTTCATTAAAAAGCTGTACTAAATCAGGTATTAGAGTAAATAATGAAAATGAAAGTGTTTGGGTAGAAGTTAACGAAGGTAGTGAGACTTTAGTTATTGGAGTTATGTATAGACCACCAAATATGAGTAGAAATGACGGAACATCATTATGGGAGGAAATTAAAATAGCATCAAGGCTTAGCAACGTGTGCATTATGGGGGATTTTAATTTCCCTAATATAGATTGGCAGCAACAAATAGGCGACTCTGATTCAAAGGAGTTTATTGAGGTAGTACAAGATAGTTTGTTATCTCAATTCATAGATACGCCGACTAGAGGTGATAATATTCTCGATTTAGTTTTCAGTAACAATGAACATATGATAAATAGTGTAGAAATCGGGGACCACCTAGGAAATAGTGATCACAATTCTGTGTATTTTAATATACAATGGAAAGGTAATATCAGAGAGAATACAACATTAATACCTGACTTCAGAAAAGCCAATTATGGTGGGTTAAGAGAAGCCCTGTTAGCGGACCCTATGGTCAAAAAATTAAGTCGATCCAGGTGTCCAAATGAGTGTATCCTTTCTCAGGCACCTGTCATCTTAAGTCAGGAAGAGACGTCAAACTTGGTAGATACATACGATAATTTTATCAAGTCAGTATTCAATGCGCAAAATAAATATATCCCCAAAAGAAAATTTAGATCAACACAGAACCAACCCAAATGGATGAATAATAGACTATTAGATCTTCTAGGAAAAAAGAGAGGAATATATAGAACAATTAAAAAAGGCGAAATTCACCTACTTGCTTACTATCAGAATCTATCACGACAGCTAAAAAAGGATATTAGTAAAGAAAAAAGAAATTATGAAATTAAGGTTGCCAATGACTCAAAAAATAATCCTAAAGCTTTTTACCAACTATATAAATCCAAGGTTAGAGATGTAATTGGTCCCCTTAAAACCTCGATAGGAGAATTGACAGAAAGTGATTTAGAAATGTGCAGTACATTAAATAGTCAATTTCTTTCCGTTTTCACTAATGAAAATTTGGCACAGTTTCCAGAAGTCCGTAAGGTATACAGCGATAGTATAGATAATAGGTTAAGTACGGTTACTATAAGTAGAAATGATGTGGTTAAGGAAATTGACAGACTGAAACCTCAGAAATCGCCTGGTCCTGATGAGGTATATGCTAGAGTATTAAAAGAATGCAGAGATGAGTTAAGTTACCCATTAACATTTCTATTTAACAAGTCATTATAAACAGGTATAGTTCCAGAAGCTTGGAAGCTTGCAAATGTAGTTCCGATCTTCAAAAAAGGTGATAAATCAATAGCATCCAATTACCGTCCCATTAGTCTCACTTCAATCATAGGAAAGCTACTAGAGTCAATTATTGCTAGGAAAATGAGAAACCACTTAGAAACATTTAACTTAATCAATTCTTCTCAGCATGGATTCACTCAGGGACGGTCTTGCCTAACTAATTTGCTTAGTTTTTTCTCGGAGGTATATGAAGCAGTAGATAATGACAAGTCATATGATATTATATATTTAGATTTCAGTAAAGCTTTCGACAGAGTCCCTCATGAGAGATTGATGAGAAAGGTTGAGGCACATGGAATAGGTGGGGCGTTGTTAGGATGGATTAGGTCATGGCTAATTGGTAGGAAGCAGAGAGTCAGCATAAATGGTACCAAGTCAGAATGGGGAGCAGTCAAAAGTGGTGTCCCCCAGGGATCGGTATTAGGTCCCCTGTTGTTTCTTATATACATAAATGACCTAGATTTAGGTATAACTAGTAGGATAAGTAAATTCGCAGACGATACTAAAATAGGGAGATCAATTGATTCAGATAGCGATATAGGGTGCCTCCAAAGGGATCTAGATACCTTACATGAATGATCAGTAAATTGGCAGATGAAGTTTAACATTGACAAATGCAAGGTATTAAAGATAGGGAAGATGCAAACAAATGTTAAATATAAACTAGCTAATTTAGAATTAGAAATTTCAGACTGCGAGAAAGATCTAGGTGTGTTTGTTAGCAATGATTTGAAGCCTAGAAAACAGTGTATAAGCGTTCGTAAAAAGGCAAACAGGATTCTCGGGTTCATCTCTAGGAGTGTGAGTAACAGAACTGCTGATGTTATCTTAAAACTTTACTTGTCATTAGTGAGACCCCATATGGATTATGCTGTCCAATTTTGGTGTCCTTATTACAGAATGGACATAGATTCATTGGAGAGAGTACAGCGTAGAATGACAAAAATGATCCATAATATTAGAAATCTTTCGTATGAAGAAAGGTTGAAGAAATTAGGTTTACATTCGTTAGAGAGATGCAGAGTTAGAGGGGATATGATAGAGGTGTTCAAGTGGGTTAGTGGGATTAACAAAGGGGACATGACAAATGTACTAAAGCTCAGTGATAGCGAAAGAACTCGTACCAATGGTTTCAAATTAGATCAATCTCGTTTCAGAAAAGATATAGGCAAATATTGGTTTGGTAACAGAGTTGTAGATGGGTGGAATGGACTACCAAGTGCTATAGTGGGATCTAAAACTGTAGGGAGCTTTAAGATAAAATTGGATAAGCATATGGACGAGAAGGGTTGGGTGTGAAGGGAGATCAGCCGGGTTGGGCCAATCAGCGCTCTGCAGACCCCCATAATCCTGCGTTAATCTCTAACGGTTTTGGTAAGATGATCCTCAGGGTATTAGAGTGCGAAGCCTATAATTGGGCTTTGTAATTGAATTGGGGTTGTGTGGGACAGGGATCTGCCTTGCTTAGGCCAATCGGCTTTCTGCAGACTCCCATTTTCTTATGTTCTTATGTTCTTTACGTAGGGCACGTGATACCCGTCTTGCAACGCAGTCCCACCCCTACTCTGTGCAACTCTCCAACCCAAGAGTGAAACGTTACTCTCAGTCTTTCTTCTATTCAACAGCGGAGCCCTGGAACTCTCTCCCAGAATCAGTCTTTCCCTCTTCCTATGACTTAAATTGCTTCAAACTATGTGTGTCCAGGCATTTTGGCTCGAACGTCCCTTGATTTTGGCCCTGTAACACTCATTCAACTATGGGGGAGGCACTCGCTATAGGCAGTTCTGCCTTTTGCCTCCCTAAAAAAAAAAAAAAAAAAAAAAAAAAAAAAAAGAGAGATATTCCATTCATAAGTGTGATTCATGGACCTTGTGTAGCTCATTCAGAATCGTCTTCATATCTATGCAATATTCATGTTGATATTAATTCTCTCCTTCACATATACTTCAGATTAAATTTTAATAGTACAATACCACAGACCTTCTGCTTCTCCTTAGATCCTCACTTGATATCCTATCTTGCAGTTTGCCACCATACATCCATCTCACCATTCTCATCTCATGGCATTCCATTCTGTTGATATCATCCGCTCTGACAGGCCACGTTTCTGAAACATATGTCATTGCGCTTCTAATGCAAGAAGCGTATACCTTTCCCTTCAAGGGGAGAGGGAGTCTTCTCATGGTGAGTAGGGGCAACAGTTCTCTAAACTTTCACCCTCGCATATACTTCAGATTCAATTTTAATAGTAGAATACCATTGATTTGGAATGAAGAGCTACCTTTTGTTCGGTGTGTTACTAGTTGAGAAAACAGCTCAGAATAATTTAATATCGAGTCAGAATCATGCCTTCTCATAATCTATAAAAGCCATATGCAATACATTTGTTTTTCTTATTTATTCGATTAATAACCGGTAGTGTGTTGTCTAGTATCCACTACAGAAATCTACATGTTGTCTTGTCTAGTGTTTTACTCATCCAGTTGGTAACGATTTTCGTACCAGTTTTTACAAAACAGAAAACAAGGTAATTGGGCGACACATATTCAAGTCTTTAGCACCTCCCTCCTTTGTGAATTAGAATATTAGTGTCGTTTATCTGACTTTATGAATCTGTCGGCACTATAAGCATGTTATGCATAATTTGGCTGCAATTTTAAGTAAAAAAATCACTTGCACCTTTAACCCTTCTGGCCCGGTTGTCATTTTAAAATGACACTACGAATGAAGGGCAGGAGCCCGGTTGTCATTTTAAAATCTGTAAGCTTGAAAGCCTATTCAGCTTGGTCTGAACGCCGTGCGTCCGACGCATGTAAACAAAGCCGATCGTTACGTCACCGCACCTCCGAAAACAAGAAAGAGAAGACTCATTTGTTATTGTATGTCTGTATGTCGTTGTTTCAGTAGTGAAAAGATCGTCATATTGCTAACATCGCCTGCAAGTGCTCTCCACTGAAATCGTCATCACAACTGAACCAGTTGACATAGAGAGCTCTACTCAACACCAGTCTACAGATTGGAAACTGCACTACATTTATAGATGCGTGGGAAATTTCTAGCAGTTAAACTAAACAAAAATACGGTAGCCTAGGCCTAGACGTTTTTCGGCCAGATCGCCCGGGTAGCCCACACTGTCAGGAGGGTTAATTTGATCAACAGTAAGCTTGTCCTCGCTACTTACTGTACACTTATCTGTGTCTCTTACAGATGTTCGAACTTCACTTACTTTTACCATAGGTACTGTTTCTTTATTGTTAACTACTTACTGAATTTTGAGTCTGCCTATACTGTATAGCCTATAGTAGCCTACATTTGATCAACTACTTTGTATTTTGCTACTCTGTTGTTAGCTACCTCATCAAATGAGTCTCCTGGGCTGACTATTTGACTATTCCCTGCTGAAAGCCTTCTCGCAGTTGCTATCATGCTTCCACATGTCAGTCTTCTACATGTAGGTCATAGAATTTTAGTTTAGTACTACCAAAAGGGATAGGAGTTCTGGAAAAGAGGCTCCAGTCTTAACTTTCTTCCTGACATATTCTGGCTTATTTATCCTGAAGGGTTGGTAGCTTACAATGTAGTCCATTTTAATTACACTTTTTTCAAATTGGCACTCCCAAAGCTAAAACTCGGCCACCTTTATTAAAAAGGAAAACAAAAAATCAAGCAAAATCTCGGTCAACACTAGCAAACCTAGCCAACACATTCATCCTGGAAACAATATATCAAATACATGATAAAATAGGAATTCGGTCGTGAAGACCTCCGACCCACTGACGTCACAACAAATCTCAAATTACGATATTTTTTGTTTTCATTATCTTGTGGAGAGGCAACTTGTCCAGCACTCCTCCCGGCACAACAGCTAAAGTTTGTGGCTAATGAGAAAGGTCAGGTGGTGGACGAGAGCAAGATCATTATTCTGTAAGACAGAGAGAGAGAGAGAGAGTCGTAATAATGCAGGGACAGAAGTTGATGTATATGCATATGTTCTAGAAAAAATATACCTTACTATGATGTGTTCTCATTCAGTTCTACATCCAGGCAGTATTACTACCATTATTGTTTTGTTGTATTTAGCGAATTACACTGAAAGTGGATAAATGACGGCCACACGTAAACAAAACTGTATTATTCACAATCCTTTACGAACGAATAAACACTTCCTTATATATATATATATTGGTGACAAATTTGTTTCTTGGAAATCGCAGACGTATAGGAGAAGTAACACTAGCGCTTGTACAAATATCTTGGACATTTATATTTGGTGTCGTTTCGCAATCTTCGTGTTGCATCATCAGACCTATTAAACAAATTTATTTTGATTAAAATTTGTTTTTAACTTTGCGAATATCTTCATTAATAATATATATTTGCTTAACTATAGTGAACAGAAAAAAAGGAAAGACCTTGACACTGTTAAACAATAAGAGGAACGTACATTGTATGTATGTATGTATGTATGTATGTATAATGCTCAGGCCCAATCCCCACTTTTCCTATTTATTTTTATTTTCTATTTTACTCTATTTTATTATTTTTTTTGTTTTTATTTTCTTGGGGGTGGCCGACTCAAGACAGAGCAAGAACAGGGAAAACACAAAACACAAGACAGAACAACGAACAAACACAGACAAACACAAAATTCACACACATCTAGGTCACCCAGGAGAACACCCAGAGACCAGGGTCACCAAGGTCGCTCCAGCACTCCCCCGGCCCCCGACCACCCAGAGAGGCTCCGATCTCGGCAGGCAGACATGCAGCGGAGCCACAGCCACAAGCCAGCCCACCACACTTCCAGGCGCACCCTTCATATTAATAAGTCTCCCGGGCCAGGCGCCTGATGGACTATTATCTAGTCCAACTTGCCCCCGACCCCTTCCCCCAAATGACCACGTGTTCACTCAACTATTCACAAGCATTCTCCATTCATTTTATATGTTCTGAAATTATAACGCGGTAACTATACATAAACTAACTCAAAGATAATATAGTGAACTGGTGTTAAACAAATAGATACAAACGATTATATATGGGAATTTGAACCTAAACATAATTTATATTAAATATATTTAATCATATATATATTATTGTAATGCAGACATTCGTAAAGTTAAAAAGATATTTTTTAATCAAAATAGATTCGTTTAATAGGTCTGATATTATATATATATATATATATATATATATATATATATATATATATATATATATATATATATATATATATATATATATATATATGTATATTTATATATATATATATATTCATATATATATATATATATATATATATATATATATATATATATAATATATATATATACCGGTATATTCTCATCGTGATTAAAGGTACTCCGGATTACTATATAAAAAAAAGTATGGATGATGCATATTGGTAGTGTAGTACTCTACTTTGGATATTACTACCATAAAACCTTCCTGCCAGGAGGCTATTCAAAATGGGATTATAGAGAATGCCGTCCAGTCCAACTAACCTCTCGTCAGACTCTGCAAAGTAACCATTAATTCACACAATAGTTGCCTTCATATGAAACGTATCATGACATTCAGGGAGAGAGTTCCAGAGGTCAGATGTTGAATAGAAGAAAGATTGAGAATGTTGTTTCACTCTTGGGGTGGAGAGTTGAACAGAGTAGGGATGAGATTGTGTTGCAAGAAAGGTGCTACGTGCTCTATGTAGAGGAGGTGGTACACATTGAGAGAGGTCAGAGGAACACTGTTTATTGTAATAGCGGTAGAACACAGAGGGAGATGGAACATTGTGGCGAAGAAAGTGAGATTGCAGAGAATCGGTGAGTGGACATAAGGTAATGAGACAAAAAAATGTCTTTTCTAATTTATCAAGAAGTGCTGTGTGAAAGGATCCTCCCCACACATGCAAACAATACTCAATACATGGACACACTGTGCCCCTGTACAAAGCAAGAAGCTCATAGCAAGAAGCTAAAATAGCTTCAGGGAAGCTATTTTAGCAAGAGTCGTAATACGGGTTTTCCAAGAAAGATCAGAAAAAAGAGACATTGAAAATACTGAGAGAAGATGAAAGACTGACTTGTGTGTTGTTAAAGGATAATTGATAACATGTGGGAGTTCTTGACGGGTCTAAATAGGATTGGCTTTGACACCCAACTACAAGCGTGTTACGCAATCACTTTACACTCTGCGTAACATCCAGATGAATTGGGTATTGACACATCCAAACTAGTGTTGTTGTTGTTGTTGTTGTTGTTCCCCAAGCTGCCTGGCCGAACAGCCCCAAGGCCTCGAGCAATTCCAAGGCCATAACCGAACGCCCCCACAGAACCCTCCCTGCCGACCACAATAAAGCCTGGGTGACCGAAGCCACTCCATGGCGGGGAGCTGAGGAGGGTGCGGAAACGCCCGGGAAACCAAAGCCCCACCCAGGGCCCTGTGCCCCTCAGCAATTATGAAGAGAAAGTTGAGGGGCAAGGGAAAAATGTGACGCTTTGCCTTCCACTCTTGGTAGATTGGGAGGTCAATCCACGGAAAAGACGCCGTCACTTGAGATCTAGAAAATATATAAGTTAAAGGAACAGTCAGAGTAAGCTATGGGTATGGCAGAGATCGCTCAGTTCTCACTCTGATAGACCAGCCCATCACCACATGACTAGAACCCAATCTTCTCAGCATCAGCTAGGAAAGGCCCTAGAAAGCCGCCTTTGGCGGGGGGATAGCTCCCCTATTTCAACCCCTTTCGGGGTCGGGCACCCGCCCTCCAAACTAGTGTAATGGCTTATAGCTTGATGTCTGTCATACTTAAATGAGTATAGCTAAAATAAAAGTCAACACCTCTGTCATGCTATTTGTATAACCTATCTATAGTGTCTTTGTCTAATTTAGTGTTCTTACAAAAATAGGTTAAGCTAACCTATGTATATTTTCTTCTTGTCATGACAACTCTCTCCTTATTTTCATATCATTTGTGGACCTATGGGATCCGAAAGTAAAAATCTGTCAGGTAGTTCAAGTACTCTCTATTCCACTAAGCAGCTTGTATTCAGGGGTATGTCATGCGGCTCAATTCGTCCTCGGTATACTGCATTAGATTCCTGTCTCTTCTGCTGCTAGCAAACATGCACTGCTTCCTCTCTTCGTCTTGCATGTGTCCCACCTACCTCCCATTCCGTCTCCCACTTTTTCCCTCCCCCACTCCCTATACTTCCTCCCTCCCACCTCAAATATGTTCAGTCACTCTCCTCTACACCTCCTCTACCTCCCCCTCCCTCACACAAGTGCAAGAGAGTGGCGAGACAGAGCTAGTGCGGCGAGACCCTCGAGACAGATTGGACTAGCGTCACTCTGCCTCCTATGCACTGCTACCATCATGTCCCAATAATCCGTCTTTTCACTGGATGTTTGCTTTTTACACCTATTTTCTAGTTCTTCAATGTTCACGTGTTCATTATAGAAGTAAAATATGCCCATATGGTTCAGTAATATTGCTTTATATGGTAAATATAATATATTTTGTCCGAATTGAAACTAAATCTTTTGCACTGGCGGACCTGTCAGAAACAAGTCTAACACAGCTGCCGAGTTAAGTAGGTGACAACATTTATTATTGTTAATACTATGCATTAATTTGTTATAGCGGTGAAATATGGTAATATTTCATTAGTAATTGTTCATGTGCCATGTTCTGGTAACTTCTCAAGATAATTAGCCGCTTGGAGAAAGTATAGAGAATCCAACGAACACATATAGGCTAACTTCTGGGAAACTTCATGAATAGCAATATATGAAAAATAATTTTCCTAAACTATTCACCAGAAAATGAGACCTGCAGTATATTTCTGAGAGAAAAACAATGTTGGTTTCTGTATTGTTAAAGAGTGTGGCCTATTTGTAAGGATGATTGTGGCTAGCAGAGATCTGAAGAAATCGAGTTTTAGAATCATTGAACACCACAAGGATTTGAAACAATGGACAGGACAGAAGATATATACAGTATATGTGTTATGGCCTCCTCTCATGAATTTTGTAGAGGCTGCTGGGAGGATTGTGCTGATTAAAGTGGAAAAAAGTAGAATTTGCACTCCTAATCTGTCGCAGTCAGAGATGGCATACTGTAAGTTAGGTTACGTTACGTTCGCTAGGTTTGATTGAGTTAGGTTGGGCTTGGTTAGATTGAATTAAATCTAGCTTGTTTAGGTTTATTGACCATACATTTTGGTCTGCAGCCATTTTGGTTGTAGCAGTTATGGTTGTGGCCATTAATTACACTGAGCTATGTGGTGGAAGTGGGGTCATCTGCATATATAGTTTCCTGAAGTAAGGTGGAACAGATTAATGGTGTTAAAGAAGACCGGAATTACGAAAACGATCGCTAAACATGAATGACAAATATTTGAATACAATATATAGCTTGATCTGGAAAGAATACATTTATACTGGGCTATAGACATTAGAAAACTTTTGATGATTTACGCAAGGCTAAAGTCTGGCCGAATTCCCGAAAGTACGTTGATGGAAGATTGCAAGTCGGCACCCTCAAAGAAATGTTGATGGGAATATATTGTAGAGGCAATACGTAAAAGTTACTAAGCGATAGTTGGAATGGATATTAATAGCAAAACACAAGCAGAGCAGTCATCTCAATGTTTTTTTTGTTTTAGTTTTTAGGACGGAAGCAGAATAATATGGTCATACCACTAAATGACTACAACCAACAAGGCCACAGTACTAGACCTAAGCTGTTTAGGCATGGTTAAGTTAAGTTGTGGAAGTATGTAGAAGATAAGAAATCTCGGAATGAAAGTAAAAAGTGCAATGTATCAAGGAATTGTTGTGCCAACAGTGATGTATGGGGCTGAGACATGGGCTCTGCAGGAAAAGAAGAGAAGAAAGCTGGATGTGATGGAGATGAGCTGCTTGAGGAGTATGCGGGGAGTTACTCGTAGAGACAGATTGAGGAATGAAGAGATAAATAGGAGAGTGGGGCAGCAGGAACATGTGTCGGTCGGAGTGGACAGAAGGGTGCTGAGCTGGTATGGTCATCTTGAACGAATGAAAAATGAAAGGCTTACAAAGAGAATATGCGAGTCAGATACAAGGGGAGATAGAAAGGCAGGAAGACCTCCATTGAGATGGAGAGACTGTGTAAGACAAGCTTTGGATGATAAAGGAATGACTATAGAACAGGTAAGGGAAGTGGTAATAAACAGGAATGAATGGAGAATGCTTGTGAATAGATGAGTGAACACGTGGTCATTTGGGGGAAGGGGTCGGGCGCAAGTTGGACTAGATAATAGTCCATCAGGCGCCTGGCCCGAGGAGACTGTTTATATGAAGGATGCGCCTGGAAGTATGGTGGGCGGGCGGGCTTATGGTTTCGGCTCTGCTGCATGTCTGCCTGCCGAGATCGGAACCTCTCCGGGTGGTCGGGGGCCGGGGGAGTGCTGGAGGGACCTTGGTGACCATGGTCTCTGGGTCTTCTCCTGGATGACCTATATGTGTGTGAATTTGTATTTTGTTTTTGTGCGTACATTGTTTTCTATTGTGTTGTCCCTATTTTGGCTCTGTCTTGAGTCGGCCACCCCCCCCCCCCAAAACAAAAAATAAATAAAAAATAAATAAATAAATAAATAAATACATAGGAAATGTAGAGATTGGGCCTGAGTATATAGATAGATAGATATATAGGTTAAGTTTAGCTTGATCCTGTTTGATAAAGTTAGAACAGATTGATTTAGGTGTTGACTAGGTCGTGGTAGTTTGCTTCGGTCAGAATAAGCTAGGGTACTTTGGTTGTTATCGGTTAGGAGCGTAATTATCTTACATGGCAAATTTGAAGATATCATGAGGAACTCCATATGATCCATACGTCTACCGATAACCCTTTCAAAATAACTCATGATTATGAATTAACATGATTTGTTGGCAGTTGTATGTAGAGTGATCCTTGTAACTAAACAAAATAAGAGTTTGCAATATATGCAAAAAATGAAACTATTATGAACCAACATGGGGGAACTGTGAGAAGGGTGACATAAGCTATCATTTTAATTTAAAGGAGTGTAGCGTTAAACTCAGAGCGGAAGGATAATACATCTTAACAAGAGATGATACTGTCAGTCATAAAGAAAGAGGAATGGGGTGAACATTGAGCAATAGCCCAGTCATCATCAAAGGTTATACGTACAGTTGTCAGCATATATAAAGGTACGTCTGTTCGAATATTTAAACCTTTATATATACTGTAGGCATATATATATATATATTATATATAATATTTGGGAGATTGTAGACACCAATCAAGCAGGGCAATACCCAAGGGAGGTCTAATAGGCATGTGATAAGGATTTTCGGAAACTCCTGCTTCATTTGTCTGGTTTTCCTCATTTATTCTGCTTGTGTATTTTTGGATGGAGGGGTGGGGGGGAGGGCATGAATGATTCTCGATCAAATCAATCATTATCTGCCAGACGACTGATAAAAGTCCTCTGGATCGCGGCCTTGCCTCTAATTTTCCCTCTGTCGAACAACACCTCTCCTCCAACAAACCTGATCTTCTTTCTTAAATCTATTTCCTTTAACCCAGCGCAGATTAAATAGGCGACTTAATTCAAGTGTTCAAAATCATCAAAGGCAAAATCAATATGAACTGTAGTAAATACTTCACTATTGACCAATCTAATTACACGCGGGGAAACGGTTGCAAAATTAATGGTAAAACTTTTAACTCACACGAATCTAAGAATTTCTTCTTCAATCGAGTTGTCAACTTTGGAATGGCGTTCCCCGAGACGTTATAGACTGCAACACTGTTGATTTTTTAAAACTTCGCCTAGACAAATATCTTGCATCAAACCCGCGACTGACTGCGTTTGTAAATTAATAACTTTATCTTATTCCTCCCTCAGATTCATTAAGGATTATTGCGTATAGGCTATATATTACTAAGACGTGACTCTCTTTTTCCCAGATATACGAAAGATAACTTATAACTGTGTTATGTTACTAACCCTTTTGTCCCCTACTAACTTCCTAATGCTGCCACGGACATTAGTTCCAGGACAGTAGTTCCCTTCTCAATTTTCCCTTACCCACTCTAAACCACTGTTCGGACACTTGATCCTCAGTGTTTTGGAGGACAAGCAGCCTAGAGGGGTCACTAGACCTGTTGTTGCTTGATTTCCTTTGTACTCCTATTACCTCCCTCCTCATCTCTTGTTCCCCACCATGCTTTCAACCTTCTTAGCTGATGAGGAATAGTGTTTTGCGCATACTCCATAGACTGCTGTATTTTGGAATATTGTATTATTACATCCAGACTATCATCCTTGCGTGCACTGCAAGGTCTTGATGATGGTAACTCTCCACTGTAACTCCTTGTGACAGTCTCTCTCCTTCCCCTACCTCGGCTATTACCCTACTCTAATCGTTACTTCTCTTGTGTTCTTGCGTCGCTTCTCTGTCCCCTCTCTCAATATTCCTCTTCCTTCTGGACCCTAAAGTCGGTAGCACACGAACAATGTTTTACTCAACTTTTCATCCGCAACTTTATGCTGAGTTTTTTTCTCACAGATATGGGCAACAAGACAGAAAGTAGATAATTGTACGAGACTGGATTCTTATAAAAAAGTGTTTTTAGCAGCTGCCAGATCATAATTGCTAACACAAAGTTGAGCGACAAATCCCTGGTGTGACAGCCCCTTAAGCCGTGACCCTCTGCCAGCCCTTCGTTTTATTGTGTCTTTATTTCCTCTATTTACCCCTCCCCAATGCTTTCGAGTTTTCTAAACTGAACGTCGTATTATTGTCAGTAGTGTTATTGTTGTATGGCCGGAACATTGGGATACGTATATGGCAGGTAAAATTATTTGGTATTATTGTAGAGATGACACATTTTGTTTAATGTGTTGCTATATTTATCCCATATATTTTCATCCCATATATATCAACAGGAATTATGCTGCACTCGAATATTGCGACTTGTTCGAGACATACCCCATTATCCAGTCATTGTTATCCGAGATAATTTGCATATACATCTGGTCTATACAAAAAGTCATATTGTATATCCTCCAACCTGACACTTAACCCATTCAGTACCGGTGACGTTCTTTTCATTTTATTCTGGTTGTTAGTAGTCATCTTAGGACGAACATGTAGCAATTAAACGGCTTCATACTTTCTCAATTATAACCCAGATCTTTTCTAAGCTGCATTAAATCGCTTAGAAATAGCTGAAATAAAATCAAAGACATCCCCGGTAGTGAAAGGGTTATGCTCGGTTCCCACGGCTCACTCTGCAGCTCCGTTCCAACCAATGTTGTGTGATCAGCGACATCACTTCATTCCCCCCTATGGCTCCACTTGGTGTGAACCAAAGCTTCCCCCATACACACTCAGTTATTTTTGCAAGTTCAAGTCACATTCACACCTGGTTGCGTGTGCATGGTAGCAATTTTTGGCTTGCGCATAACTCTGGGCTTTCTCGAGTCACTGCAGGTGATGGTTCGAGCCCACCATACACGCTCAGTTTTCTGCAAACTACCAATGGTTGGACAAGGCAGTTTGAGCGTGTGTGGTGTGGCATGATGGTTTGTGCAGGTGTGTGGTTTGGCTTGTGCTAGTTCAGGTGGAGTCTGAAGTCCGAGAAGTGCGCAGTGCGACTCGTGCGTGTGTGGTAGCTGGTCAGTCCCAACACACACTCCAAGGAATGGAATTCCCAGGACCGGGTCTTGTGGAAACGGTACGATGATTGAACCCTCATCAGACAGAGGTTTTTGGACTTATTTTATAGAATGTTATCAAAGTTATCCATGTTTCTGGAAGATAAAATCTAAATCATACAGTGACTAAGATGCAAAAGCAGCAGCGTATCATTTTCTTATAGAGAAGATGAAGAAGGATGCATCGGCAAATAGAGAGACCGTGATAAAGAAGATAAATTCGATGAGCTCCGCAAAGAAGCTAAGAAAGTTGTTGCCTCACAACAATCTGGTGCTGCAGCAGATGACCTATACCACCCACGAGTATGGTATTATCATTGGCTGTTGTTCCTACATGATCAAGAAGTTGCCCGTGAGTCCATGACAAACGTCAGTGAAGTGAGTTTGATTAAGTGAAGTTATTTTTTGTTATGTTTATTATTTTTTTTATTTTTTTCCAATAAGGGATCCTTCCTTGACAAGTCCCTAACGTTACCGGTGTAAAAAGTAAAATGCGTAGAAACTACTGTCGGTCAGTTGAATTGTGCATCAAGATTATGGATGTGGGTACACTCTGGTCACAAACGATGTTGTGAATGTATAACTAGTAATCGGCAATCATGCAGGTTAATAGTAATGTAATGAATATATGTAATTAATATGAACTGAATGCGTCAAAACGGCTGCTATAATAACATGCATAGAGGGGTGACACTATTTATTCCACAATACATCATACGGTATGTGGCTCGGTATGTTATAATGCGTCAAAACGGCTGCTATAATAACATGCATAGAGGGGTGACACTATTTATTCCACAATACATCATACGGTATGTGGCTCGGTATGTTATAATGCGTCAAAACGGCTGCTATAATAACATGCATAGAGGGGTGACACTATTTATTCCACAATACATCATACGGTATGTGGCTCGGTATGTTATAATGCGTCAAAACGGCTGCTATAATAACATGCATAGAGGGGTGACACTATTTATTCCACAATACATCATACGGTATGTGGCTCGGTATGTTATAATGCGTCAAAACGGCTGCTATAATAACATGCATAGAGGGGTGACACTATTTATTCCACAATACATCATACGGTATGTGGCTCGGTATGTTATAATGCAATGAAAATAGTAATGGCAGTGACAAGATGAAAGGATTACCACTTAAGGGAGATTATTAGTTTTTCTGGACCCCCGTCTTCCTAGTCTTTAGCCTATTTTGTTTTTGAGATTGTAAGACGTGCGTCCCATTAGTTTGTTGATTGGAAAACCTTTCGCCCTATTTATTTGTCAATGTTAAGACCTTTCGCCCCATTTTCTTGTCAATGTTATGACCTTTCGTGTCATTGTTAATTCTGTTCCTGGCGAGGGATATCGACCCTGTGATTTAACAGGAACCGGCCTTCGGTTGGTACATTTTTCTACCGAAAAATTTACACATATATTTCGAAGGAGGGTCTTGGGAGTGTGTTTTTTAAGTTTGATGGAGGTCTAGGAAATACAAAATAAATAAAAACAGGACAAAATAATAACCTCCCCTTAAACATATTACATTATGTAATGCGCACACTACAACGCCAAATGATACGGCACTTGATAATACGGGTGATGAAATAGGCAACATCTACGAGCTTATCATAACGTTCAAGATTAACTAGGGATAAGCATTTAGGACGAATTCCACTATATCACGCAATTTGTATGTGTTACGTAACGTACAGTCACATTCATAACACATTCTAGACTTGCATAACAACTGCAACTAAAGCACACTCATTTCAATGACCCTGTGAACGAAACTCTGTATACGCCAACTGATTGTCACCAGAATGAAGCTATCTAGTTGAGCATTTCTATTGTTTGCATCTAAATTGAATTTCTTCCAACATTGCCATATTTAATTTGTGGTGTTTGTCCAGTATAGCCTATTTATTGTTCCGTTAAAGAACCTAGACTGTGGTTGTGTCAGGCTGTGACACAGTCTGTTGTGCTAGGGTTGGTGCCTAGTGGGAAGTTTTCTTAAGGGTAGGCCAAAGGATGTAATTTAAAAATAATCATGTTTATTCGTAAATTGATTGTATAACTTTTAATTGCATAATGAAAATCATGTGGGGTTAAGAACATATGTCCATAATAGTACATGAATGAAGGGAGATATGTTGGATGGTTGAAAACCACAGTTGCTCGCTCGTTTGGGACTAGCAACACGTATTATGAAATAAACATGTACAGTATTCATCATCATGACTTATAGTTTATACAGTATATTTGTTCTTATTTTACGTACTTAACATTACAATTTGCCCAAATGTTAATAGGCTTTTCGCAATATTAGAGGTCTTTAAACAAATCAGATTATATATAATATATATATATATATATATATATATATATATATATATATATATATATATATTATATATACCGTATATATAATTATATAATTTTGTGTTTTCTTTTTTATTCCCAGACGCCGTAATTCCCGAAAAAGGGTGGCCATGAATTAGGCGTTTGTCGCAAATTGCTAGGTCAAGTTGCCCGGGCTTGACATCTACCAATAACATTTTGACAGAGAGGGCTCGATCCGCCGACCCTTTGATTAGCAGCCGAAGCTCTACTGACTATGGCACGGCTCGCGACATATACCTTCATATAATCCGGCTGCAATGCATTCAAAATCGCGCGGCAGGTATCAGGAATAATTTTGCCGAGAGCCTGTGCAGAAATAGCAGCCGAATACTTGAGATCCTCATATGAAAGTCATGTTGCTAAATATCTAATTGTTGCACAGTTGCAGTGAGTCGTTCATGGGGTGTTTGGCTCTACTCATGCAGGTATCCATTCTTTCTATCCTTGAAGCAACTATTGACAGGAGATTACGATATGCTTCTTCATCCATTCTGAGGTAGTTATGCCAGTCTCCTGGCTGTAGTCGTAGCTCTTGTAACAGATTCGTATGTGTGAACTGATCTCGTTTTAGAAGACAATCCTTCGTCCATTTTCTTCTACTTATTGGTTCTATTCTTCCTTTTGTACACGGTTAAAGCGCACATACCCAACAGCGTCAACTCCTCGCCGAGCGGAGCTGCCATGTCCTCCTTGTTCATCGTCAGTCGAACTGATGCCTGATGGACTGAATAATGTGTGAGGTCACATTGCACAACCCTAGTTGGCGCAGGTCGCTGTCACTTCTACCTGAGCAATGTTTGTGCAAGCTGACCTGAGGCAAATGGACTGAGTGAGCTGACTGAGCGTGTATGGGGGCCTTTAGGGTTCCGTCAGGCTCACTTCCGGCCTCGGAGCAGCCTTTCAGAAAGTTGACTTGGATAAATATTTGCCGGTAGATGGACTACAGTGATACTGTATAATTTTATGGAACTGATGAACTATTACAGTGCCCTTTTTCACAAAACAATATAACACACTTTATAATTTATGTAGATACCCACAGCATAAATGTATAGTGCATATTTATTATGTAAACTGATGAAAAACATTCCCCTTCTAGCCGTCTCCATCACGGTCGGGCTGTTGGGCGACTTATGCAGCATTGCCAAGGATTTATAGCCCAACCGTGGTGATTATTGCCTACAGTAGATCACGGTGTAAAGTAGCCCACAAATTTTAAACAGCTTGATGCTATCCATTTTGCTGAAGCCAGATTTGTATGTACTATGAAATTAAATAACTGCATTTTGTCAGAAAGACTGATAATAAATGTTGCACAATTTTAGTCCTTATATCTACAAATTTATGCTAATAATACAGCTTTTCTTTTGATTCTTATGCTTGCTAATCTAACGTGGTTTCCTTCGTTACTTTCAATCTTCAACTTAATCACAATACTCTTCCACATTTTACCTATGGGTATTTTGTTCAAATTACCATAATTTGAGGCAAACAGTGACATGAGCATGAAACCCAACAGGACGCGTTAAGAATGAGTTTGGCAACATTGGATTTCATCCTCCGCTCACACATGAAATCTTTATTAACTCCTTGGGTAGTCTCGGAAGGGTGGCGACGAGACGTCAGAGTGACGTCATTATCGAAACGGAACAAAGTTCGGAGATATGGAAAGCGGGCTTTAGTCTTCATTAATTTGCAAGAAAATATATACAGATAATATCTTATCAATATATATATATATATATATATATATATACAGTATAGGGTGTATTGAAACTACTGTTACAGACTATGACAAACACATTGTAAAATGGAAAATAAACATATATTGTTGTATCAAATTTGTCCCATAAATGTGTTATTTTAGAGAAAAATGAAATTTAGCAAAACAGGGTTACAAGTAAAGCACTAAATTATTAGTCATGATAAACCAATTTATTATCGACTTAGCTAAAGGGAAAGCATGGGTTTACCTATTCACACATTAGTAATTACGAAATAAAAGTATCTTAGAATGTGGTGATGATATTATGTGGTTAGCAGAAAAATACTAATTATTAGCAACATATTAGCGTAAACAAAATATGCAACATTTGTAACTCTGGTCATGGGACATAATGCTGATGCCCAAGTCTGGGTCGGGTATCCGAACGAAGCAGAAGGCAATTCAATCGTTTATGAAGCGTAGTTTTATTGGGGGCTGATCGTTCTCGCGTAATTGTTACGTATTTAATGAAGATAGTATACTGCATGTACAGTTATGTTCAGGAATGAAGAGTCATCGAGCAATATGAAAAGTTATAGGAGCCAAATGTTACATACCGTACAATTGTGACCACTCATGCCTGACCAAACACTCATGTTATAAAATAGTGAGGTTAAAGACAATTAATGACATACACAAACATACAAACACACACACATAAACCTCGCATTTACATGTTTATGTAAGGTAAATAACAGAAGCGTGACAAAGGGAGAAGTGTGTGTGTGTGTGTGTGAGTGAAGTGAAGTTTCCTTAATCATTGCTCATTTTCTCAATGATAACGTCATCGACTATTACTGACAATATTGGTGTGTAACCGTTGTACTGTACTGTACAAATAATAGGTTAGATATTTGGAAAACAGGCATAATATCATGTCCACGCCGATAATTCGATATTTCAGCAGATTCGAGTGGAATCCGAAGCTTCATAAAACGCCTTGAATAATTTTTCAAAACTGTATTACATCACTTGGTGGGAATTATGCAGTATTTGTTTCAATTAATCTTCTTATTACACTGTAATGACCATGTACAGTCACGAGCATAAATACTGCGACACCTACCAAATAATTTTCGCCCCTTTGTCTCCAAAGGTATTGCAAAACTTTGTATTCAAACTCACAATTATTTCTGTATTTCATTCTTCGCTACCGTCAAACGATTTTATTCAGCTTAGTATAAACCCCTAGTGATGAAGGAGTTGACGTTATCTGGTTGATGTCGCAGCATTTATGCTCGTGACTGTACAGCAGTGGTAATTAATTCTGATCGATTTAGATGTGTCGAACTGATTAAAAGAACCTCTGAAATTCAAATACCCAGTATAAATTAGTTAGGAGATTCAATTCAACCAGAGACCACTTCAAATATGTTTGTATATGAATACATGTTCACAACTGTACAATACATTAAACAACATTGGGCAATAACTTCGTAATGCCCACATGTTGTGGTTCTATTTATCATTCAACATTGGTAATAAATATTAACATATGACAGTAATATCTGCAGACCACTTGAAGATACCTTCGGTGTTTCCTATGTTGAAAGAAAGATACATAAATGTTTGATATTAACAGAAAATAGTTCTAGTTGTAAACGATTTATAAAGGGAATATAAATTACATTATGTCAACCCGAAAACTAATTATATTTATAATTCAACATTCCTGGGTATAAACTAGGAGATTGGGGGGAGGAAGGGGGGGGGGGGGGAGATGAAGGGGGAGACCAATGCCAGTGTTCGGCTTATAGCACATGCTTGGACGACACTGATTATTTTACTGTATATCCTGTAAATCATTAATGCTTAATTATTGTATTTCATTATAGAATAAAGTGAACTTGTTTTTTTAATCTGTACTTAGCACTTGAAGTCTGTAAGTGTTGTTTCAATACACCCTCTAACTCTTGGTCATCCTCCTTTCGGGACTTCGTTGAGACCTTTTATATTCCGCTAGACATATTGAAGTCCTTCTATAGAGTTTGGCACATATATATAATTTCTAAACTACCCTCCTTCGGTTTCTATCCCTCCAGCCGTGCCTTTATCTCTAATTTCCGTACCTGTCGTTCCATAGCTGCGGTAGTGGACGGCCTCCGTTCACTTCCTCATCCTATCAAACTTGGTGTTACTCAGAGTTCTGTCCTATCTCCAATTATCTTTCCAATATTTATAAATGATCTTCTCAACTGTACCTCCAGTTCTATCCATTCGTATGCAGACGACTCTACCTTACACTATTCAACTAGTTTTCCAGAACGCCCCAGCAAGCAATCCCTCAAAAATATAGGTAATGAAGCCATACACCACTTATCTTCTGAACTAACTACCAGTTTCAAGTGGGGCAGAGAAAATCTTGTTGCCTTTAATGCTTCCAATTTCTCCATCTCACTAGACGTCCGGAACTCCCAGAAGACTATCCCTTATACTTCAACAACACAAAAATCAACCCTTCATCTTCTCTCAATATTCTCGGTGTCTCTTTTTTTCCTGATCTCTCTTGGAAGGACCATATTACCACTCTTGTTAAACAGCTTCCCAGAAGCTGGGTGTGCTCATTCGCCTCAGGGGGTTCTTTACCTCTGCACAGCTTCTTGCTCTGTACAGGGGCACAGTGTGTCCTTATATTGAGTATTGTTCACAATCATGTATGGGGATGATCCTCTCACACAGCACTTCTAGACAAAGTATAAAAGACAGCCTTTCGTATCATTAACTCCTGTCCACTCACTGACTCTCTTCACCACAATGTTGCATCTCTCTCGCTATTCTATCGCTTCTAGAATAATCAGTCTTCCTCAGAGCTCTCTCAGAGTATACCACCTCCTTTACGTAGGGTACGTAATACCCATCTTGTTGTTGCTACACTGAAGCTACGACTCAAATCTAGAAAAATCTCAAAATGTTAGCCCCCCCGGATTTCATCTTGAGAGGTTCAAGGATAAGGAGTGTGCAAGGCAGTATGCTGTAGCAGTCTCAAATCGATTTGAAGTGCTTAACTCGCTGGAGGATCCTGTAGAACTGTGGGAAAACTTTAAATGTGGAGCCCTCTCAGCAGCTGCTGAATGCATTGGTGTTAAACCAAGGTCAAAAGAGGGGTTTTCTATCAGGTTAAACACTGGGCATTATATAAAAAAGTCATGCTGCCAGATTGAATGGAGATTTGGGGAGCCACAGGGCTTTGTCCCGTAGAGCTAGAACTTCACTGAGGGGAGACAAGGAGAGGTATGTCAGGGGAATCGCTGAAGAGGTCGATGGCCAATTTTCTTCCAATTACCTTGGGCCTGCTTACCGAGCCCTGAAGAAACTCCGCTCTAAGCCTACCCCCCAGGCTAGTTCAGTTCGAAAGGCAGCTGGCCAACTCTCATTGGGTGATGAGGAGTGTAAGGCCCACTGGGCTGAGTACTTTGAGGAGTTGCACATGCCCAGTGCTCCCAATGGACAGCTTCATGTGGTGAATGTCCTACCACCGGTGCCTGATCCGCCAACTAGCGAAGACTCTCCCTCCCTTGCTGAGGTAAAGGAGGCCTTGGCTATAAGCATTAGGGCGGGAAAGCTCCTGGTGTCTGTGGCATTCCCGGAGAACTGCTGAAAGTTGGTGGCGAGTCCATGGTCCATGGGTTACATGCTGTCTTGACTGCTGTATGGCAGACAGGTACCATTCCTCCTGACTGGAAAAGGGGTCTGGTCACCCCTATCTGGAAAGGAAAAGGGGACTGTCAAGACTGCAATAACTACCGTGGTATAAAACTGCTCAGCATGCCAGGCAAGGTCTTCGCCCATATTCTACTGATGCAAATCAGAGTCCATCTGCTACAGGAGCAGAGACCTTAGCAATCCGGATTGACACCCAAGAAGTCAACAATTGACTGGGTTCTAGCGCTCCGGGTTCTTGTGGAGTGCAGACTTGAGTTTCGGCAGGGACTGCTCGCAGTCTATGTCGATCTCAAAAAGGCGTTTTAACTCGGTGCATTGAGAGTCACTCTGGGAGCTGCTATGGTTATGCAGGATCCCCACGGCGATCATCGACTTGGTGTCTGGACTCTACACAGGAAGAGAGAGTGCTGTCAAGTGTGGTGGGGGAAAATCCTCCTTCTTCCCTGTGAACTTAGGCGTAAGACAGAGGTGTGTTGTAGCACCTACACCTTTCAAAACTTTTTATGGTCTGGTTACTGGGCCAGACAGTTGGGTGGAGTCGCTGCAGAGCTAACATTGGTTTTCAGAATCACAGATCTCGATTTTGCAGAGGACTCCGTGATCCTAGTGTAGACGTTGGATGTTCTCAGGTTCTGGAGGTACTCCATGAGGAGTCGGAACCGCTGGGTGTAAAGGTCTCTTGGGTTAAGACCAAAGTCCAAGCATTTGGCGACTTTTTGGATGATGCCGTTTAATCTGTTCATGCTTGTAGTGAGGAATTAGAGATCATGGATAAGTTTACCTATCTTTGCAGCGTGATCCACAACAGTGGTCAGTCGGGCTACGATGTAAATCGTCGCCTCAGCTTAGCATTGGGTGTTATGGATTCACTCAACAAAAGTATATGGCATTGTCAATACCTATGCAGAAGGACGAAGATGCGGATCTTCAAGACACTGGTGCTCCCTGTCTTAGTTTATGGCTGTAAGACAAGGACACTAAACAGTGTTTTGAAGAAACTTATCAATTCCTTTGGTACCTAATGTCTCCGCAGGATCAGGAGTTATCGTTGGTACGATCGCATATCAAACCAGCGACTACTCCGTGAAACTGACTCGAGACATATTAGTTGCATAATCCGTGAACGCCAACTTCGGCTATATAGGCATGTGGTTCGCCTCCCCGAGGCTGACCCCGTTCACCAGGTGGTCTCTTCAGAAAACAACCCTGAATGGAGAATACCCAGGAGAAGACAACGGAACTCATGGCTGAAGGAAGTTGGTAAATCATGCAATGGAATACTTAATATGGACCAGGCAGGTGCCTGGAGGCTTTCCCGGGAGGATCTCCTTGGGTGGTGTCGGCAGGTGAGTGCGTCCACGCGCTGTCACAGCGTATGCCCCCATCGAGTGTTTGAATGATACAACATGAAGTTTTGCTATCTCTACTAGAATTAACTCCTGATCGAGGTCCCCGGCGATGGAAATATACTACTGTATGTGTGGGCAGTATATATAATAAGTTACACCCCGTTCTTAACATTAATCCTCCATTACAAACCCCAATGCACTAGTAGGCGCAGCAACGAACTGATCATGATCCATAGAGGTTGGACAAAAATGTTATCAAAGCTTTTTCACCTGAAATGTCTTCATTGGTGGTAGGTCTCGTCAGAAAAAAAACCCCACCCGAATCCCCCCATGGGAAACCTCGTTTTGGCCTCAAATCCAAGATGGCCGACATTATACAGGTTAAAAAAATAAATTAACATAATTGTTTAACTAAATGACATAGAAAGACGTTTAAGGTACCATTTTCAACTAATTTGAGGACTCCCATTCGTTTGGTGATATTTTCGGAACCATTAGAGGTCACGATTATGTGTTAAGGTCAAGGTCATTATCAAATTTGATCAAAATTTGGCTGGACCTCGAGCGCACACACCCAGATGTACATTCCACTTTTATGAAGGGTCTCTTCCCAGTCCGGAGAACTGATGGTGCATGGTCAGGTATCTTCACAGATCTCTTCATAGAACAAGTTCTGATGGCTGGTATTAAGTCAACCGGAGGTTTAACGCATGGTCGTGGATTCAATGAAAGCACCCGTCTTCTGTTTTTAATCTCCAGACCCATATGTGCTGATGTAAGTCAGTCCATATTCGAGATAGCTGGGATCTCCTCATATTCAGGAGATGGGCATCGTGACCTGGCGGCATCACTCATCCGACGCGACATGGCTGACATACAGAAGCTGCTTCAGGTATTTGTTGAGCGGGGACCATTCAACAAGACATCGGAAAAACTTGTAAGTCTCTCAACAGGTCTGGTGGGGGAGGAGTCAGTGAACGCAGCAGATGCTCTAAGTGTGGGCGAGAAGATATTAACCTCCATGGTCGGTCATTCTGTGGCAGAGTACAAGTTCTCTCAGAAGAATCAAGTGAAGACTCTGGCCTCAGCTGTTCATGCCAAAACTGCTTCTGGAGAACGAATTGAGATGGATCCCCAGCGTCTATACCAGCGTCTTCTTGTTACTGGTATCTGCGATATCCCTGTACCTGATCTAATGAAATACGAGCTGTGCTCTTTTCCCACATCTCTGTTCGACAATCATATGTTCATGCGGACTGGGGACAAGGCGGAGCTCATACATCATATCCTGAAACTTGTTCCAGAATGCGTTGTCTCAACCACACTGGACAAGGGATTGCAGTTCATTGTCGATGGAGGGGCATTGATCCACAAATTATTGTGGCCCAAGCACTCCAGTTATGCCGAGATATGTGCAATGTATGTCCGGCATGTACGCAGCAGCTATGGATGTGCACAGGTTGTGTTTGATGGGTATCACGGCTCCACTACGAAGGACGAAGCTCATCGCTGTAGGACAGGGAGCGACATTAGTGCTTCAGTTTCAGTTTCTGCAGAAATGCGTCTAACCATGAGTAAGAAAGCTTTCCTTGCCAACACATCAAATAAGCAGGCCTTCATCAACCTCCTTGCAGTGGATATGGTCAAAGCCGACATCACCATTGAGCATGCAGAAGGGGATGCTGACTACAAGATATGTATGCTAGCATGTTTATCTGAGAAAAACAGTCGAACAGCCGTTGTCGCAGAAGATTCCGATGTATTTCAGTTGATGATACATCATGCCGATGCCACAGAAAACAGTGACAACCTGTACATGGTGACCGCAAAAAAGACGGTGTGCATCACTACGTTGAAAAAGAAACTGGATCCTGCCCTCTCGGAAAGTCTACTCTTCCTGCACACATTCAGTGGGTGTGATACCACATCAAGACCATATGGAATCGGCAAAGTGACTGTTCTCACGAAGTATGCAGCACTGAACAAGTCAGCCACCGTTTTTATGTCTCCGTCTTCATCGAAACGGGACATCGAACAGGCAGGAGAAGATGCCATGCTGGAGATATATGGGTGCGCTACATCACTAAGCCTCAACGCAGCAAGGGTGACGAAGTTCCTATTGAAGGTAGCTACTTCTACACAATATGTCTCTCCAGAAAAGCTTCCACCAACGAATGACGCAGCCACCTTTCATAGCCATCGGAAGTATCACCAAGTGCAGGGATGGCGTGGCAACGATATCGCCTCTGAAGTTTGGGGTTGGAAAGCCACTCCCGGTGGTCTTGTGCCTATCAGGATGACTCAGCCAGCAGCACCAGAGCGACTGCTTAAGATAATTTGATGCAATTATGGTGGTCAGTGTGACAAGAAAACATGCACCTGTCGCAAGAATGGACTACAGTGTACACCAGCTTGTGGCCAATGCAGGGGAATCGCATGCATGAATGTGCTACAGGTGGAGAATCAGGATGATGATGACCTGGATGTAGATCTGAATAATACCATGGATTGACATTGCAATGTGACTTTGAATTATTATCACCCATACAATATGATTTATATGATCAGGAATAGTGAACTTTGTTGTTAGACACTTTAACACGAGGTTCAAAATAATTTAACTGCAAGGTCACAAAATCTGTTTCGATTCTTATTATTTGGTTAAATTTGGCTATGATTATGAGCTCGATGCCGATCTCACAAATAAATGAATGGACATCTTGAAAGAGTCAGTTGAAAATGATACATCCAATGTACTTTTGAGTCAATATGCATAATTGTTATCAAATTCAGGGTCAAATTAGGATCAAATTTGACCTTGACCTTGAATTTATCACATGATCTAGATATCCACTCACCTCAAAACTTTTGCTAAATTAATGAGCATCTTAAGGGCAATATAAACCAATATATTTTATCAATAAATATAATTTTGGTATAACTCGGGATACAATTTCGGTCAATTTTAACTTTGACCTTGACCTTGACACATGGCCTTGATATCTAACGATCTTATAACTATTACTAAACGAATAGGGGTCCTCAAATTAGTTGAAAATGACACATTAAAAGTGTTTCTATGTTGTTTCTTTACAAAATTTGGTCCATTTTAAGTTTTGCACCCATACAATGTCGGCCATCTTGGATTTGAGGCCAAAACGAGGTTTCCCATGAGTAGATTCGGGTGTTTTTTTTATTCTGATAAGGCACATCACCAATGAAGTCATTTCAGGTGAGAAAGTTTTGATAACATTTTTGTCCAACCTAAATCGTTCATTGCTTAGACTATAGGTCAGTCTCTTTCTCTCTCAACCGGAGGAGACAACTCATATATTTTTATTCTCCACACAATATAGTCTCCAATATAGCTCTCATAAGCACCAAAAAAGCTCCATTGAACGAAGAATAGAGGCTAAATAATAAACTGGAGAATAGGAAGAATTGAATCAAAACGTACGCCATATTTTACTTGCTCGCCAGAAATAAGATAAATCTGACGTGTATAATTCGGTTCAGTGGATTCTCAGGTCCAGAGTCTTTCACTGGCGTACATAAACTTATACACACGACCGCACACGTACTCTCACTCTCTCTCTCTCTCTCTCTCACACACACACACACACACACATAAACACACATACACACACATTATCAGAATAACCAAAATACAACATATTTCGGCACACTAATATGCATAAAAACACATTTACAATCACGGGTACACAAACATGCACATACACACAGACACACTCACGCTAAAGAGCACACACACAAGAACAAGTACACAACGAATGAAACTCACACAAACACACACATCACTCCGAGTGTAAAGCTGTATTAATATCTGACATAAATCAACCTGACAACATATTAATTGGCACTTTACAAAAAGGCTTTGCATTTCGTCATAGACATAATTTGAAGTGACATTTTGGTTCCACACTTCAGTTACTAAATACATATTTACCTAATTTAATGCTTAGCTCATTTCGAATCCTGAACATAATATACAATATCAAAAGTACACGCAATTTCATTATCCCATTCAATATAATTATATATACAGTATATATATATATATATATATATATATATATATATATATATATATATGTAGAGAGAGAGAGAGAGAGAGAGAGAGAGAGAGAGAGAGAGAGAGAGAGAGAGAGAGAGAACAAAAATACTGGCCACAGCACTTTTAATAGAACAAAACATGAATCTGACAAGCAAATTTACCTTACTCTCCCACGAAATGCCAAGACACATATTTAGATTTTTAAGAACAATTTGGACTCACGAAATGCAAGCTTAAGCAAGTCAAACCAAAAGGAATTCTAGTAATTTACTGGGAGTGAGAAGGTGATAACATATAGATTTGAACCACTAACTAAAGAACATGGAGTCCAGATGAGTAATGGTCTCACTGACTTTCTTGCATCAGTCTTTACAGAAGAACATTTGAATTTGATTCCACCAGGCACACCAGCTTTATTAAACACTATTGACATTCTAAGTGATATGGCAATTACGGACATGGATGTACTAAACATAATTTACAAACTAAAGTCAAATATAACCCCTGGATATGATATTATTTCTCCAACAGATTTTAAAGAATTTAAAGACAACATAATTAAAAGAAAATATATCAAAATCATTACCACTACAGTGCAACTGTCGTCAAATCTGCTTGACTTCAATCATATTTGAATTGCTCAAAACAATCATCAGAGACAAACTTGTAAACCATTTGGAAACAAATATAATAATAAGAGAATCACAGCACAGCTTCCAAAACAAGAGTTCATGCCTGACTAATCACCTTAACTTTTTTCACAATTTCTTTGACATGTAGCCTATGACGAAATAAACCAATTGACATTGTCTAACTTGATTTCCGGAAAACCCTCAACAAACTCACCCACAAGTGTCTTCATAAAAGTATAATTATGTTCATGGCATACAAGGGTGCATACTTCAAACCATTGAAGACTTCAATGGATTGAAAATGTGCTTACTGGGTGTAAGCAGCAAGTAGTAATTAATTATAAATTAAGCTTCGGACTGGAGAAATATTGCAAGGGGTGTGAACCAGGGTTCAGTACTTGGACCTGTTCTTTTCCTGATTTATATCAATTACATCGATAATGATCTTCCACATACAATTTCAAAATTTGCATATGGTACCAACATTGCGAAAATAGTAGTATCTATCGTGCAGGTTCAACAGATCCAAAATGATTTAGATAAATTATCAAATTAGGCCCAAACCTGGCTATTAAGTTCCAATACCTAATAAAGTATAATATAATATATAATATAATATATAATAAAGTATTGCATATCGTTTATAGAAATGAACAAAATTAAACTCCTCAATGAATTATAGTCAAATTAAAAACACAGATAGGAAACCTAGCGTAGGAGTAACAACATCGAACAATTAAATATTCAGCAAACAACATACCAAAGAAGTTAAGAAAGCATATACAATTGTTGGCTTCATTGGATGATAATTTGAATATTAATCTGAACATTTTTATCACTTTAAATCATTCTTTGGTTCGCTCCCCTCTGGAATACTCTGTGCATTTTTGGTGTGCATACTATCGAAAGGACATAGATAAACTGAAGAGATTGCAGAGGAGAGTAACAAACATTATTCCTAAACTATGAAATATGTCATATGAACAACGTTTAGGAGAGTTTAATCTCTTTAACTTAACACAGTGCAGGCTAAGAAGAGATTTAATTCGAGTGTGTATAATTATTAGGCGTATTGACAACATGGATGTCGACAAATATTTCACATTGATAATTCAAATTACACTAGAGGAAGTGGTTATAAAATAATTATTAAACCTTTCCACTCTCATCAGGGAAAGCATTTTTTTATCAACCGATTGGTCAATTTATGGAATGACCTACCGAGTAATGTCATTGAGCGTAATACTGTTGAAACTTTCACAAGTCGACTAGATTCATAATAATATCCTCCACAACACAGGCTGGCCACCCACCCACCAACCCATCAAAATGTCTTGGACTGTGGCCTGACACTCTCACTATCAACTTTTGCAACATTTGTGGGCTTTCCTCTAACTTCTACTCTGTTAAACACCACCTCTCCTCTGCCAACTCTGATCTTCTCTTTCTCACCGAAACTCAGTTGTCTGGGACTACTGACAGCAAACCCTTATTTGTACCCTCCTACTATCTCTATCCTAGTTTCAAAGCCAAAGGCGGATGTTGTGTATACGTACACAACAAACTCACTTGCTCTCGTGTTCCCAACTTCGACCCTCTAATTATCTTCTTTATGGCTCAAACTATTCTGTCACTCACATACTAAATATTTCTGTGCTGTCTATCTTTCCCCTGACTCTACTGACTTCCCCAAATTCTTTGAGTATCTAAACTCTAAAGTGGAACACATCCTATCCATCTCTCCTTTCTCAGAAATATCCATATTGGGAGATTTCAGCCTTCACCACCGTCAATGACTCTCCTCTCATTCCATTGACCAACCTGGTGAAGAAGCCAACGTCTCTTCTTTCCTAAATGACAGAGCAGTCAGCAACCCACCCGTATCCCGGATCGCTTTGGAGATCGGCCCAACATTCTTGACTTGTTTTTAACTTCTAACTCTTCTGCATATATTGTAGATCTTTTCTCTCCTTTGGGCTCCTCCGATCATAAACTTATCTCTGTCGCTTGTTCTATCTCTCCAGTACAGCCAACCGATCCTCCCAGCCGGCAGCGCTTGTGGCACTTTGGCGCTGCCGACTGGGCAGTCAGCAGTACTTGTTTGACTTCCCATGGAATTATTTTTGCTTCTGTGGCCCCGGAGAGTGCTGAACGCATGGGCATGGAGGCATACATTCAATGTTTTTTTTTCTCAGTCTAATGCAATTTTTTTTTTGGTTTACTCACGCTTGTTCTACTGCTGTCAGCATTAAGGAAGAAGCATTCAAACGGTACCGGTACCATCGCCTTCAAACTCAAGACTCTCATTCTTCCTATGTTTCTGCCTGGAATCAAGCCAAATCTGTTCTTTGACTCGCCAAACACTTTTCATCAATAGTAATGCACTGACTGAACTATCCAACTCTAGCTATTCCCAAGCTTTCTGGCATCTAGCAAAAAACCTCTCCAACAACTTTTCTTCCTCGTCTTTCCCTCCCCTTTTCCTTTCTGATGGCACTACACCATCACGTCTTCCTCTGACAAAGTTGAACTCTTCGCTCAAACTTTCGCTAGAAACTCCACCTTGAATGATTCTGGTGATATTCATCCCTCTCCACTCCCCTCTCTCCTACTTATGCCTAATATCCTAATCTCTTCTAAAGATGTACTATCTACCCTCTCTGAGCTAATGAATAAGAAGGTGCACGGTCTGGATGGTGTTCCTCCTGTTGTACTCAAGAACTGAGCTTCCGTGCTGACTCCCTGCTAATGTAAACTCTTTCGTTTCTGTCTTTCCTCTAACGTCTTCCCTTCTTGCTGGAAGTTTGTTCTCATTCAACCTGTCCCAAAGAAGGGTGACCGATCTCAACCCTCCAACTATTGTCCATTTGTTCTCATTTCTTGCATCTCTCTAAAGTTTTTTAAACTATTCATGCTTCAAAATGTCTTAAGCATTTTATCTTCTCATAATCTATTCTCAGATCGCCAGTATGGCTTCCTTAGAGGTCGCTCTACTGGTGATCTTCTTTCATATCTCTTGGTCATCCTCCTTTTAGGACTACAGTGAAACCTTTCCTATTGCACTAGACATATCAAAGGCCTTTGATAGAGTCTGACACAAATCTCTAATTTCTAAACTACTCTCCTTCGGTTTATATCCCTCCATCTGTGCCTTTATCTCTAATTTCATCTCTGGCCTTTCTATAGCTGCGGTTGTGAACGGCCATCATTCACTTCCTCATCCTATTAACACCGGTGTTACTCAGTGTTCTGTCCTATCTCCGTAATATTCATAAATGATCTTCTTGACTGTACATCCAGACCTATCCTTTCATATGCTGACAGACACCTTTACCTTGCACTATTCAACTAGTTTTCCAGAACGTCCCAGCAAGCAATCACTCAAAAACTCACGTGATGAAGTCATAGAACACTTACCGATATCTTCAGATCTCACAACCATTTTCAATTTGGGCAGAGAAAATCTTGTTGCTTTCAATGCTTCCAAAACCCAATTTCGCCATTTATCTACCCGTCAAGAACTCACAGAGGACAATCCTTTATACTTCAACAATACAAAAATCAACCCTTCATCTTCTCTCAGTTATCTCGGTTTCTCTTTTTCCAAAATCTTGGTGTGATCAACCGCCTCAGTGGGTTCTTTACCCATACATAGTTTCTTCTCCTGTACAGGGTCACAGTGCGTCCATGTATTGAGTATTGCTCGCATGTGTGGTGAGGATGATCTCACACAACACTTCTAGACAAAGTAGAGCCTTTCATATCATTAACTTACGACCACTCGCCGATTCTCTGCAATCACTCTCTCTTCGCCACAATGTTGCATCACTCTCGCTATTCTATTGCTATTACAATAATCAGTGTTCCTCAGAGCCCACTCAATGTATACCCCCCTCCTCTTCGTAGGATACGTAGCACCTGTTTTTCAATACAATCCCAACCTTACTCTGTGCAACTCTCCAACCCAAGAGTGAAACAATACTCCCAATCTTTCTTCTATGCAACAGCTGAGCTCTGGAACTTTCTCCCTGAATCCATCTTTTCCTCATCCTATGATTTAAATTGATTCAAAATCCATGCGTCCAGTCATTTTGACTTGAACATTCCTTGATTTTGGCCCTGTCACTCTTTGAACTCTGGGGGAGGCTACCGTCACAGGCATTATTGCCCTTTGTATCCCTCATTCACATTAAAAAGTAAGAATACATCTGTTTTTGTTATTGCTTGCTTTTCTTCGTACTCCCTTAAGCCGTTCCAGGAATGAGGTGTTTGTGAGGCTGGCGTTGTTTTTCCTCAGACACCCACGCCTACCACGCCATCATATTATACCATCAATAATAACAAGATGGTATAGACCGCCAACGATGAAAAGATCTATCTCAGTCTATCTCTCTCTCTCTCTCTGTATATATATATATATATATATATATATATATAATATATATATATATATATATATATATATATATATATATATATATATATATATATATACTGTATACATATATATATATATATATATATATATAAAGGTGAAACAAAAATACATGTATAACCTTTGGACAACCCACAGGATTATTGGTAGGTTAACAGGTCCAAAATGACACACACTTTAATTTCCTTGTGGCCAATATTAGATGATTATATTAAGAGTAAATGTACTGTACTGTAGTTCTGGAGTCCCTATAGTAATTGAGAAAGAAAACGTGTACAATTACATAGAGGTAGCTTTTAGTTTGCTCTCTACAGCTCCAACAAACATATTAATAATGCCCCAAAGCTCCCTTTCTAGACACATTTGTAAATGTTTCGGTAGAAAAATGTAGCTGAAGGCTGGTTCCTCCTAAATTACAGGCGCGCTATCGTTCGCCAGGAAGAAAGCGACACCTAAAAGGACTTAACATTGACAAAGAAATGGGGCCATATTACTGAAAAGTCATAACAAAGGTAGGATAATAGGTACCACCGTGGACAAAAATACCCTATTATCGTTCTTATGCATGTTTATAAAGTAATTAGTCATATTCTACTTGGAAATGACAAGTCTTTTTTTTAAGGAGTTTGTGAATATTTTTTGGTTGATGTATTTATTTAATTATATATTTTTTGTTTCCTCTCTAGACCTCCATCAAGCTAAACAAAATACCCCCTAGACCCCCCTTCAAGATATATTTGTAAATTTTTCGGTAGAAAAATGTCCCAACCAAACACTGGTTTAGCTTAAAATTACAGGCTCGCTATCGCTCGCCAGAACAAAAATCGACACCTAAATGTCACGAAGGTCTTAAAATTGACAACGAAATGGCAGGAAAGGTGGTAAATTCACCAAACTAATGGGCCAAACGTGTTAAAATCTCTAAACAAATGGGGCTAAGCTCGAGGGAGAGGGGGGTTATACAAAAAATAACTTCTCCCCTTTAACACTCAGTAGTATTGGTACGCACACGTAATTATGTCTTGGGACGCATTCCTTACTTTTCCCCTCGAACACTCAGTAGTATTGGTACGCACTCGTAATTATGTCTTGGGACGCATTCCTTACTTTTCCCCTTCAACACTCAGTAGTATTGGTACGCACTCGTAATTATGTCTTGGGACACATTCCTTACTTTTCCCCTTGAACACTCAGTAGTATTGGTACGCACTCGTAATTATGTCTTGGGACACATTCCTTACTTTTCCCCTTGAACACTCAGTAGTATTGGTACGCACTCGTAATTATGTCTTGGGACACATTCCTTACTTTTCCCCTTGAACACTCAGTAGTATTGGTACGCACTCGTAATTATGTCTTGGGACACATTCCTTACTTTTCCCCTTGAACACTCAGTAGTATTGGTACGCACTCGTAATTATGTCTTGGGACACATTCCTTACTTTTCCCCTTGAACACTCAGTAGTATTGGTACGCACTCGTAATTATGTCTTGGGACACATTCCTTACTTTTCCCCTTGAACACTCAGTAGTATTGGTACGCACTCGTAATTATGTCTTGGGACGCATTCCTTACTTTTCCCCTTGAACACTCAGTAGTATTGGTACGCACTCGTAATTATGTCTTGGGACACATTCCTTACTTTTCCCCTTGAACACTCAGTAGTATTGGTACGCACTCGTAATTATGTCTTGGGACACATTCCTTACTTTTCCCCTTGAACACTCAGTATTATTGGTACGCACTCGTAATTATGTCTTGGGACACATTCCTTACTTTTCCCCTTGAACACTCAGTAGTATTGGGACGCACTCGTAATTATGTCTTGGGACACATTCCTTACTTTTCCCCTTGAACACTCAGTATTATTGGTACGCACTCGTAATTATGTCTTGGGACACATTCCTTACTTTTCCCCTTGAACACTCAGTAGTATTGGGACGCACTCGTAATTATGTCTTGGGACACATTCCTTACTTTTCCCCTTGAACACTCAGTATTATTGGTACGCACTCGTAATTATGTCTTGGGACACATTCCTTACTTTTCCCCTTGAACACTCAGTAGTATTGGGACGCACTCGTAATTATGTCTTGGGACACATTCCTTACTTTTCCCCTTGAACACTCAGTATTATTGGTACGCACTCGTAATTATGTCTTGGGACACATTCCTTACTTTTCCCCTTGAACACTCAGTAGTATTGGGACGCACTCGTAATTATGTCTTGGGACACATTCCTTACTTTTCCCCTTGAACACTCAGTAGTATTGGTACGCACTCGTAATTATGTCTTTGGACACATTCCTTACTTTTATTATGGCAACTTGTAAACAAAATTATTCAAATTGGTGAGCAATTTTGAAAGCCAGGGAGTTAATTCCTTTGGATCCTTCCAAACCTGAATACATTTGTCTAATGTTAGCCATAATACTATGAAGACAGGAATTGAAATAGTGAAAGGGTTAACCCGAGGAGACAGAGAAGGATCAGGATCATCACAGCCATCTTTATTATTAGTAAAGCTTTCCGCTTCGTATTCTATATAATATGCTTATTAATTTAAATTACAGTATTTCATATAAACCTAAAATATTAGGTGCAATAATGTGTGTGTACTTTTTAAAATGTCTAAACAAATTTAGGCAAACATATTAAAGGATTGATGTTTTGCAACGTTTAGATCCTGATGATAAAACGTTGACAATCTCATTTATTAATTTCACTCCCAACACCAAACATATCCCATTGAAATTAATGAAAACATGTGATCCTACCGGGATTCGAATCTGGGTTACCACAACCAGATCTTTAACACTTTAACCATTACACCATTAAGACAGTTACTAAGTACAGCACATGACCACGATATATATATATATATATATATATATATATATATATACAGTATATATATATCGAATACTGGATATTAATCTAATAATAATAATGTTCGTGATTTCCCTGGTCCTCCTCTTTCTCCTAAGGCTACGATACCCAAGGAACAAGTCTGTTTATTATGATTAACCCTCTCCTTTTAATTAATGTAGTTTAAAACAATGTTGGCATTTTATTGTTTACAAGATAATATTGACCCATTTACCTGTACCATATCTGCCTTTACATTCCGCTATTTAACCGTTTTTGTACCGGCGACGTCTGCTTAATTTGATTCTAGCTATATTTAGACGCTTTTGTGCAGCTTAGGAAGGATCTATGGCAGTAAAAAGGGTTAAGTATGATAATTCGAGACCTGTTATTTGCTGGAGACCCCCTTTCAACTGAATCAAATCGTCTAATAGTAGCAAGAATAAGACGTCGACGGTACAGAGGGGGTTAAACATGACTTGCAAATTCCAAGAAATTACATCTCACCTATAAATATAAACAGTACGGCTCTCCTTTCAATATTATGTCAAGGCAATGGATGTCATGCATTAAGGGCAGATTTCCACTGAGGGATTTTTTCCTTGACCCCTTTCTCCATGTTTAGACCTATTGTTTTTCAGATATTAAAATGTTCACCCCATTAGTTTGAACTTTCACCACATTTCTGTCAATTTTAAGACCTTTGTTGCCATTTAGGTGTCAATATTTTCCTGACGAGCGATTGCGAGCCTGTAATTTTAAGAGAACAAGTTGCCCTCTGACCCCTGACCAGTGCGGACGTCCCCAGTGACCGCTAGTGAACCTGTTTACCCTTAGTGAGGTCCTAGTGAACTTTCTTAGTGATGGCTGTTGTTGATGAGTCTGCTGTCTCCTCCCATACTCTCCAGCTTTGTCTTGCTTTGCAAGAAAGACTGGAGAGTGTGGAGCAGGAGATTCAGTGTCTCAAAGATGAAAATTTGGCCTTGAGACTAGCTATGGCGGAGAAGAAGTGTGAGGCTACCGGAAGTGTTCCCAGGGATCGTGAAGCCCCTTGGAAAGTGGTGTCAACCAGTGCAACGGCCTGCAAGCTGAAAAGGCAGCCACTCAAGACCCACAACAACTTCAGCACCTTGGCTGATGAGAGTGATGGCGAGGAAGTGGCGATCATCGAGGCAGTGAGAGGGGAGGGGGGGAAGTCTGCTGCTGTTGCTGCTACAACTCCTGCTACACGCCGACAACGGAAAAAAGCTAAGTTCATTGTCGGTGATTCAATGGTTAGGTACCTTGACGGGGCTACTAATACTCATGTTAGTAAAGTTGTCTGCCTACCTGGAGCCGGAGTCGGGAGAGTGGCAGAGAAGATGGATGGTGTCCTAGAAGTGGGTGGGGAGGACCCCATCATCTTCATCAACGCGGGATCCAATGACATATGGAGATGCAGGACTGAGGAGTTGCTGACCAAGTACCAGGAAATGCTGGAGAGGATCAAGGAGAAGGGTGGATTTCCTGTGGTACACAGTATCCTGCCAAGAAGAGGGGTACGGAAGGAATGGTCCTCCAGGGCTATTGGTGTAAATAGCCGGCTGGAGAAGTATTGCAAGGCAAAGTCAATACCATTCCTAGATAACTGGACCCACTTCTATGGTAAGGATGAACTGTATGCCCAGGATGGAGTACATCTTTCTCGACTAGGAGTTTCGACCTTGGCCAGCTCACTGGACAAGATTGTTGCGGGGTTTCGTTAAAAAAACCTGGGTGTGTAAGTAAAATACTGTCTCCATATGGAGCAGGTACTTCATGTGACAAACCAGTGAGTAAAATAGAAATAATCAGTCAAGATAGTGCGAATATAGTGATTTGTAATAGTAGTATCGATAACACTACACATGTAACTGATAGTAAAGATGAGATTACTGATAGAGTAGAATTTCCGTCTAGAGCTAGTAGTTCAACAGGAAATAATAAGTTAGCTAAAAACAATAGAAAATTAGTTGCAAATAAAAGTAATAGGTTGAGGGTATATTATACAAATTGTAGGAGTTTATGTAACAAAATGAACGAACTTAGAGCACTCGTTAGCACAGAAAATATAGACATAATAGCACTAACTGAAACGTGGATTAATACAGAATCTAGGCATTTTTTAGCAGAATTTGATATTCCAGGATATAGTTTGTTTAAATATGACCGAACAAGTAGGAGGGGCGGGAGTATAGCAGTGTTTGTCAGGAGTACATTAAAAAGCTGTATTAAATCAGGTATTAGACTAAATAATGATAATGAAAGTGTTTGGGTAGAGGTTAACGAAGGTAGTGAGACCATAGTTATTGGAGTTATATATAGACCGCCTAATATGAGTAGAAATGGCGGAACATCGTTATGGGAGGAAATTAAAATTGCATCAAGGTTTAGCAATGTGTGCATTATGGGGGATTTTAATTTTCCGAACATTGATTGGCAGCACCAAATAGGCGACTCCGATTCAGTAGAGTTTATTGAGGTTGTACAAGATAGTTTTTTATTTCAATTCATAGATACGCCGACTAGAGGTATTAATATTCTTGATTTAGTTTTCAGTAACAATGAACATATGATAAATGATGTAGAGATTGGTGACCACCTAGGAAATAGCGATCATACATCTATTTATTTTAATATACAATGGACAGGGATTGCTAAAGAGAATACGACACTTATCCCAGATTTCAGAAAAGCCGATTATGGTGGGCTAAGAAGAGACTTAAGGGTGGACCCTATTGTTAAGCAATTAAGTCAGGATATGCCAGAGTTAAACTTGCCACCTACATATAACCAGTTTATTGCTTCACTCCACAATGCTCAAAATAAATATATCCCTAAAAGAAAATTTAGATCGCCGCAGAACCAACCAAAATGGATGACTAATAAGCTAATAGATATTATAGGAAAAAAGAAAGGAATATATAGAAAAATAAAGAAAGGCGAAAATCATCTACATATATACTATCAGACTCTATCAAGACAGGTCAAAAAGGAAATCAGGAAAGCAAAAAGAAATTATGAAATAAGGATAGCCAGTGACTCAAAAAATAACCCTAAAGCTTTTTACCAACTATATAAATCTAAAGTTAGAGATGTAATAGGCCCCCTAAAAACTTCAATAGGAGAAATAACAGAAAATGATTTAGAAATGTGCAGTACATTAAATAGTCAGTTTCTTTCCGTTTTCACTGATGAAAATTTGGCACAGATTCCAGAAGTCAATATGGTATATAGTGATAGTATAGAAAATATGTTAAGTACAGTTAGTATAAGTAGAAATGATGTGCTTAAGGAAATTGACAGACTGAAACCTCAAAAATCGCCTGGTCCTGACGAGGTATATGCTAGAGTATTAAAAGAATGCAGAGATGAGTTAAGTAGCCCATTAGCATTTTTATTTAACAAGTCTTTAGAAACAGGTTTAGTTCCAGAAGCTTGGAAGCATGCAAATGTAGTTCCGATCTTCAAAAAAGGTGATAAATCGATAGCATCCAATTACCGTCCCACATCAATTCATATGCTAGGATCTCTATTATTGCTAATTGGTAGGAAACAGAGAGTCAGCATAAATGGTACCAAGTCAGAGTGGGGAGCAGTCAAAAGTGGTGTCCCCCAGGGATCGGTATTAGGTCCCCTGTTGTTTCTTATATACATAAATGACCTAGATTTAGGTATAACTAGTAGGATAAGTAAATTCGCAGACGATACTAAAATGGGGAGATCAATTGATTCAGATAGCGATATAGAGTGCCTCCAAAGGGATCTAGATACCTTACATGAATGGTCAGTAAATTGGCAGATGAAGTTTAACATTGACAAATGCAAGGTATTAAAGATAGGGAAGATGCAAACAAATGTTAAATATAAACTAGCTAATTTAGAATTAGAAAATTCAGACTGTGAGAAAGATCTAGGTGTGTTTGTTAGCAATGATTTGAAGCCTAGAAAACAGTGTATAAGCGTTCGTAATAAGGCAAACAGGATTCTCGGGTTCATTTCTAGGAGTGTGAGTAACAGAACTGCTGATGTTATCTTAAAACTTTACTTGTCATTAGTGAGACCCCATATGGATTATGCTGTCCAATTTTGGTGTCCTTATTACAGAATGGACATAGATTCATTGGAGAGAGTACAGCGTAGAATGACAAAAATTATCCATAATATTAGAATTCTTTCGTATGAAGAAAGGTTGAAGAAATTAGGTTTACATTCGTTAGAGAGACGCAGAGTTAGAGGGGATATGATAGAGGTGTTCAAGTGGGTTAGTGGGATTAACAAAGGGGACATGACAAATGTACTAAAGCTCAGTGATAGCGAAAGAACTCGTACCAATGGTTTCAAATTAGATAAATTTCGTTTCAGAAAAGATATAGGCAAATATTGGTTTGGTAACAGAGTTGTAGATGGGTGGAATGGACTACCAAGTGCTATAGTGGGGTCTAAAACGGTAGGGAGCTTTAAGATAAAATTGGATAAGCATATGGACGAGAAGGGTTGGGTGTGAAGGGGGATCAGCCGGGTTGGGCCAATCAGCACTCTGCATACCCCCATAATCCTGCGTTAATCTCTAACCGTTTTGGTAAGATGATCCTCAGGGTATTAGAGTGTTGAGCCTATAATTGGGCTTTGTAATTGAACTGGGGTTGTGTGGGACAGGGATCTGCCTTGCTTAGGCCAATCGGCTTTCTGCAGACTCCCATTTTCTTACGTTCTTATGTAACCGGCCTTCGAGCGGGACATTTTTCTACCGACAAATTTACAAATTTATCTTGAAAGGGGGTCTAGGTGGTGTTTTTCGTTTTATTCTTGATGGAGGTCTAGCGAGGAAACTAAAAAATAAATTATTAAATAATATATACATAGACCAAAAAACAAGCACTACCTCCTTAAGGGGGGGTGACATGCTTTTTGTTATTTCTGCCCTTTTCTCTCTTTCTCTGGCTTGTATCCATTTGGCCCCATTCAGCCAACTATTTTAAGACATGTATCCCCATCTAGGTGTCGATTTCTTCCTGGCGAGCGATAGCGAGCCAGCATTATATGAAGAAATCCGGCTTCGCCGGAGACATTTTTCTATCGAAAAATGTACAAATTTAGCCTGCTGTCAAACAAAAATAAAAAATATACTGGCTCGCTACCGCTCACCAGTAAAACATTGACACCTGGATGGGGATAAATTTCTTAAAACAGTAGGCTGAATGGGGCCAAATGGATACAAGCCAGAGAAAGATAGAAAAGGACAGAACAAAAACAGGTCACCCCCCTTAATGCTAGCCCCACATTGAAATATAAAAAGCCATAAGATATACCTCCACTCAGCAAAGCGCAATATCTAGGTAATTAATATATGCCACGGCCGTCTGAATTTAATAACCATCTCGTTCGAATTAATTGCCTTACATATTTCACATTAGCAAGCTTAACTATTAATATTATTACACGAGGCAAATCATGACTGCAGACTGTGGAATAACCAAGGATAAGGAGAGTTAACCCGTTCAGTACCAGCGCTGCAGACTGTGGAATAGCCAAGGATAAGGAGAGTTAACCCGTTCAGTACCAGCGCTGCAGACTGTGGAATAGCCAAGGATAAGGAGAGTTAACCCGTTCAGTACCAGCGCTGCAGACTGTGGAATAGCCAAGGATAAGGAGAGTTAACCCGTTCAGTACCAGCACTGCAGACTGTGGAGTAGCCAAGGATAAGGAGAGTTAACCCGTTCAGTACCAGCACTGCAGACTGTGGAATAGCCAAGGATAAGGAGAGTTAACCCGTTCAGTACCAGCGCTGCAGACTGTGGAATAGCCAAGGATAAGGAGAGTTAACCCGTTCAGTACCAGCGCTGCAGACTGTGGAATAGCCAAGGATAAGGAGAGTTAACCCGTTCAGTACCAGCGCTGCAGACTGTGGAATAGCCAAGGATAAGGAGAGTTAACCCGTTCAGTACCAGCGCTGCAGACTGTGAGCCAAGGAGAGTTAACCCGTTCAGTACCAGCACTGCAGACTGTGGAATAGCCAAGGATAAGGAGAGTTAAACCCGTTCAGTACCAGCACTGCAAACTGTGAAATAGCCAAGGATATGGAGAGTTAACGCGTTCAGTACCAGCCCTGCAGACTGGGGAATAGCCTAGGATAAGGAGAGTTACACCCGTTCAGTACCAGCGCTGCAGACTGTGGAATAGCCAAGGATAAGGAGAGTTAACCCGTTCAGTACCAGCGCTGCAGACTGTGGAATAGCCAAGGATAAGGAGAGTTAACCCGTTCAGTACCAGCACTGCAGACTGTGGAATAGCCAAGGATAAGGAGAGTTAACCCGTTCAGTACCAGCGCTGCAGACTGTGGAATAGTTAACCCGTTCAGTACCAGCGCTGCAGACTGTGGAATAGCCAAGGATAAGGAGAGTTAACCCGTTCAGTACCAGCACTGCAGACTGTGGAATAGCCAAGGATAAGGAGAGTTAACCCGTTCAGTACCAGCACTGCAGACTGTGGAATAGCCAAGGATAAGGAGAGTTAACCCGTTCAGTACCAGCACTGCAGACTGTGGAATAGCCAAGGATAAGGAGAGTTAACCCGTTCAGTACCAGCGCTTGCCTTTTCATTTTATACTGGGTAATTATAGACGATGTTATTCAGTATAAGAAGGGCCTCCAGCACTTAACAGGCTTCGAACTAACTTAATTATCCCTATTTACTACCATAGATCCTTCTTAAGGTGCACGAAGTAGTCTAGATATAGCTACAATACAATAAAAAAGATGTCGCTGGTACAGGAGGGGTTAACACATTATGTAAGATGAAGACTTGGTTCACTAATTTTTGGTAACACTAGACGATTTTACTCATGTTAATAACGACCTCTAGCAATTATAAGTGTAAAATAATATTATTCCTTTGATCTTAACAGAGCCTTTCTAAATATAATAAACCCCGCTAATAATAACCCAGATAATATGAACAACTTCGTTATGGTATACCAGAAAAGAGTTAACAACTTTAAGAGTGGATGAACGTATAGAATTGCTCATGTATTTATCTTTTTAATATTTGTCTTAGTTTCCTCACTAGACCTTCATCAAGCTTCAAAAACCACCCCTACAAGACCCTCCTTCAAGATTAATGTGTGCATTTTTGTATAGACAAATGTCCCTTCTTCCTACATTTCGAGGCTTGCTATCGCTCGTCAGGAAAAAATCGACACCTATATGGTAGGAAAGGTCTTGCTCTTGACACAAAAAAAAAAAACATTGGGTCGAAAAGTCTAAATTTCGCCAAACTAATGGACCGAACGTCTTGATATCAGAAAACTATTGGGGCTAAACATGAGGGAGAAGGGGGGGGGGGGGGTCAGAAAAAACAACCAATCCCCCCTTAACGTAATAACCTCATCTTACATATTTACTGATTATCATAACAATAGACGTTTTTACTATTCTTAGCCAGTACTTCTTGGCATTAAGGTACTAATAATGTGTCGCAGTTAAACCTCTGATTGCTAGACATTCTTCCTAGTCTGAATTAAAGGTTCAGTTTGTTTCTGGACCCTCTTTTCCTTCATGTTTAGTCCCATTAGTTTTTGAAATTTTTAGGTGTTTTCCCTATTTCGTTGTCAATTTTAAGACCCTTCGTGCCATATAGATGTCGATTTTTTCCTGGCAAGCGCTAGCGAGCCTGCAATTTAGGAGGAACCGGCATTTGGCTGGGACTTTTTGAACCGATTTTTTTTTTAAATGTATCTCGAAGGGGAGTCCTCGGGTGTTTAAATATTTGTTTTATATAATTATGTTTGTATTTGTGTGTTTTATTTTTTGAACTCGATATAGGTCTATGAAACCAACTAGATTTTTTTTTTTTTTTTTTACAAGCAGATAGGATGCCAAATAGCGCTTACCAGAACTCATATTAATAAAGGAGACACAATACTAAGCTCCCAGTAGCAAGTGTTTCCCCTAAAGTTGAAGAGTGACAGAGTCAAAATCAAGGTACATTAGAGTCAAAATTTATGTACACACTTAGCTTAAAGCAGATTAAGTCATAGGATGAGGGAAAGACAGATTGAGGGAGAGAGTTCCAAAGCTTGCTTGTTGAGTAGAAGAAAGACTGGGAAAATTGGTTCAATCTTGGATTTGAAAGTTGGACAGAATAGGGGAGGGAGGGGGGGTATGTTGGAAGTCAGGTGTCCCCCACTCTAAAGAACATTGATTATTGTAATCGCGGTAGTGGAGTGAGAGAGATGCAACATAGCGGTGTGTAGAGACAGATTGTAGGGAATTAGTGAGAGGTGGTGAGTTGATGAGATTTAATACTTTTGGCTGTACCCTTTCGAGAATTGCTGTATAGATTGAACCTCCCCACACATGCGAATAATACTCAATACATGAGCGCAAAGTGCCCCTATAGAGAGCAAGAAGCTGTGCACGAGTGAAGAACCCACAGAGACGGTTGAGCACACCTAACTTCTGGGAAGCTGTTTTAACAAGGGTGGTAATATGTTATTTCCAAGAAAGGCCAGACAAAAAAGAAACACCAAGAATACTGAGAGAAGATGAAGGTTTGATTTGTGTATTGTTGAAGTATATGAGATTGACTTGTACAGAGAGATAAATGGAGAAATTGGATTTTGGAACAATTGAAAGTAACATGATTTTAAATTATCTGCCCCATTCGGAAATGGTTGTTAGATCAGAAGATAAGCATACTATGACCTCATCACGTGGATTTTTTAATGATTGCATGCTGGGTCATTCTGGACAACTAGTTGAATAGTGTAAGGTAGAGACATCAGCATATGAGTGGATAGGACTGGTGGTACAGTTGAGGACATCATTAATGAATATTAGAAAGATAACTGGAGACAGGACAGAACCCTGAGGAACTCCGGAGTTGGTAGGTTAAGGAAGTGAGCGATGACCGTCCACAACCGCAGCTATGGAATGACCAGAAAGGAAATTATAAACATGTAGGCATAGATGGAGGTATAAAAACCGAAGGAAGGTAGACTACAGATTTGTGTCAAACTCTACCGAAGGCTAGTGTAATCAGTTCCATGAAATCGAGCATAACCAAGTCAAGTTGTGTCTGTGTGTGTGTGTGTGTTTTTTTTTTTTTTTTTTTTTGGGGGGGGGGGGGGGGGGGTGAATGATTTAGGAGTGTGTAAAGCCTCGTCCACACGATCAAGCAGTGTCTGGCGGGCTGTGCCCCCTCACCGGGCATTGTCTGTCGAACGAGCTTGTGTTGTTGTCCACACGGCCGTGACTGGCCAGTCAAAGTCTGCCATTGGTACTGGTTAGAGTGGGTGCTCGACAGGGCTGGGTGTGGTACGATCACCATGATATGCACCCACAATAATCGCAGGACAGTTAAAGCGAGATGTAAAGTGCTGTGTAACACAATATTTAACATGTGCATGCAAAAGAGAAAAAAACGTAGTTTGAAGATAAATAATTAATTTCATAATCAGCTTCCTATTTCTTATATAATGATCCAAAAATCTTATAACATGGGAATGTGATATACTTTAATATGAAATGTAAGTTAACATGATAAAAAACAACACCTTTGAAAAGATCATATGCCAATAATCGAGTGAACTCGCAAAATACCGTAAGTTAGAGCTGCAATTACACACTCACTCTCTCTCTCTCTCTCTGATGCTGTCGTATATTTACATAATGCACTGATTAGCTGAACCTATGGGTTTACCCTATCATATAATCTTTGATGGTGCTTCAATTATCGCGAGATTTGGTCAAGATACTTACATTTAACAAACATTAAATCAATAGTTAGTGCATAAGATCATGGTGGGGTGGCTTTCTCACAATATAAATAATTATATTTAATATAATACTCATAGGAAGAAGAATAAAACTATATTTATAATACTAATAACGTCAATATAAATGGGGACGCTACCCATGCAATATTCTAAAACTAAAACTTAATTCATACCATCAGTGACAGAAAATATAGTGCTTGCATGTATTACATCCTGGCTTCCTTTCACCAGATTTACCCGATAGACAACTGTATAAGAGAAGGATAAAATGAAATTGACAATTAAAGATCAAACTGCACACAGACCCCCTTTATCCCCATACCCACCAGCAAACTACGGAGTGTCTGGTGATTTCGCTCAACTGTGGGCCCAGCCATTTCCCGGCTTTGCCCGCTGAATTTGCCCCATGACCGACATTTCCCTCGTGCCCGACGGGCAGTGCTCGATCTTTTAGAGTACAGATTGGATAGAGGCGAAAGCGTGACGTCACACGGTTATTTTGCCGTGTGTCCTAGGGATTTGGTGGCAGGACTGTTGTAGGGCATACAACCAAAACACCTCAGTCGTTTTTCCTTATTAGATACTACTTGATATCTGTGCGCCTGGCTTGTTTGCAGTGTTACCAAAGGTACGGGAAATTCCGCAAAATGATTGGGCAGTAGATTAAAGAGGGAACGTCTTCAAGAGTGATTTAATGTTGGTAAAACCACTTGTAACTTATTTAAAATAAAATAGATATACTGTATAAAAGCAAGAGGACAATATTAGGAATACATATACAATATCAAAAAAAATACTTACATATGATGTAAGCTGTATAACTACAAGCAACACAACAAGAATTAAAATGTTGTTGTTGTTGTTCCCCAAGCTGCCTGGCCGAACAGCCCCAAGGCCCCGAGCAAGGCCAAGGCCATAACCGTGCGCCCCCACAGAACCCTCACTGCCGACCACAATAAAGCCTGGGTGACCGAAGCCACTCCATGGCGGGGAGCTGAGGAGGGTGCGGAAACGCCCGGGAAACCAAAGCCCCACCCAGGGCCCTGTGCCCCTCAGCAATTATGAAGAGAAAGTTGAGGGGCAAAGGAAAAAATGTGACGCTTTGGCTTCCAATCTAGGTAGACTGGGAGGTCAATCCACGGGAGACGCCGTCACTTGAGATCTAGAAAATATAAAAGTAAAAGGAACAGTCAGAGTAAGCTATGGGTATGGCAGAGATTGCTCAGTTCTCACTCTGATAGACCAGCCCATCACCAGAGAATTAAAATTTAATTTTGATTATATATTTTTAGTTACATGTTATGTAGATGTTAATTTATAAAGTTGCATTAAAACAGAACATTTCATGAAATACGTTCATAGGTTATACTTATGACACCTAGGGATATTTTGGCCCAGAATGTTTGACGTTGGCAACTCCCCACTCTCACAACAACAATGGTGGGGGTAGAAGATACGTGGCTGTGAACCTCCTCATAATTACGACAATTTCACGATGATCTGGCCTTTACAGTAGCCTCTACTTATGTCTATTCAACTCTGTCATGTCTATAGCGTCTCTGGATAGCGTATAATTGATTATTAATAGCGTTATTAGTACAAGGTAGGGATTATTACGAATTAATGGGGACCCTCCCGTTTTCCTTTGCGATCGTGCTGCCATCTCTCGAACGCGCGGCTGCGGCTCGCTATTTTCAGATTTGTAGCGTCTTTCTTTCCTCTCTATCCAATCTGTACTCTATGGTTCGATCGTGTAGACGGGGATAAGGGAATCGAATGTTGCCAAAAAAAAAAAAAATCGTTTCTATTCGGAATCCAAGAGTTGGTAAAGACCAAATTTTATCTAAATCCGTCGAATAGTTTATGAAAAATATTTCTGGTCACGTAATCTGCACCATTGTTCCAGCTTGGAGACAGATTATTACTAATACTTTAATTTAAACTATGAAATAGACAAACAAATAGAAGATAATAATATACTGGAGATATAGAAAATGACAGATGAGGTAGGCACGACAAATATTGTATATTAGCAACAGCCTAATAAACATGAAAGCCCTGATAGCCTGAAAATTCCCAAAATTGTAAGTGTTGAAATATGCTTTAAATACAAAATGTTGAAACAAAACAAACTATCTCAATTTGTCGAAACTAGGCCGAGCCATCATATTGAGCAAGTGGCCAAATTGGGCAAACATTAAAGACTGGTCAAATTGAATCGAATAAAGGCAAACAGTTGAATAGGACTGTGTGCTAAAATTAAAGCAATAGACTGATTTAGATCAACTGATTGTTTTGAGTTGAACGGCTGAAATGGGCCAAAAGGTTGAATTAAGTCAATTGCTCGAACAAGGGTGAGTGTTAATTTGATCAAGTGGTTGAATTGGTCCTAAAGTTCAATTTAGGCCAAATTAATCTGAATTAGGCGTAAGAGGCAAATTTGGTTATAATAATAATAATAATAATAATAGTTCTTAAAGCTAGCGCATGCTAAGCTAGCTAAGGATAGCTCAATAAGGCCGATTAGGCGTATTTCCATTGGGGTCCTGTACTACTACCCCATCCCTTTGCTCATGAGGGATGGTAACGACTCAGTGCTTGTGAAAATTGTTTAATGCGCCGAGCGTGGGCGCGAACCCGGGCCTTCTGGGTGGAAGTCCGAGACGCTAGTCACTACACCAAGCGAGCCGCTGAGCGGTTATATTATGTAGGGGGGTGGTAACGAATTGAGCCGACTAGTCAACTCAGACAGAACGGTTGATTCAGACAGCAGCAGCAGCAATTGTTAGAAAGATCGAATTAAAGTCAAACTGGTCTGCGAAAAGAGGTAGCCTAACCACTAATGAATTTACCAAATTCCCCTTAATTTCGTTCGATCGTCTACGAGATATGTCACGTTAGTTTTTGTATATCTATTTATTATTATTATGTGTACATGTTTTAACTCCCGGACATAGACATTCAACCTGTAAATTTGATCACTCAAAACAATAAAGGCAGGAGGTCTTATTCCAGATGGAGAGTGAGAAAACGAGGCAGTTAAAAGATACAACCATCTCGTTTGTAGTCTTACCTTCAAACATAGAGTACATAATTATGACCTAGAGCTAAAGAAGACGCCACAAATCTGTAAATAGAGATCCGCGCGTTCGAGAGATGGCAGCACAATCGCAAAGGACAATGGGAGGGGAGGGTCCCCAAAACGACATTATATTGACTATCCTTGTCCTTGGTCCTCATTAATTCGTAATAATCCCTACCTTGTACTAATAACGCTATTAATAATTAATTGAACATTATCCAGAGACTCTGCAGACATGACATAGTTAAATAGACATAAGTAGAGGCTACTGTAAAGGCCAGTCATCGTGTAATTGTCGTCATTATGAGGAGGTACACAAGCAAAACTCCTCCAACACCCGCCATTGTTGATGTGAGATTCGGGAGTTGCCAAAGTCAATGGTGGGACAAAATATCACTAGATGTCATAAGTATAAATGTCCAGTTTTAGTGCTACTTGACAAATTAACATCTACATAACATGTAACATAGGCCTACTAATATAATATTCAAAATTACAATTTAATTCTTGTTGTGTTGCTTGAAGGTATACAGCTTGCATCATATACGAGTAGCCTATGTTTTATAGTGTTTAATTGTATATGTATACTTAATGTTTTCATCTTGCTTATATATAAGCAAGGGGAGGTGTGGTGGAGTGGTCTTGCCACTGGCCTGGTAATCCAAAGGTCCCGGGTTCAAATCCCGATGTATCAATGGGAAGATATTATTGGGATGGAATTTGTGCTGTACCTAGTATCAGTGCATTACCACAAGCCCACCGAAACGTCAATAAAATACCCTCATTGTTCCCTGATTAAATATCACTGTATGAATATTCCCATATTCAAAATATGCTATAGGGGTGCAATGCCTGGTGAGTTATCTGCTCAACAGGTGGCGTTGTGTGTGTGTAAGTGTGAGAGTCCGAGTGTAGGGGTTGAGACAGTGAAGCACGGGAACGAGGTGGCTTAAGAGATGGGGTCGTTTCGGGCCATGAGTGAGCACCGTGCCTCATGTGAAGGCAAGATGGCAGGTGCTTGTTGTACTCTACGTGCTTCACATGTCTCACTCCCTAGACTGGAACAAGACCTCACGGGCTTCACTGTTCATTGTAAAGCGGTGAATGTTAAGGCTCTCACCCTATGCACGAGAGGAAGTAAGTTGGAATATAGAAAAAAACAAAAAACAAAAAACAAAAAAAATATAATTTATACTAAATAATTTACAAGTGTTTTTACCAACATTAATTAACTCTTAAATACGTTCCCTCTTTAATCTATTGCTCCCTCGTTTTGCGGATATTCCCTTAACTTTGGAAACACTGCAGCAAGCTAGCTGGCAGGCGCGCGCGGCGCACAGACTATCTATAATAAGGACAAGCCACTGAGGTGCTTTGGTTGTTGTACAGTACAAAAGTGCTCCCACCAAATCCCTAGGACGCGCGGCAAAATAACCGTGTGTACGTCATCCTTTCGTGTGTAGGTTATATGTAGTCTATGCCTTCAAAGACCTTCTGCCCCTGTTTGACTCCTCATGACCCATTGTAGCTCAGCTTTCTCGAAGCCGCATCGCTAATGGTTCGTTGTCTCATCTCATAATCTTGGACAACTCACTCACATGCTACCTATTGAGCTTGTTACTCACTATGCACTGCTCCTTAGCATATTTTGAATATTAGAATATTCATACAATTCTAAAGTAATGGCAAAAGCGATGGTATGTTTTATGACGTGTTGGTGGGTATCGTAGTTTGTACTAAAACGAGGTACAGCACAAATTCAACCCTAGTAATATCATCCTATTAATACATTGGGATTTAATCCCGGGACTTAAAGATCACCATTCAATTAACAAGACCACTTCATCACACCTTCTTATTTTAATGGGATATATTATTCCTAAGCTTTCTGCAGGGTTTTCCTATCATCATCAAATTTATTGTTTGAAGTCTAAGAAACCAGTATACAGTATAACTCAGTGAATCGTGAAAATCGAACAAAAATTACTCATTATATTTTAGGAGGTTCATTTATGGTGGTGTAGGGGGTGGAAGGATAATCGGATGGTGGCCTAAAATAAATATTTAATACTTGGGTAATCTTGTGACGAAGTAGTATTGTAAATCCATCCAATAGTCTTTGAGAACATCTGCTTGTGCACAGTCATGCATGCACACGCGCACACCTACCCACACCTTCACACATGACAGGAAAGAATAACACGGAATAAAATCAAACAAATGGGAACGTGAATAATGGTAATGCAAAATAAAATGAAATATATAAATACAAACATAAATAAAAAAGGCACATAAACAATCCGGTAAATTCAGAAACAGCAAAGCATAAAACAAAAATAGAAAATAAATACAATAAATACCCTTCATTACATTATAATCGCCTGGCCTACTCGTAATGGCTTCATCAATCAGACCTGTTATGTAGATACTATATTATTCAGCTTATGAATATCCTATAGGACTCTCAAAGTTAATTAACACAATTTATATATCCATTCAATTCCCATAGGTACTTTTTAAGCCTGTATCAAGATCGTCTAATGTTGGCTTGAATTTTATCACACGAAGGAAAGCGGCAAATAACAACATAAAAGAAAAGAAACAAGGGAAAGTGTTGAATACAATACAAATGGTTTGCTCCTTAGACCATTATCAAGATTAAATAAACACCCACAAGACCCTCCTTCGAGATACATTTGTAAATTTTTCGGTAGAAAAGTGTCCCAGCCACAGGCCGGTTCCTCCTAAGTTACAGGCTCGCTCTCGCTCGCCAGGAAACAATTGACACCTATATGACAATAAAAGTCTAAATATTGACAAAGAAATGGGGTGACTGGTGGTAAAATCGCCCAAATAATGAAGCAGTCGTCTTAAAGGTGGGTGTTCAATCTGACTTTATGGCTGGCAGATCACATGCAATACGTTGAAATGTTACAATTGGATGTTTTTCGCAGTTTGGAAGTGCCTTTCCAATTGGGACCATAAAACCTTTGGGACCAGTTGTGGCACCATCCAGGGTTTGAAACAGGTGTCGCAGTGGCAATTCGTTCGCGTGAAGCAAACACACGAACCATTGCAATGGTCTCGATAGGTGCAGCTCCAGTAAGCGAATAACTCCTCCTTTGTGGCCTGTTTTTACGGGCGTTCCATCGCAGCCAATTGACTCCAGGCGAGATAAGTCTGTGTTGTTTTCATTCAAAGTGTCAGTTAGTGCTTTTACAATGCCTTTACTAGATCCAGAGGTCGCCGTTAGATGGCAGAAATAGTGAGTGCCTGGTTCTTTAACGACGGAAATATGCTCCTCTACGATAAATTTCCTGTGGTACTTCCCATCCGCCTCTTTCTTGTTTGACATGGTCCGGTCCTTTCTGCCATCAAAATATAATTATTGTATTATTTCGCCATCAAATCTTGTCTGGCATGACTCGCGCACTTGCGTCCTTTCTCGTCTTACTTTCGATCTGTCGATCACCTTTGATGCATTCTGATCTGTAATAATGCCGAGGTCGTATAATGCGGCTGATGCGATGGTTGCAGCCGCTCGATCAGAAACGCTGTGCCTGTCGCAGGCCTTCGCCAGGGCTGGCACCTTCACTCTCATCTGGCTTGATGTACTTGTAGATGGTGTCTGCGGCGTAGTGGGGAAGGCAAATGACACCTCACTTTAAGTGCTTTGTGGCAACCTGAAATATTTGTATTTATTTTTATAATTTTGCATGTTGATTCCTACACTATAGCTAATTTGTTTACAACCCATTCTACGTTGTTTACAACCCAAATTATTCATATTAGCATAATTGTAATATTTAACGTATCGAAAATGAAACTCAAAAATAAAACAGATATTCAAGTGCTTTGTGGCAACCTGAAATATTTTTATTTATTTTTATAATTTTGCATGTTGATTCCTACACTAGAGTTACGTTGTTTACAACCCATTCTATGAAGATCATGAACAAAAAACAAATTCACTCCACCCTAGTGTGCATGCTATTATTTTCCTCCACAATCATTACCGGCAGTGTGCACTATAGCTTTTGGTGCAATATTTTCTGCTACAATGGCTTAATTATTTATATAATGGCCAAAATAGGATATGAGTGACACTTTTCTGGATTCGGAGTTTAAGCGCTCTGATGACGTATGCCCAGGAACACAACAAGCTCTTCTGACAGGTGGAAATGGAGGATAGTGACAGTAGTTCCGATTCGTTTGCCAATACTGAGGGTGATAACCGTGATTATGGCGAAGAACCTCAAGTGATGAATATTGGTGGTGTCCAGGCTTATATGTATGAACCTGTAGGACGAGATCCAGCAGCAGGAGAGGAGGGAGAAGCAACTGTGATTACCACCCGCCTTGTTTACACTACTCGGAGCCGTGGCGGACGCTAGCGATCATGTCCCCGTCTATTTTGAATGCATTTGGATACAATAAAGAAAGCCCGCCCCTCACGCCTCCATGACTTATTGTCATCATCATATAGGCCTACATTACCAACAGGGTGCAAATAACAGAAAAAATCGCCGTAAAAATAGACAGTAACTTAACCGCGGCGATCGACTTATGTAAACATGATGACCGTACGCCTGGTCACTACATATCCTTCCCAACAATGTTTGCACCACTCCCTGTTTTTTTTTGTTTTTTGTTAGCCTAGTTGCTAGTAGTTGAATTTCAGCCAATAAATTTCTTTAGCCTAGGTTAGGCCTATATCCATCGACGACGCTGACTGTATAATTTGGGCTAGGCTTAAGTTTGCCCATATTATCCACTCTCCTGACTCCTGAAATTGGCAAGCACTTAGGCCTAGACTAGGGCCTACCGGCCTACATGCAAATTTTCCTTAATTTTTTATCTTACTAGCCTAGGCTAATTCTATTTCTGTCACTAAGCTAGTTAGCTAGGCTATCTAAAATATCATAATTCGCTAATGCCCGGTAGCCTACCGTACTTTATGGAAAGATGTACCCAATCCTGTAGCCTACAGAGAAATTTCCCCACCCCAAAAAACTATCACTCACTTCTTGGACTTGACGCTTCCTTGCAGCTGGTCTCTGCTCTGATGACACTGTAGGAAAACTTGTAGCGCATGTACCTGCAGGGTAAATTGTGGGTATGGCATCAGCTTTTAGGTATAACCCGCTGAGTGCCAGCTAATTAGTGAAGCTGTGTCACCGCCAGTGCCAGAGTATTTTGTATTTTTATTTTTTTGGCTAAATCTATCAAGTTGGGTGAGAAAGGAAGGATAATGGTAAAAAAAAACACTCTCCTTGTCCATTTTCGCCAGAAATCAGGTCCCCGATGGTCGCGAATGTAGCTGAAATTTTCAGAGTAAACACCGTGACTTTTAGGGTATCGGAAAATATAGGTGGGAGGGTGGTTTGGGGGATGGTGGGGGGAAGGTAGAAGGGTAATTGACTCGTGTTACAAATATGAAGTCGATTGGTGAGGTAGTTTCGCCACCATAGTCCATGAGCCAAGACCCGAATTTTGGGATATCGGTACCACCCGGGGTGACTAATTCTCTTAGGTGTTTTTAGCTTGCTACATGTCTCTAGTTTATGTTTTGATATGATAGCCCTTGCACATTGGTAGCTTAATGGTCGTTATCACTTCTTGAATAGACATACCCTACCGAAAATTCCGAAATTTTTTAAAATGTCAAATTTGGGGACAGGAATGCCTAAATGTCAACAAAATGCATATAGTAATTGTCACATTTAATACAAGTCCTGTAAATACACACTAAGCATGCCATGGGCTTGTACATACTATTATGGCAAATTACTACTCCTAAATATCATCTACGTCAGACTCGGAATCTGACTGTTGTGCCACCGGCTCTTCTTCAATAGCCTTGTTCTGACATGTCTGTAACCTGCACATGTCCGTGCATTTTAGACCATTGCTGAGGCAAGTACACTTAGGGAGTTCGCATGACCGCACACACTTGCAAGACAGTAGCTGCATAACAGCATCTGGTGCTGGTGAGCCTCGCATCCAGTTGACGGCAAGCTTACCGTCCTCATCTGTCATCCAACCGCAGTCTGTTGGGTTCGCAACAAATGGCTGGCTCTGAAGACTTCTCCTCCAGATCGCAGCCTGGTAGTTTGCACGCAGTGCATGCATGAAGAGGCAGTCCTCACAAGGAGGGAGTTGACTTGACTCTACCTCTCCACGTCTTGCACAGAACAGCTCATACCGGAGCTTGTGTGGGTAGATGGTAGGTACATGTGGCAGGTGATTTCCTGTAGCTTCTCAAAGAGTTCAGGAGACACTTCCCATGAGCGTCCAAGTTCGTGAAAAGCATGCTGGTATGTCTTGTCCATCTTCACCTGCTTGAGTGTCGTCATCTTCCCTCGGCCAGCGAATGCACTGACGGTATCACAGCCTGTAAAGGCATGCATACCAATCAATGAATCACACACGCTGCCTCCCAGTGTGCGGCTCAGTGTGGTGATATCCAGGAATCTTGTCCGGTTCTTCGTCCCGCACTTCTGGAACAGATGGGATGGGATCTTGTGGCACATGCCAAGACACAACACCATGACGTCTGTATCTTCTGCAGTGATGATGACAGACTTGTTCCCAGATTCTGCTGCATGAAGTGCATGGAGAAGAAGGCGTGTGTCTGCTTCTTCTTGAGTTGACTTAAGCTCAGGAGCCTCTTCCCACTGCTCTTTGGTGATCTTGAAGCAGCGCTGCTCACATGTGACATACAGCTCCTTGTCCTTGAGCTTCTCCCTGTGCTGTGGTGCCTTCCATTCTTCTACCAAGAACTTGATAAGACTTGCCTTGTTGGAGGAACTACCGAGTAACTTTCTCCACTGCTGGATGTTGTGCCCAGGTTGAATGTTCTTGAAATGAATTCCTGTGCCTGCACTTCTTTTGGCTCGTTCTGCATCCTTGATGGATGTCTCCTTGTAGATATCAAACACAACATCAATGCGCCTGCTCTTAGCACCTTCATGAACAGCGTGACTCAGTGCTGTACCTGCAAGCTGTGAAAAAGTTTTGTCGTTTCCCTTCAGTTTGTGGACCAGGCTCATCCCATCAATTATGGTAGCAGAGGGCTCGGGTATCACTTCTGCAGGAGAAACATTCCTCTCTAACTCCTTTGCGAGGGCAGCCTTGTTGGTCTTGCGGAGAGACCCATCACCGCTGGCAAGTGCCCAAGGCAAAAGGCCCCAGGGGATGAGCCAAGACATCACTCATTTTGAGCTTTCTGTTCTCGGCAACAAGGATCATCTGGCCAAATAGGTTCCTGTCAGCCTTTAAGATAACCTCCTTGGCATGGTCTTGTGAGCGTGGCTTCATTCTGATGTTAGTGAACGTTCTCAGTTTCGTCTTCGTCATCGTGTCATGAAACTGTATAGTTGGCGTATCGATCTCCAGGCGCTCTTCCTTGAAGGCTTGATATGCATCCTCTCCTATTCTGTAGGCCCCTAGAAGGTCTTTGACAACTTCTGGTGGTGCCATAGTCGCAGTTGACAAACTGACAAGATCTTCTTGCTCTGCGTTGAAGGGGTTCAACCAGCTGGTCTCCATCAGTTGAACTAAAGATTGGACATCGGCCTCATCTCTTCTAATCCTAGGCATCTGTAGGTCTGGGTGGCTGAAGTCAGTATACTTTTGGCCTACTACCATAGTCCTGAGCTGCCTTAAGTACCTGCTGCGATACTCCGATGTCAGGTAGTACCTGGCGACAGCTCCGCCTTTCAGGCTGAAGCCTTTTGTGCCCCCTGGTGTCTGGGTGTCTTTGTTGATCGTCTCTTCGATTGTCTGGTCCACAGGGATCCGTCCAAAGGGATTCTTGCTACCGATCTGGACCGAAAAGCCACCTTGCATGAAGTGTTCATGGACCTCTGGGTGTTCAATGGGCAGTCGAGACATCAAGGCATAGTAGTAGGTTAGGAACCGGGCATAGTTCACTTTGTCATAGGCAAAACACCACGGTATCATCTGTCGGATTGCTCCTAGGTGGAGCATCCAGTTGCCTTCTCTGGAGGCTCGAATTAAGTCCAGCATGATCTCAACCATGTCCAGGTATGACATCCAGAATGCTGAGAGGTTGTGTTCATCTCTGTGGGTCTCAAGATAAACTTGGAAAAGCTTCATGATATGTGTGCATGATTCACTCTCCATCAGCTCTTGAAAGAGTCCCTGAGACACATTGCTGTGAAAGCTGTTGATGTCCTTCAGTGTTTCATCTAGATGGTGTATGTCCCTTGAATGGTTTTCTTCTAGCCATGAAAGGAAGCCTTTCCATGCAAGCCTCATCAGTGCTTCATACACGAGCTTGTGTAGTCTCACTGCTCTGTTGTACCTCTTGCCGTTCATCACTCCTGACACTGATCCTTCTGCGATGATACCTGATTCCACACACAGATCTCTAAGACCTGCATCTTGAAACCTCTTTCCTATGGTGGAGATGAGATTACAGATTGTGTGGAAGACGCCCATCCTGATGATAATGTTCTTGAACTTCTCTTGTTTCCAGATAACTTCGGCAGCTTTGGCATAGAGTGCTTGATCAAACACGCACACAATCTTGTTAAGCTGTAAGGACTGCATGATAGCATGCGTTTGTTCCAAGATTTCATTAACGGTGGACATTTCTGTTGCGGGAGCATTGATAGTGGGCAGGTAGCTTACAGTGTCCTGAACCACTGCAATGTCTCTGCGCATTTTGATGTTGAACCCAGTCCAACTGCTGATGGACTGGTCCTCATGGTCTGACATTCGAGTAAGAAGCCAGATATGGTTCTTTGTCTTTGAATCCTGGACTTCCTTGGTAGTGTCGACATACGCAGTCTCAATCCTAGGTGGCCCTGCCCGCCGCCCAACATTGTATATTGGCAGCATTGATGATGTCTGAGTGATGCTTCTTATCTTGGACTTGGTATTCTCTGGCAGGACTTTCTCTGGCACAGAGCCTGCAACCTTGGACTGGACAGCAATGCCATTGACTCTATGAGAAGTACCTGCTCCACTTAGGGTCTCTTCAAGTCGGTCAATGTTATCCCAGGCCAGGGTTGTGAACACACCAGGGTAGATGTTAGCTGGCAGTGGAATGTCCTTTGAGCATTCCAGCTTCTGGATACAAAGGGCTGTATCGATCTCCTCAAACATTGAGTAAGACACACAGTGACCAAGACGATTCAGAGTTCGGATCAGTTCTGTGTTTCCTGTCAAAGACTTTACAGCATTGGTCAGCAGTACGTGCTTGGGTGGTTTTGTCTTGCCACTGGTAACAGCAAAGACCAAGTCACTGCCAAAGGAAGTGGCAAGACGTTGAGCTCTTTCAGAGGGAGTTTCACACTCACACTCTCCTGTCAGCAGGGTGTGCAGGAATTGAGTGACTGCTGCAGGAATGACATTCTGATCTGTATCGGGAGGCCATGGCTGACTCACATCTTGTTTATTGATCTCATTCCTCAGCTGCATTCCTGCTTTGGTTAAGACATCTTCAGAGTTAGCTGCTCTTGCTTCTTGCAGGTCTTTTGCCATTTTGTGTGCTTGCCGGGCAAGGTCGTCCATTGAGAGGCTGCGTGGATAGATTAGAAGCTTTCCTTTCTCATCTGGGACAAAGCGTAGTGATTCTCCAAACTCGGTTTCAATCTTTCGGCGAACATGTTTCTTTGTCGCTGGTTTCAGTTGGATAATACCACGGGACATCATGGATCTCTCAAGCCTAGATGTGAGGTTTGTCATAGGCAGTACCTCTGGGTTGGGGAATAATTTGGTCCTTATATACAAGCAGAGTTCCTCGAGGGCTTCTGTCTCAACCTCTTCGTAGCGTGCTTCCTCGCTTTCTTCCTGATTTTCACCTGCACCCGACCTGGCGGCCGCTGGGAAATCATCTTTTGTGAAGAGTTTGTAGCACGACTTGTGGTAGTGACCCTCTGCAGCAACAAGGTCTCTGCTAACTAAACCAAGGATTCTCTGGTTGAGTTTCCTTATTGCTGCTCTGCGAATCTTCTCATCTGCTCGTAGCTCAACACACTGTATGAGTGGCTCCCTTGTCTTTGTTGTTTTTATGTACTTGCTTGACTTCTCGCAGAAGATACATACTTTGGCATACACCCTGCTAGTACTAGGGGCATCCCTTGATGCCCTCCTCCTGGGGTCGACGCTTGCTGATTCTATCTTGACACCCTTGGCAAGGATAGAATCCAGTGACTTCTTCATTGTAAAGAGACTACGACATTTACGGTGATAATGTATGTGTGGTATTCCTCCTTCATCAAGGCCCTTGGCTGCTTCCAGGACTGGATCATGCTGCCTGATTTCTGCAGCCCTGAGCAATGTGTTCCAGGAGTCCAAATCCTGTGGTGACACCAGAGCATCGCTGTCATCATCAGAGCAGTGGATGATACAGTCGATCCGTGCTCTCTTCCTCGCAGATGGTTCCATCCTGCCGTCAAACAGTCGACACACATCTGCAAAAAATATCACCATTAAACCATGAACAAACAAACACATTACATGGAAACCACTCTACATATGTTTGCTCCTTCCAATAATAAATTATCCCCAAAATATAAAAAAAATCCCCAAATATGAAATAAACCCCTAAATATGGAGAAACTTGAAATACACATCGGAATAATTCTTGTAGAGAATCAAATAAGCTACAAGAGCTGTTAGAATATATTTTTCAATGTTCCCCATATTTAAGGATTTATTCTAGATTTAGAGGAAAATACCCAAAATATAGAGTATATTCCGAAATATGAGGAAATTTGAAAAATACCTAGGAACAACTCTGGTAGAGAATATAATTCTACATAGGTGTTCAAAGTTTCGCGATGATTGTGTGATGGATTTTAAAGAAAATGAGGAAAACGCCGAGCGTCACGCTAAAAATCTTTATTTTTGGGTAGCGCCCCTATTGCATCAAAAAAATTAGACTAAGCTACCAGTGCGAGAAGGCTATCATATCTTAATGTACTTACAGTCACTCTATAAACATTTTAGTACCATTCGTGTTTAGTCACCCCAGGTGGTACCGATATCTGGCCTGGCTCATGGACTACCACAGATTTTCCTTTTTTTCCTTTTCTTCGTACGGATACGCTGGAAGTGTGTGGTGGGAGGGAGGTGGGGGTGTGGTGGGGGGAAGACAGAAGGGTAGGGGACTTGTCACACAAATATGGAACCGATTGGTTCAGTCGTTTCGCCGCCACATTTTTTTTTTTTTTCTTTGTGAGGCCACCGATAGTCAGCGAGTGGGTGGGGGGAGGGAGTTGTGTTGGTGGTGGCAAGAAGCCAGAAGGGTAAGGTACATGGTTAGGCTATCGCCCCTGGAAGCCTAATTCTGCGTATCTCAATTTTTTTGTTTTCGGTTAGGCTATCACCCCTGATATCCTATTGTTGTGTATTTCAACATTGTTTTTGGTTGAAGTGATTGAAGTGTTTCTAAAGTGAGTGAAGTGTTTTAAAGTGAGTTAAGTGTTTTAAAGTGAGTGAAGTGATCTGAAGAAACTGACTGTTACCATGCCTCGCACTTGTACGAACTGCGCCAGTAGGTTTGGTGAGTCCATGTTTGTTACTGTCGATCTTCAAGTCTGCCGTCTCTGCCAGCAACAAGAGAATTTGACAGTGAAATTAGATGAAGCCTACAAGACCAACGTCCTCACCATGAAGCTGGAATCACTCCAAGAGTTTGTAACACTCAACGTTGGAGTACCACAAACTTCAATTGTCACCGCAACTCCAGCAGCCACCAACGCCCCAACGTCAACTGCCAACAATTCAACACCTGCAATAGCCATTTCATCTGATGGTTCCGATACTCAAGAAACAAATAGTAACTCTCTTCCCCCTCAAGACAACTTCCGTGTTGTGAGGAACAACGTTTGCCCCAAGACCAGGAAACCCAAACCGATTACCGAGTGTCAAAACCGCTTCCAGATACTCGCAGGCTCAGATGACGAAGCGGAAATAGAAGAAGTCCGGCTCGTGGGAGACTCGATGATACGTGGTCAGCTCACAGAGTTTTGCGCCAGAGCACCTAAGACCAGGAAGCGTTTTTGTATCCCGGGTGGTGGTGTGGACGACGTAGTTGCTGCAGTTGACGAAGTATCTAAGCTGGCCCCTGCTAATACAATGTACGTCATCCACGTTGGATCCAACGATGTGCAGCGAACCCGGTCGGAAGATTTGCTTTTAAAGTACCAGCAGCTGATCAAGTCGTTTAAGGAGAAGTCGTCAAGGATCATCGTCTCAGGAATCGTCCCCCGGCTTGGTGTAGAGAGCCGATTTTACAACATAGCCAGCAGCACAAATCGTTGTCTATCAAACCTCTTCAGGAAGGAAAACGTGGGATTCGTCGACACCTGGGACAATTTCTACTACGATGACTATTTGTTTTCGGACGATGGAGTTCATCTGAACCAGGTGGGAGCAGCACGTTTTGGGCGTCTTCTCAACGATGCGGTGAAGGATTTTCGGAGAAGAAATCGACTCAGCACAGGACAACCAGGAAGGAGGACCGAAGACAGCGAGGGCGGCAACCTGCGAAGGAATTAAATGCTAATCTGTCAAGAACCGCGAATTTGGATAAAGCTCCACCAACACGACCCAAATTCAAAACCGCCAGGGATAACGACCGAGGACCGATGTCAGCCATGAATGTAAATGTAGATCCGATCAGAACCAAAAATTTGATTAAAGAACGTTCTGCGAGTTCTAAAACCGCAACTTTAAAGGTTTTCTATGCAAACGCTCGTAGCATACGCAATAAATTTTCAGATTTAGAGGAACTAGTGTTTACTGAAAATTATGATGTGATTGGTATAACAGAATCTTGGCTCAATACACTAGATAGAGACTTTTTAGCAGAGTATTCACTTCCCGGTTATGTAATGTTTGAGAAAAGCCGAATAAATAAAAATGGAGGTGGCGTTTTATTTTATATCAAAGAAAGTTTTAACCCGACCCTCTTGTCAAAACCTCAAATTGTGAACGTCGACACATCTTTTGTGCTAATAAAGAATAATAAAGGTACAAAAATAATACTTGCATTAATATACAGACCTCCAGCCCAATCAGTGCAAACTGACCGAGAAATTTTTGAACAAATTGCAGATGTAAGTAACTCACAAGATACCGTATTTTTTGGCGACTTTAATTTACCTGTGATCAAGTGGGGCGATACTCTTACTTCACACTCCGGACATGACTTGTATACGAACTTGCAAGAGAGTTCGCTTTATCAATTTGTTCGAACACCGACCCGTGGTAATAACGTTCTTGACATTGTACTTGCAACAAAAGAAGAATTAATAGAGAATTTGAATGTTGGTGATGAATTCAGTAACAGCGACCATCGTACGATAACTTTCACTTTAAACTTTACTAGTAACGAACCAAATAGTAGCATCGAAAAAGTCCCTAATTTCAAGAAAGCAAACTTTCATAAACTTAGAGCTATGTTTAAAGAAACTGACTGGAGCTTTTTAATTAACAATAACGACATAAATACATCTTGGAAGTTATTCGAAACCACTTACCTAAAAGCAGTGCAAGACTGCATACCATCGAAAATACGGCGTCCAGGCCATAATAATAAGCCCAAATGGTGGAATAAAGATATTTCAAACTGCCTGCTTGCTAAAAAATTTGCTAATGATAGATTAAAATCCTCACAAAATGACGAAGAACGGGTGAAATTTGTAGAGCTACGACGCAAAGCCAAAAAGTTAATTAAGCAAAGTAAAAAGACCCTAGAGTTACATATTGCGAATCAAAGTAAAACAAACCCGAAAAAATTCTATAGTTATATCAGAAAGAAAAAAGTAGTTACTTCAACTGTTGGACCGCTAGTCGATGAAAATGGAGAATACACCAAAGACGAAGTACAAATGAGTAATGCCCTCAATACCTTCTTTGCATCAGTTTTTACAACAGAAGACCTCAGTGATATCCCTACACCATCGCCGATTCAGATTGATAATTCAGATGTTCTAAGCAATATCACCGTTACAGAGAGAGAAGTATTGAATTGTTTAGATAAACTCAAGGTAAATAAAACACCTGGACCTGATACAATCTCGCCTAGAGTTCTAAAGGAAGCTAAGGATGAGCTCTCCAAACCACTGACATTACTATTCAATAAATCCTTGCAGTCTGGAACTATGCCTGATCAGTGGAAGATAGCCAACGTAACACCGATATTCAAAAAAGGCAGCAAATCCCTACCCATTAACTATCGTCCAATTAGCTTAACCTCAGTTGTATGTAAAATGCTAGAAACGGTCATAAGAGACAGACTCGTAAATCACTTAGAGGAAAATAACATACTTAAAGATACTCAACACGGCTTTCATAAAAAAACGTTCCTGTTTAACAAACCTCTTAGACTTCTTCCATGATATCCTCAACCTCTACGATGAGAGTAAAGCTGTAGATATTATATACCTTGATTTTCAAAAGGCCTTTGACAAAGTTCCCCACAAACGTTTACTGCTAAAACTAAAAGCGCATGGAATACAAGACGGTGTGTTGAAATGGATAGAAAATTGGCTCAGCGACAGAAAGCAAAGAGTAGTCATAAACGGTAAGGCATCTAAATGGACCAATGTAAGTAGCGGGGTACCCCAGGGATCGGTACTAGGACCAATTCTCTTTCTAATTTACATCAACGGCATAGATGAGGGTCTCACCTGTACAATCTCAAAATTTGCTGACGATACAAAAATTGCAAATAGCGTACTCACAAAAGATCAAGTTGACGATATGCAACACAATCTAGATAAATTGTCACATTGGGCCCAAATTTGGCAAATGAGTTTCAATGCGGATAAATGTAAAGTACTACATATCGGATACCTAAATGAGAAAGCAAACTATTCGATGAATGGCACTCAGCTTAAGAATGTAAACAGAGAAACCGATCTGGGAGTAACAATATCGAGTAACCTAAAACCGAGTCAACAATGTTCAGAAGTTGTTAAGAAGGCAAACAAAATAATTGGCTTTATAGGCAGATCATTTGAGCATAAATCCAAAGACGTAATCCTAACCCTTTACAATTCCTTAGTCCGCCCTCTTCTGGAATACTGCGTTCAATGCTGGTGCCCTTATTACCAAAAAGACATAAACAAGCTAGAACGAGTTCAACGTAGAGTTACCAAAATGATACCTAGCCTAAAGAACAAACCATACGAAGAGCGTCTTAGAGAATTAAATCTATTTCCTTTAACCCAGCGCAGATTAAGAGGTGACTTAATTCAAGTGTTCAAAATCATCAAAGGCATCGACAATATGAACTGTAGTAAGTACTTCACTATCGACCAATCTAATTACACGCGGGGAAACGGTTGCAAAATTATTGGTAAATCTTTTAACTCACACGAATCTAAGAATTTCTTCTTCAATCGAGTTGTCAACTTGTGGAATGGGCTTCCCCGAGACGTTATAGACTGCAGCACCGTTGATTCATTTAAATTCCGCCTAGACAAATATCTCGCATCAAACCCGCGACTGACTGCGTTTGTAAATGAATAACTTTATTTTATCCTCCCCTCAGTTACTAACCCATATGTCCCCTACTAACTTCCTAATCCTGCCACGTTAGTGGCAGGGCAGTAGTTCCCTTTCCAATGTTCCCTTACCCACTCTAAACCACTGTTTGGACACTTGATCCTCAGTGTTTTGGAGGACAAGCAGCCTAGAAGGGTCACTAGATCTGTTGTTGCTTGATTTCCTTTGTACTCCTTTGTACTACATGTGGTAGAAATATGAAAGCCATAGGTGTAGTAAGCATCTAGCCATACCCATACTCCACCGCACTTTATTGTCAAAACATTCATCACGAAAATGTCCATTGCATATGAAGCTTGTTTTGGGCTTTGCCTCCCACACTCTGGTTCTTTGTATAAACTTCACCTATTTGTTACAATGGTATGGATCACTTGGAAACTTGTGTAGTGCTATGTTTGGTCCAGGGATGTTGCTACACCCGAAAACAGCACACCTATTCACCATTGTTGCTATACTTGCTAATGTTTACTTCCCAAATGTTGGCCTGGGCCTACGTCACATCCTCACGTGAGTACTAGTTGCAAGGGGTCGCAATTCAATATCTATTTTTGATTTGTTCTCTAATATTGAAGATTTGTTTTGACAAAGGAGTAGTCAGGTTGATTACTGGAGATCTAAACATCTCTTTAAATACATTATAAATTCATTTTGATTTCGCATGCACACCCACCTTTAAAAGGGGGTCCAGAACACAAAACTCTTTTTGAAATATCATGATCGTATTGAATGTGTCAAAATCTGCAATGTGAACTAGGCAGTGTGAGGAAGATACGGAACCAACCACCGAGAGTAATTACAATACCTAAATAATTAACCCCTTGACAGTTTATTCTGGATATTATTAGACGACTTCATTCTGGATATTATTAGACGACTTCATTCTGGATATTATTAGACGACTTCATTCGGTTTACGAAGAACTTGCGGGAGCTTGAGTTAATTGAGGTAGTTTCTACCGTTATTTCTCCTGGGGTGCCTCCATTAGTTGTATAAAATTGTCTAATAATAACCAGAGTATACTGTCAAAATGCATCATAATCCTCATGGGGTTAAAGATTAATTAAAGCAGGTAAAGTTAAAAGGCGGAGCATAGTGATGACAAATTAGATCTAATAACTCAATATACAGTAGATCATTCATATAAAATATAGCCAACATTTCGATGGCAACACCAACAAGTTGTAGTAAGGGAATATGATTATATATTTGTATATTTAGTTATTAAATATATATATATATATATATATAAATATTGTTCCTCCTTATACCTCCATCAAGCTTAATAAATACCCCCAAGATCCTCCTTCGAGATATAATGTATATGTGCGCTTTTCGGTAGATAAATTACCTGACCGGTCACTCCTAAATAACAGGCTCGATATCGTTCGCTAGGAAAAAATTAACACATAAATGGCACGAAAGGACTTAATATTGATCAACAAATTTTGCGAAAGGTCTTAAAATTGCCAAATTAATGGGACAAACTTCTTAAAATCTGAAAACTAATGAGGCTAAACATAGGGGAGAAAGGGATCAGAAAGAAACAAAAACCTTCCATTAAGGCGACTATATCCAGTGTCGTGAGTCAAAGGTTTTACTGGTACAGTTTTGGATGTTTTTAACATAATACTATGTTAGATAATTATTATGTTCCTTCCAACAACCAACCATACTCCTAAAATCAATTAATGAAATTTACAAACACATGTGGCAGTCCGTGGATTCGAACCCAGGATGCTCACACCGAAAATCAACACCTTATACATCGCACCACGAAGACAGTTAAAGGTTGGTGGACACTGCCTACGATTTATTATGCAACTTCGAATCCTGCATATCAATCTAAGCATGTACACACATCCCAACTGCAACTCACGTAGGCTATGCATATGTGAATGGAAAGAGCAATTAATAAAGTGAAAATGGCTAATGAAAAGAAGATGAGAAGATAGGAACAAAGGAAGACAACTAAAAATATAAGAGGTAAGTTAGAATACAGGTAAAGTCAGCAACAACATAAAATGACAAAGGAATACAAAGACCCAATACCGCGATACACGCCATTCTCATAAAATAACAAAATCGGAACAAAAAACCTGTTGCTCATTACGTTAAAGTGGGTGGGCCTACCACAATGGCGGCACCAATAAGCCGTATTAATCAGGACTTTGTAATGAATGGCCGGGTTACAGGCGGATGGCAGAAGGGCTCAGAGGAAAGGGGAGTAGAGAAGGGGGTAGGACAATGGATAATTAATAGGGTAGAGCCATGGCAAAATAAGTAAGCATAAACGAAAAAGAACAACAAGATATTAAAAAACTAAAACAGAAAAGATGTACAGTATATTAAATGTGAAATAACCATGGTAGATTAGGTAGCCTATATACAAAATAACATAAATCGCATTAGAAGAGGTTGCTTGGAAGAATGATCTAGATAAAAGAGGGATAGAAAAGGAGGAGGCAGAATAGTGAATATATGAAAACAAAAATAGAATATCTAGAAAACAAACTTAGAGAGAGAGGTTGGCTTACAAGTTGGTTGGTGGGAATGTGGAGATAAAAATGATGGGACGATAATAGATGATGAGGAAGTCTGGATGATGGGAAATACTTAGTATCTTGATGAAAGTAAGAAATAAATCTATATATAGTAAACAAAATTAGCTAAAATATGTAAGCAACTGTGAAAGGAAAGGATGCAAGGAAGATTAATAACAACTAATAAACTAATGACAGGTTGTAAACAAGTAGAATGCACTAACATTACAGTAAGGATAACTATATTCTACATTTTAACCTCTAGTTGGCCACTTTGAGCTAGAGAAATCTTCATCGAGCTGATTAATTGATACTAGTGTGTAATATATTTTTGTGTTGTTTTGGCAACTGAAAGAGGCTTTTCAGATAAGTACTATCAACCAATCAACTCCAGGTAGAGTGATCTGGCTACCAAGTGCAATTTCGCCAGGTTGAAAATATAGACTATAAATGCAATTCGCGCGACTTATGTTGAATACCAGTCTACCATCTGGCAAGACAGATTATTCGTACAGTTAAAATCAATACTTCGCCTTCGATAGTGTAAATATTTGATTTAAATATACAGATGTCCCCCTCTCTAGATTTCACATCAATTATAAATCAAGGTTTCGGCGAACCATTGTTTTTACTGTACAAAGTGTACATGTATTATTATAATCCAACTTTCTCGTTCCTTCAAGCAAATCATCAAACGCATATACATAAGTTAGCCAGCAAAAAGTGGAGTTGGTGTATTGAGACTAGTGAATCTTGGTGAGCGGTCATTTTGTAAAAATCATCCGTATTGGGTCAAATGGACTAATCAAGGAACAATCGAATAGGGCCTAACAATCGAATCAAGACTATATAGTAGATACATCGAATGAGAAGTTAATTTGGGCTATGCAATTGAATCAGGATAACAGGCAAATTGGGTTGAATGGCTGAGTCTAGATGAGTGGTTGATTTGGATTGAGATGTTGAAAAATTTCGAACAGTCAATTCAGGTCAATTTAGGTTGACTCTGGTCTGAGGTGGCAAATCAAAGTGTGTAGGCAAATTGGAGCAAGTGAATACATCGAGCCAAGCGGGTAAGTTGAGGAGAACGAGCAAACAAGGCAATCGAGCATATATTATTTGGTTTGAATAAGCAAATCCTGGCGAATGGGTGAATCTGGTCAAGAGAGCAAATCGTGATGGGTTTTCATATTTTACCGGCCTGTTCATACTGGGTAAAGTGATCCAATCGGGGTTAGCATTGACATGATGTTAACGTTGAATCAGGATGAATGATCGAATTAGACAAAGTGATCAAATTCAGATAAGTTGGTCGAATCAGGCAAAGTGGTCAAATCGAAACAAGCTGTCAAATCAGGCAAAGTTATCAAATTGGAACAAGTGGGTGAATTAGACAAAGTGGTCACAACAAAACAAGCGGTTAAATCGGTGCGAACAGTAGAATTAAAGCTAGCGGTTGAATTGCGACAAGCAGGTGAATCTGAGTGAGGCCCAAAGTCTGTCAAACTCCCTAACCCATGAGTGAATCGATTTCCCCAGTCTTTCTTCTATTCAACAAGTACATTTTGGAACTCTCTCCGTCAATCTGTTTTTCCCTCATCCTATGACTTAAACTGCTTCAATTTCTGCGTGTCCAGACATTTTGACTCCAATTAATTTGGTCCTCTTTCAACTTTGATGGAGACGCATGTTACAGGTAGCTTTGCCGTGTGTCTCTTTCATACACAAATAATATATATATATATATATATATATATATATATATATATATATATATATATATATACTGTATGTTGAGTTTGTGTCTGTGTCTGTGTGTAAACAACTCGATAACTCTGAAAACATAAGTGATCCTAAATAATATATATTCATGAAACAGGTCAGAAATTCCTTTGTATCTCGTCTGATTGAACATTCACACAAATACCACCAAAATGCCAAAAATTACCCTCATTGTTCCCTGATTAAATAGCATTGTATAAATATTCCCATATTCAAAATATGTTACAGGGGGGCAATGCCTAGTGAGTTCATTGCTCAATAGGTGGCGTTCTGAGAGTGAGGGTCCGAGTCTAGGTGGTGAGACAGTGGAACACTGGAGCGAAACAGCTTCAAAGATGTGGCTGCTTTGAGCAGAGGGTGGGCAACCGTGCATCTTGCGAAGGCAAGATAAAGGGGGCTGGTTGTATCCCAAAGTGCTTCACAAGTCTCACTCCCTAGACTGGAACGAGACCTAACGGGCTTCGCCGTTCAATGTACGGTTGAATGTACAGGTTCTCAGCCTATGCCCGAGAGGAAGTAGTTGGACATATAATATATACATATATTAAAAAAAAAAAAAAAAATGCTTTGCTCTCTTCAAACATTGTATTCAAATAATAAAAGCCTAAATTAATACCACAATTTTCCGGGTTTAACGTATATATTTAAGGATGATGTAAAGAACATTTTGTTCAAAGCATGTAATGAAAGTGGAAATTGTACATATTGGCACATTGAAAGGGCACGAGTTACACAGTTTATACTCCAAGAAGCAACTATTAAATGCTATTCTTATATTGGCACATTGAAAGGGCACGAGTTACACAGTTTATACTCCAAGAAGCAACTATTAAATGCTATTCTTATATTGGCACATTGAAAGGGCACGAGTTACACAGTTTATACTCCAAGAAGCAACTATTAAATGCTATTCTTATATTGGCACATTGAAAGGGCACGAGTTACACAGTTTATACTCCAAGAAGCAACTATTAAATGCTATTCTTATATTGGCACATTGAAAGGGCACGAGTTACACAGTTTATACTCCAAGAAGCAACTATTAAATGCTATTCTTATATTGGCACATTGAAAGGGCACGAGTTACACAGTTTATACTCCAAGAAGCAACTATTAAATGCTATTCTTATATTGGCACATTCAAAGGGCACGAGTTACACAGTTTATACTCCAAGAAGCAACTATTAAATGCTATTCTTATATTGGCACATTGAAAGGGCACGAGTTACACAGTTTATACTCCAAGAAGCAACTATTAAATGCTATTCTTATATTGGCACATTCAAAGGGCACGAGTTACACAGTTTATACTCCAAGAAGCAACTATTAAATGCTATTCTTATATTGGCACATTCAAAGGGCACGAGTTACACAGTTTATACTCCAAGAAGCAACTATTAAATGCTATTCTTATATTCGTTGACAAAAGCTGTACACAATAATATGATTTTTGGATGGTACCGATTTTCATCTTGGTTCGCATGGCATGGCCTTTATGGGACAGTGGTGCTAATGTTTGGTGAATATGTTATTGGCAGACGTGGTTTTGTAGTTTTATTTCACAGACTGGGTTGGTTAATAAACAGAGCCTGGATACTCAGGTATACCATTAGTTATCGCAAGACGAGGAGCAAAGCAAACCAATGAAGTAATAGTTTATGCCTTGTCCATTCTGTCATAACTTCATCATACTCATGAAAATAGAGTATGATAAGTTATAATACCCAGTTAGGACTTGTTATTGGTATTAATGGCGCTGTATTACAGTGTCGGCATTCGGGATACTGCAATTAGAGGAAGATAAGGCGTCGGAAATGTTTGAATATTCAGGCCTACATTATATTTAGCAATGACACGTAGACCAACGGCCAAAGGAAAATTGGTACCATCTGAAAGGGCTAATATGTATTATTTGAAGCTAAAATACATTGTTAGTAGTAGTTTGAATGTTATTTCGGGATGATTTGTGCATGGTATATATATACATTATATATATATATATATATATATATATATATATATATATATATATTCTGACATACGGAGCCCTGTATGTTAATTTAAGAGTTAGAATTAGAGTTGAAGGAGCCCACTACCCAAACGGTGAAGCAGACTAGCGAACGAGCGAGGGGGCAAACCATCTCGCCCCATACCAGCATGCTAGCCTTCACACCTCGATGACCGATGCTATGACGTATGATCGACGCCAGGAGCTGTGAGTGGACCAGACACCTGTTATGTGATTCGAGGAGCTATGATTGGAGCCGGCACCACCCGCCGCCTCCTGATTCGTTCCTACACCATCATTGTTTGGTATATAAGACCCGAGTTGTGGGCATTCAAATCAGTCTCATTTGGAGTTGGGGAAGGTGAACTTGCAGCTGGAGGAAGACGGGGTGAAGTATTATAATGGGATTGTGACTGTCAGTCAGATTATATAAATGTGTGTTAAGTGTGTTCGGTGTAAACACTTATGTTATGTTGGTTAGTGAGATATGTGATTGGGAATTAACGTGAACACTACTATTATGTGTTTAACTATTTAATTGGGAATTAACGTGAACACTACTATTATGTGTTTAACTATTTAATTGGGAATTAACGTGAACGCTACTATTATGTGTTTAACTATTTGATTGGGAATTAACGTTAACGCTATTATTATGTACTTAACTATTTTAGTTGACTAACTTGTGGACTAAAGCAACTCTTTAAGTAATTGGGTTATGATGAAAGTAATACTATTGTTTTATATTAATACTTACGAGTTCTTTCATTTTCTTTGAATTAAGCTTACATTGCTTAATGGTGCTTAGTACGGTGATGCTATTGTCTCGTATTAGTAATATCGCCTTAGAATAACATGGCTGTGATAATATTACTTCTAGTGATTTCCTAAGCTGAAGAAAATTCTTTTGCTTCAAAATATTATATTTTGCTTTTCATATTATTTGAGTGAGACTTGAATCGAATCTATGAAACGATCCTGTAACTTTATTTACTCATAATCAAACCTCAATGTTACGTGGTTAAGAAATACATTTAACTAATTATTAAATATATATCTAACTTTTTATGTGACTTTGATATTACTCCTGATAATAATAATATAATACTATTAACGTAAGACAAGAACCAAGAATAATTACATTAAATATAAATAAAAGGACATAGAAGAAAACTATCTATTCATTTCAAAGAGGGTAAGAGACAGAAATATTCTTACTTTAATATTTATCTTACAAGACTTTTTATAAAATAAATAGTACTTTTTTAGCTATAACTTATTCGGTTCATAACCATAGCCTACTAAGCTTCGGTTAAATAATAATTCTTTATAAATACTACATGACTTTAATTAGTTTCAGTATTTTTCATAATTAAAGAGTATCAGTCAATAAAGGATACTAAGTCCTAAGATCCAAAAGGAAAGGAAGCAACAACAGGAAATACTTTTATTAGATTTTACTTTTGTTTTGCCTTCAGCTGACTGATACCTTAATATATATCTCTGTGCTATCTAGATTCATCAAGTTAACCACTTGAGGATCAAGATACGTAACAATATATATATATATATAAATTTTTCGAGAAATAAATTGCAGGTTTGCTATGGCTCGCCTTGAAAAAAATTACAACTTTATGGATTAAAAGGTCTGAAAATTGACAGATGGGACAAAAGAACTTAAAATTACCAACTAATGGGACGAATATCTTAACATTTCAAAACGAATGGGGCTAAATATGAGGTAGAATGGGGTCCAGGAAAACAGCCCCATAAGTGAAAAAATACCCTTCATAAGTATTTAAGTCACATAATAGTCATATATTAATTTTTATATCGAAAACCTTTTCTCTTGTGATGGTATCTATTTAGGTAATATCGGGATTTGGCGCATAGGCAATAAAGGGAGCTTAACTTTACTGTTCATACATTTGACCGGTCACACTGGTATAAATTATTGCCAAAAATAAGGCAATATATGGTGAATTTTAGTGATAGTACTAGTTTACCCTTTACTAAATGGCAATAAATTCCTTAGACAAGAAATTTAAACTTTATCAGATATTTAGGATCCTCCGTGGATTTTGGGTTCTGTGTATATTATTATTATCGATTAAATATGTTATAGAAGGATTGGAGCTAATTTATCTCTCCTAACCCACAACCTGTTACCAATTAGTAAGACAAAACGAATAAATTTGTTGACGAATGTCACAGAGCAACACATACTTAAAGAAACATCAATGAAACACAAAAACACCTACACATATACACAAATATAGGAATATAATTACAATTGACAACAATGAAAATAGTAAGATATAGAAACAGGTTGGTACCACAAATAGTATGTCACCCATAACTCTCTCTTTCTGTTTATATATTAATTTTATCTATCTATTTTTCTATATCTATCTATATATCTATCCCTTACTTTGTTAGCAGAAAAAATCACACATATACAGCATATGTTGCCTTAACCCGGGAACAGCAAGAACACTTAAGAGGTTTTGGTGGGCAAAGGCGAGAACACTCTTAAGAGGGAAGACCTAAAAAAAACATTTTATTAAAAGGCCCCAGTAGCACTTAAAACAATGTTTTTGTTTTTTTCCCCACCATATCTCATATCACTCCTCCACATCCCCTCCTTCCCCCCTCCCCCCCCCCCTTCAATTATCACCTATTTTCCCTGTTATTCCCTTCTTCATTGGTATATTTTCATGTAAACATCTCCAAATTGATCCTAGGTTGTGGTCATGTGTGTGTTATGTAAGGTAGAGACTGGCAGAGTGTGAGGGAGTAGCACAGTACTGCTTCAACCCTCGAGAGAAGAGGGTGTGAGGCCGGCTGGCTCACACTTGATGAATGAACCGCTTGCTAACAATTCGCGATTTTGACCAGCTAAATTATATTCCTACTTGTTTTATTGTTGTTACAGGTTACGGTCTTCATATTAAAGGTAAAATAGGCACATATGAATAAGTAGTAACGATATTTATCGTGAAATACGATTATAGGAAGGAATGGAGCTTAATATTGCCGCCCAGAACTGTGGTGTTCACTACATCCTGCGTGCGCTTAATGGGTTAATAAAGAAAACAAGAAAAATGGTTACACTACAATACAAGTTACTAAATAATGTTATGAACTCAGATTGGTACGTACAGTACAAGACATTTATGAATCATGTGTATTTGTGATTATCTCTCTCTCTCTCTCTCTCTCTCTATATATATATATATATATATATATATATTTTTTTTTTCTTTTTTTTTCTTTTTTTTTTTTATATTCCAACTATTCTGTCTCGGGCATAGGCTGATAGCCTGTACATTCAATCGTACATACAACGGTGAAGCCCGTGAGGTCTTGTTCCAGTCTTGAGAGTGAGACATGTGAAGCACATTGAGATGCCACCAGCCCCTGCTATCTTGCCTTTGCAGGATGCACAGGGCCCGGTTGCCCATCCATGGTTTGAAGCAGCCCCATCTCTGAAGCTACCTCGCCCCAGTGCTTCACTGTCTCATCTCCTAGACTCGGACCCTCACTCTTAGAACACCACCTATTGAGTAATGAACTCACTAGGCATTGTCCCCCTGTAGCATATTTTTAATATGGGAATATTCATACGGTGCTATTTAATCAGGGAACAATGAGGGTATTTGTTTTGGTGTTTCGGTGGGCTTTGTGGTAATGCACTGATGCTAGGTGCAGCAATATCTTCCCATTGATACATCGGGATTCGAACCAGGACCCTTTGATTATATATATATATATATATATATATATATATATATATACAGTATATACCGGTATGTACACTTTTCAGGATACGCAATACATACGATATTTTCGTTTTACCCTTCAGCTATTATTTTTAATTTTTCTGGAACATGTTTAGCGCATCGTCTTTGGTATTAAGAGTTTAAAGCAAGAAGTCCATCCCAATTTGACCTTTAATGCTCTTATGGGCTTGAAATTTTTACCTTGATCTTGACCCAGCATCTTTATCGGTTATTAACTGGTGTGTGCTAGTTTAAAAAAAGAACACGTGCCGAATGTCGTGTTCCGGTCACGTCCAGGAGACCAATATGCAGAAATACCCCCCCCCCTCTCTCCCCCCCCCCCCCCCCACCCCGACTACCACTACGGAATGGTAGGACAAATGAGAAGGAGGAAGGGAGGGGGGGAGGAGGAGATGATAATAGAAGAAGAAGAAGAAGAAGAAGAAGAAGAGTAAATGAAGAAGTAGAAGAAAAGAAGCATTAATACAAAATGCATCAAACAATAATAGCGATTATCAAAATAGTGATGTTGGTTATGATTAATATATCATATAATGTTGATAGGTCAATGATTTATTTGATTATGCTAGTAAATATAATTCTAAATGAAAATGAATAAAAGAAATGAAGGAATATCATGAGACACAATTCAACAAAGACATAAAATAGGAGACAACGGTGAATGAGAGTATAATTAGTAAATCCGCAAAAAAAAAACTTATTAGACGATCAAACTAACATAATTATGAGAAACGTGAATCACGTAAAGGAGGAAGTAGCCATATAGTAATGAATATAATTAACCATCTGTAGATTATGACGCATTTTAAAAGTATATTCTGGATATCATTTGCAGATTGTATACGGCTTAGAACGGATTTGTGGGAGTTGGAAGGGTAAAGTCTGTCCTGATCAACATCTTAACCTCCATATACTCTTCCTAATTAGAATAATATCGTCGGTATTGCAGCGGAGAACTTCTCGGCCTCTCACTCTGGAAGACCCGAGTTCAATCCCATGATCAGGGATGAAAGTTTTTCGCATACACTGGTAGCTGTCTCCATTTCCCTTGAGCAAGGAAATGGGTAATAATGTCTGGTAATATACTTTGGTCGAGCGCTATTCAATCTCGGAGCGAGGGCTAGAGGAAAACAGCTTTCAATAAGTAACCTGTACATAATTGTTATTATTATTTATATAATATTATTATATGTATTATTATTATTATTATTATTATTATCTTAAATAATTGCCAGAACATATAAAAGTAATGCGCCTTAGAACACTGAAAGGCTTAAAATGGATACGAATGTTTTCGGTGGCATAATTCACTTGTAATATCGTAAGTATAACTCATCCACCCTCTCCTAATTGAAACCTTCAATTCGAAAAACATTTCTTGAGCTTCGTAAAATCGACTAGGTTTAACCACATTACAAAATCATAGGTATTATGGTGCTGAAGAACTTATTTTATACCGGTAGGTATTATGGTGCTGAAGAACTTATTTTATACCGGTAGGTATTATGGTGCTGAAGAACTTATTTTATACCGGTAGGTATTATGGTGCTGAAGAACTTATTTTATACCGGTAGGTATTATGGTGCTGAAGAACTTATTTTATACCGGTAGGTATTATGGTGCTGAAGAACTTATTTTATACCGGTAGGTATTATGGTGCTGAAGAACTTATTTTATACCGGTAGGTATTATGGTGCTGAAGAACTTATTTTATACCGGTAGGTATTATGGTGCTGAAGAACTTATTTTATACCGGTAGGTATTATGGTGCTGAAGAACTTATTTTATACCGGTAGGTATTATGGTGCTGAAGAACTTATTTTATACCGGTAGGTATTCTTAAACTCCTTAGCTACGAAACGTGTTTCATAAATTGACAAATAATAACATAATTTAATGTTCACCAGAATACTAAAGGAGTCCATGTATCCCATTACTTACTTTAGAGTTAGTGTACCTAAATTATTCAAACCTAATCAAAACATTAGCCTAACGTTCATAAAATCATGAATGTAAGCTAGTCTAGCTCAACCAAAACTTCCTCTTGTCTAATCTAAGTAACTTAAACATAATTGAAAATTATAAGGTAAACTAGAAGCCACTGTTTACTTAAATTTCAGACGGCGAATAAGAGACTCCGTAAGAATTAGTTGATAAACTTACTTATGTAATTTCGGCTTAATTGATAGAGTATGAAGCAAATGACTAGTGAGAGGAAAGTGAAATAATGGAGAGAAAATAGGAAAAGTCGGAGAAAGGAGACAATGTAGTAGAATACACGTACTAATGTCAGCGCGAGGAAAAGTAAAGGAAAGTAATTGGACAATGTGAGAGGAATGCAAGAAGATTAATTGGAGGGCAGGAGTGAGTGGGGAGAGAGGAACGGTGGTTGGATGGGTGACCGCGCCAGCACAGCTGTTGCTGGGTGGGTTTGGCATGTCCTGCTCCAGCAAAGGCAGTAGCTGGTTGGGTGATTGCACCCGGTACCGACATTGACCAGATGTTGCCCTAGGGGTGGGTGAAATTTCCCTGGCTTGCCACCAGGGTTCAAGTAGCCCAGGAGTGTTGAACAAACTCCATTCCCTGTCAGTTCCGTCTCACTCAGACGAAAATGAGTACCTGGATTCATGGTGGCTAAAATGAATTCAGGGGCCTGATTGGTGGCTTCCTACAACCAATCAACACACGAGACTGAGAACTTGGTTAGCCACCAGGATTGCTCAGTGGCCATTGGGCAGGCCTTCTCTCGTGTTCGCCTCGTCCCACCCATACGTTAAACTGGGTACCTGGAGTGTAAAATCGGCCTTGGCGTAGGTCGTATCACTAGGGTAAATTTGATTACTTGCTTCACCTTTCCTATATACTTCCGTTCCGAGTGGGGAGAGAGGAACGGAAGAAAAGTGAGACCTCGTGAGTATTGATGAAAGGAAATATATAAGATGAAATAAAAAGGAATTGAAGATTGAAAAGAGATAAGTGAATGGAAAAGAAGTGAGGATAAAGGAACTGAAAGACAAGGTGGAACGAAGAAGAGGCAAAACACAATAGAAGATTTATGAGGGTATAAATTATAGTAAGAAAGTGAGATGGTAGACAGATTAAGAAGATTGAAACAGGATACATTTTTAAGGACAATCGACATGGGTCAGAAATTAATGTTAAAGAAAGAAACTGAACATAGACTATGAATGAATATGCGAGACATATTTATACTAATATTTCGATATATATACATAATTATATATATACTGTATATATATTTTTATTTTTTTTCTATATTCCAACTTACTTCCTCTCGGGCATAGGCTGAGAGCCTTAACATTCACCGCTTTACAATGAACAGTGAAGCCCGTGAGGTCTTGTTCCAGTCTAGGGAGTGAGACATGTGAAGCACGTAGAGTATAACGAGCACCTGCCATCTTGGCTTCACATGAGGCACGGTGCTCACTCATGGCCCGAAACGACCCCATCTCTGAAGCCACCTCGTTCCCGTGCTTCACTGCCTCACCCCTGTATATATATTTTTTTTTCCACAGCTACATATATAAAAGGGAAGGAATTTTGGAAAAAGCGATTAAAACAAGAATGAGCATCTAAGTAAACATAAATATCAGGAAGCAAGGACAGACATTCGAAACAGGTAAATGAATGAGAGTAGTGAAAAGAGTAATTGAAGGAAGAACATAAGGAGTGGAAACTATAACTAGAAAAAATAGGGAAAAGGAAAGGAGGTACAAAAGAAATATAGGAGATAGTAAACAGAAAGAGAAGATCAACTCTGATTAAATATTTGATGGAGAAAACAAAATTAAAAGTGAACAAGAGATGGTTAGGTAAAAGGGGGAAAGAGATTAACTAGCAACCGAGAGAAAGGACAAGGTGATATACAAAAATGTAAACAAGGATAAAAGACATTAACAGGAGAAATAGGAAGGGAGAGAAAAAGGAACAGAGAAAACTATCTAACAACACATAGAACAGGGAAATAGTGGGGCAAGGAAATACAAATGAGAAAGTAAGCAAGATAAATCAACCCATAAAGTACAGTACCAGCGACGAGACGAACGTAGTCCGTCAGTATATAAGTTACTCATTAGTATGAGCGACGAAAGTTATGTCACTATATTATAGCCTTCTGCTCTGCTAATAGCAGGTGCTTTTTGCTAATAATTATGTACCGTAGGCCTACCAATATATATTAGCAACACTGCCCAAGCACTGGCTCCTAGCCTCCCAGTCAGTTACTACATAGCTTTTGTGAGTGATACACTATGTTGGGCCATGGCTGCCCCAGTTTCTGCTCTCTTGGGCTAGACCGTCGCTAGAGGAAGCCACAGATCTCGCCACATAACCTAGTTGTGGATGAGGCAGACAAAAGGCAAAACTGCCTGTGATGAGTGCCTCCGCCAGAATTGAAAGAGTGACAGGTCCAAAATCAAGGATTGTTCGAGCCAAAATACTTGGACACACGGAATGTGTAGCAATTTAAGTAATAAGATGAGGAAAAGATGGATTCAGGGAGAAAGTTCCAGAGCTCATCTGTTGAATAGAAGAAACATTGGGAATATCGTTTGTGTTATACCAGGGTTTTTACCAGGTTTTGTGATTGGGTGTGGTAGGTTCTACTTAACTGGAGAAGTCCAAATCATACAACACATGCATATAGGACAAATAGAGGATACATATAACACCGAGTATATTTATGAACAGTATTTTATTTATCTAACTCCTAGGTTAACAATACAAATAGGTATACGTGAATCAATGGTTTTCAACCATATGAACTGTCCTAGCACGGTCGAGGATCTGGGTGGTGCTCAGGTATACAATAGGTTTAGCTTGCCTCTTAATAAACTCATAAACTGTTATTTAAAAACTCTTATAAGTCGTACAATAATGGTGCTAGTTCAATATGTCACTATATCAATGTAGATACTCATATATTTGACGAGGAGTTAGTCAGAATCGATTATTATGAACTCTAACTTCTAGGTACACCTGCGCACTGGTGAGAATTAGGTAGTAAATATTTGTGAACTCTAACTTTATTTCCTCACTTGCGCACTACTGGAAATTTAGGCAGAGTCGATACTGAGAAACTCTAAACTTGGTAATGCACTGGTGAGAATTAGGCAGAGTCAATATTTGTAGACTCTAATTTTATATACCTCGTCATTGGTATCGACTTATTTCTAGTTTTCAATATGGACTCCTGAGCTAACACTTGGAGCTGGAGAAGTGATGAGTTGAGGTATAACAGCTTGGGGTCGTCTGAGTCTCCGTTGGGCCGTCCAGGTTGGCCTGTTGTGTGGATCAGTTGTTTAAGTTACAGTTGGATTTTTTTATTTTTTAAAAAGACCTCCGTCTACGTATTGTGAAAAACCTGTTATCCTCCGGCAAATTGTGGGGTTGAGTGAGTGAAGGGGGGGACAGTGAATGAAGGAGGATACATGTTTTTCATAATACGTGCTGCTAGCCCCAAACGCGCGAGCAACTGTGGCTTTCAACCATCCGACACATCCCCTTTTATTTATGTGCATCACACATGTTACATACAAATAAAGTTTATGCTTTGTTTTACCCTACTGTGGAAAGACTACGGATACACCACTCCTGCCCGGGCCTCACACAGTGGCATGCCCCAGTCCTGTCGAACTGAGCTCATGATGCTGGTGGCATTGCCCCGGAGGATAGCCATCCCTAGTCTTTGCTTGAGCCAGAGGGTTTCCCGGGGTTCTCCTGAAACTTCTCTGATTTTACGGCCTATTTCATTCACCATCTTAAGGGTGGTAGGGCCGAAGACTCCTGAAGTTTCGAATGCCAGGGGCTCGAACTGATGATTTCTGGCGATGGCTTGATATTTTTCTCGCTTTTTATTTTCTGCTATCCGGGCGGCTTCACCTGCTTCGTCGGCGTTTCTGGCGATGTTGGTTGTGGAGAAAGTGTCAACACATGTGGCATCCCACACGAGGCACCGGCCATTCTTGTAAGGGAAAGTGGTCATCCCATCTGGCCGTTTGCCGTCTTCTCTGTGAAGTCCATGTGGTTCGAGGATTGATGCACGGTTAGCACTCTGCAGGGCCCGTTTTATGACATCATTTAGTGCAGAGTGTCTTGGCAGGCGTTGTAATTACATGACAAGGCATGGTGACCTTGAGCATCCATCCCCCCACCACACTTGCAAGTGTGTGGGTGACAAACTGCCGCACCCACTCTGAGCGCGATGGCAACCCGGAGCGCTTCAGCATCCAAGTGAGTTCCAAGAGGTGGGATGGGGATGGCATGTAACCACAAGCCACTCTCCGAACGGGCGGCTGCCTGGAGGCGTGCTTTTGCAACCTGGTCTGCATTGGTTAGGAGATTTTCTTGAGTTTTCTTCGCCGAGATGGTATCCCACGCTTTCTGCTTGCTCCTGGAGGTACCCTGAGGCTCCTCCTCTACTCCTGTACTTCCCTTCCAGGTGTTAATCGCTGCTGTTACGTCCCCATTAAGTGTCATTCCGGGTTGAGAAGAAAGGATGGACATTACAAGGTCGTTGGTCGCGATGAGGGAAGAGATAAAGCCTGGGGAGGCAATATCCGAGGCTCTCCGTATGCCCAAGCCCCCGAGGCGGACAGGAAGGGTGGCTTGTGTCCAGGCCCGTTCTTTAAATTCCATGTTGGTGATGCTGGTCACTGCTTCTCGGATTATGCTGTCTAATTCTTGGAGGCCACCATTGTTCGTGTAAGTTATCGATGTGCGCAGGAGGTATTGGAGTTTTGGGATGGAGAAACAATTCTTGAGCAGGGCCAGAGCTGAGTGGGCATCGATGTGTATCAGGCGACTCACGAGACGTTGAAGCTCCTCCTTTTTAACTTGAAGTGCTAGTGGGATTGCTGCCAGAGTTAGTGGGGAACCTAATAGGGTTTGCTGGTGCTCCTGAAGGATCTTTACATCTGGCAATATGTCTCGAAACAGGGCCTGAGTCTCTTCTCCTTGTTCACGTGTGTGGTTGAGGAGGACAAGTTCACATTTGGTGTCATTTATCACTAGCCCAGCCTGGCCGAGGTCAGTTACGATGTTATTTAGGTCGGTTAGAACGTTCTCTACTGACCCACCCAAGGTTGCATCGTCCAGGTACCATACATTCAGTTCTGACCTTACATTGTTAGCTGCTGCATCCACCCCTATTGAGAAAAGAGCAGGACCACCTGGATCTCCTTGCTGTAACCCGGTCGCTGATGGGATTACCGTCTCGCCAAACATCAGGATTGAAGGTTTGGAATAAGCCTGCCAAAGTAGGGGGTACAGAGTGGGGATGTGTTCTTGAGCTGCACGGAGGAAGACATCTCTGCGAATGCTGTTGAATGCGTTCCGCATGTCAATCTTTAGAAGCACTCGTTTTTCTTGGGCTTGGCTGAGGTAGGTGCGGGTTGCGTGTACAGCAGCTTCACACCCCCCTGGAGTTCCGAAACCTAGTTGAACTGGTCTTAAGTGTTGACCTAGGCCATTCGAGAGTGGTTTCAAACCCACCTTTGTGGCAAGGCGGCGGAAGGTGTTCCCTACTGCTATTGGGCGCACACCGCCATCTTTTTTTGCCAGTGCACAGAGTGATGCCCCCAAAAAAGGGGTGTGGCACAGTCGGGTACTTCCCCTCTTAAAACCATGTTGATGAATTTGGTGAGGGTTTCCAAGAGTGCCTCCCCAGCAGCTCCTGATCCCTGACCCAAGGTTTGGTATAGGGTTTTACATGAAGCTCCTTAAATGTCATGACACTGGGCACTTCATCGGACTAACGCGAGTATGTTTAGCGTATAGCTAGAGTTACTCGACTATCCTGACCGTTATACTAATCGGTGGTAGAGTTCTGTTCAGGTACTCTTGGTGTGGGGTCTTTAATATGATGTCTCAAATGTCATGACACAGTGAAACCATATCGAGCTAATGTGAGTAAATAATAAGGTCATGACCAATACTATGTTCCTCGACTGCCAACTGACTTTTATAAGAGGTTCAAAGAACTCGGGGCGGTGTTTAAACCTTTTAATTGCAAGTGTCCGCTAACATGTTGTTGGACAGATGCACCAAGGACTTCTGTATGCTGCAATATGCAGAGTGCCAGTTACGGTGTCTCACAAAGCCCTGGACTAATTGAATGACCTTGACATGTCAAGTATCCTTTGATAGTTTGTGGAGTGCGTATTTAATAATAGAAGTAAATTTGGGACACAACCGTAAGGTATACTTCTAGTATTAAAGGTGCCACCTATTGTGGATCTTAATGTTATTACTATACCATGGTACGTATAACAACAATACCTCAATAGGGAAAAAAACTCCTCAGACTTTTCGGGATATTCGGCATGCCTTCAATCCTTACTTGAATGGATTGTAGGACTTCACCACTAGTATGCCAGTGTTATGAAGCCCTAGAATTGCTTGCCTTGTTCAGGTTTCGTCGGAGTAGTGTTGACTTTGGCTGAGATGTCCCAGGGTAGGTGTGCGGGGGTCAAAAGGTCATATGTCCAGTAGGGGGTGGATCTAAGGGGATTAGGAGGTGCCCCTAGAAGTTCGCGGGCAGGTGGTTTGGCCTTTGGGTGGAAGTAGGGCGTAAGTGGCTTCTCTTCTGATGGTGATATTGGTCCTTCTGTCCTTGGCTGAATACTATTCTTTTCCTGGGAGCCTCATGTTGTGGTGGTATTATGGGGATAGTTTTTCCTGGTGTTGATGGAAATTCTGGTGTAATGGTGGCAATTCTGGCGTATCATCTGTTGTTCATAGAGGGTGTGGAAGAAGTGGTAGCTGGTATATAAGTGGGGATATATTTGTAGTATGCTGGTGGTGATCCTGTACACGTGGTTTCACCTTGCGTGTGTCTTTTGTTGTGTGTGTGGGTATAATTGTAGTATGCTGGTGGTGATCCCGTACATGTGGTTTCACCTTGCGTGTGTCTTTTGTTGTGTGTGTGGGTATATTTGTAGTATGCTGGTGGTGATCCCGTACACGTGGTTTCACCTTGCATGTGTCTTTTGTTGTGTGTGTGGGTATATTTGTAGTATGCTGGTGGTGATCCCGTACACGTGGTTTCCCTTTGCGTGTGTCTTTTGTTGTGTGTGTGGGTATATTTGTAGTATGCTGGTGGTGATCCCGTACACGTGGTTCACCTTGCGTGTGTCTTTTGTTGTTTTTGATGTCCTTATCTTCTTGGGGTCTGTCCCGAGTTGAATATTCTTGCTCTAGTTATTCTTGTGGGTGATGTGGGGTAGTCTTGGTATATAAGGCATCTTGTTTATCTTATTTCTTATTATTCCCGTCTTTGGTGTTGGTTTTATTTTAGTTTCTCCTTCGTCTTCTCTCTGGACACGTTTTCTCTGGTGATCGGGGCGGGCATCTTGTATCTTCTGTTTATTATTATATCCTCGTGGTTTCACTATTAGTGTGTCTTCTGCTGCTACTGATTTCTATATTTTCTTTGTGGGTGAGTTGGTTTTGTTATTCTTGTTTTCGTTACTCTCGGTGATGATGTGGGGGGTTGGTATGTGGGGCATGGTGGGTATTTTCTTTCTTGCTATTTCCGCTTTCATAGTTGTTGGTTTTGCTATAGTTCCTCCTTCTTCCTTACTCCTGAGACATTTTCCCATTTGTTTCGTTCCTCGTTCCTCAGGGGTTTTCCTTTTGTTCGTTGTGGGGGTCTTTAATACCTCCATTTGTTCGTGGTGGGGGCTTTAATAATTGTTATTTTAGTTTCACTCTTGGGTTGGAGAGTTACACAGAGTGGGGGTGGGATTGTGTTGCAAGACGGGTGCTACATACTGTACGTAGAGGAGGTGGTATACTGTACACTGAGAGAGCTCTAAGGGAACACTGATTATTGTAATAGTGGTAGAATAGTGAGAGAGATGCAACATTGCGATGAAGAGAGAGAGAGATTGCAGAGAATCGGTGAATTAATGAGACGAAAGGCTTCCTTTTCTACTTTGTCTAGAAGTGCTGTGTGAGAGGATCCTCCTCACACATGTGAGCAATACTCAATACATGGACGCACTGTGCCCTTGTACAGAGCAAGATGCTGTGCAGGGGTAAAGAACCCCCTGAGGCAGTTCAGCACACCCAGCTTCTGGGAAGCCGTTTTTAGCAAGAGTGGTAATATGGTCTTCCATGAGAGATCAGAAGAAAAAGAGACACCGAGAATACTGAGAGAAGATGACGGGTTGATTTGTGCATTGTTGAAGTATAAGGGATAGATAGACCTGCGGAGGTTCTTGATGGGTAAATAAATGGAGAAATTCAGTTTTGGAAGTATTGAAAGCAACAAGATTTTCTCTGTCCCAATTGGATATGGTTGATAAATCAGAAGATAGCCGTGCCATGGCCTTCTTACGTGATTTTTGGAGTGATTGCATGGAAAGCAGCCCAGACGAGTCAAGAAGAGTAAGCCGTAGCTGACCCTGTTGCCATCACCACTGGCGACTCAGGTTCTCCTGATGGGGACTCTAACGGAGGTGGTGCTGCAACTGATGATGATGACAAACCCAGAAACTGGCAGTGGGAGTATGGTGTGAACTTGAGTAAAAAAATATATATTTCCAGGGTGCCGGCCCGACTTGTAATATCAACAGAGATATGAGTCGCCTGGAATTTGTCATTCATTTCCTGATCACCGCCATTGTTGAGCACATGGTCATGGAAACCAACAACCACAACAGCTACCAAGAGGTGTGCCATCTTACGACTCCTACCTCGGTCAGGCTGACATGGCAACCACTCATGGTCTCGGTGTTAGGTGTTTATCGCAGTTGTAGTGTACTTCTGATAGGTGTGGTGAAGAAGTCTGTGATCCAGAAATATTGGGCTGTGGATTTCTTAATTGTGACTTCCATCTTTGGAAACGGAATCGTTTTTAGGTAATAATGAGCAACCTCAACTTCGCCAGCTCTCCGGCCGAACATCTCAGGATTGGTATGGGAGAAACGAAGGACCCAATGTACTGCATCAGGCCCATCTTCATGGCACTCCGAGACATCTTTAGTAGCACCTAGAACGCATACACAAAAATTAATATAGACGAGAGTCTGGTCCTGTGGTGGGGAAACATTGATTTTCCGCCAATACATCCCCTCTAAATGACTCCACTATGGCTTCAAGGTGCTTGTCATGTGCGACTGCAAGACTGATTTCAATATCGACATCATCTTGTACAATGAGAGGCAATGGTCGTGTCGTGATATTTGGTGAAAACTTAAGTCGACAGGCTAAACATCTGGTATATTCCAGTCTATCAAACGGACGGTTGGTAGCACTGACTTGAGTTGCCATCTGGTCCATATATTTGTTAGTTTCGGAGATTAGACCAATCCTTTAACACTTTTGGACAGCCACGTTTAGGCTAGTGTTATGATAAGCTTCATCATCACTTTTCCACATCTTATTTGTGGAAGATAGATTTGTTATTCTCTAGCAGTGAATATATTTGAAATGGTAAATAATCATACGGTAACAGGTATCACAGATCTGTGTAAATAGTGATTATTTAACATGAAATGCTATAGTCGAACCATCCCTACCTTATGATCTAATCATCCCTCTTAGTCGGGATGGTTCGGACTTGCTGTGGGGGGTGGTTGGTAATTTTGCTATTCAATAATTAATCAAGATGAAGCTTCAAGTGTAATCTATGTTTTATTAATTTCACCACACCACCAAACACCTCAAATGAAATTAATGAAAGCATATATTTGATCCACCGGGATTCGAACCGGGGTTATTACACACAATTTTTTAGACACCTTAACCATTACACCGCCAAGACGGTTATAAGAGCCAATGTTGGGGACTTCACTACGAGATCTATGAATGACTGCTTCCAATATTCCTTCTTCTATGAATATTTGTGTAAAAAGTGGCTAAACCATCACCGCTCTCCCCTATTATTTACATACTCCCAATATTAGCCTATTCTCCAGTATGTGCTTTGTGTATTCAAGTATGCATTTCATTATAGTGGCCCCTTAGACTATTATGTTTATTACAATTATCATATTATTATTATTTTTATTATTTTATTATTATTATATTTATTTACGAACTTTAGCAAAGAACGAGTCATTCTACCAGCGTAACATAAACGTAAATGGGATAAAAAATGAATCATGTGATAAGAATATATTCCTTTACTATGGCTTAAAATATAACCACCACCACACTTAATTGACTACGACAATTACTGACTACCACACCTATTGACTACGGCACTTACTGACTACTACACAAAACACATGACCATCACCACACCAACACATGTTATTCACTGCGGCCTTACTGATTATGGTTCGTATCCAAGAACCAACAAAGCCCCAAGATTAATAGGAACCCTTATCAGAGCAGCAGTAAACGAAGCTTAAGCGATCCAGAGCTGCCAACCATGAGGTTATAACTATGATAGAGCTTTCATAATGATTCACGATTTTAATTTATTCGTCAGTTACAACCGCGATACGACTATTGTCTCTCACTGTACATGGGCAAACAGATCAAGGTGACACACCATCCCCAACTTGAAGTGCTGGGGTAAAATCATGGCGACCATGATGCAGCCGTACCTCAACCTGGGCCACATACTATATGTGGACAACTGGTACACCAGCCCCGTCCTTTGCATGTTCCAGTGGGACAATGAGAAGGGTGCGTGTGACACGATCAGGTGGAACAAGCAGGGTATGCCTCGACTACCAACTACTTGGGAGACCGGGAGCATCATATATAAAATGTCCCAAAACATCTTGATGGTCTCTTGGATGGACAACCGCGATGTCAACTTCCTGATGACAGTACACCCTGCCAGTTTCAAGTCATCTGCACTCCGTCAATGGGGTAGTGGGGAGACGGTCGAGAAGCCAATTGTAGTCAACAAGAACATGAGACTGGTGGACAAGACTAATGCTTTCAACTCGTGTATTGACTGAGCCAGAAAGATGATATGGTGGTACAAGAATATGTTTTTCCACCTCATCGACATGGTTGCTTACACCATCCACGTCCTTCACTGACACTGCACTGGCAAGAAGGAGTCCATGGAGGACTATGCCTTCAGACTTGCATGTCAGCTCCTGGACACCAACCTCCTTGATGCATGTGAGACAACACCTGCCCCCTCCAGCTGTGCACCACCAGACACCCCTATCTCTCTCACAGGCCTTCACTTCTTTTGCACTATACCCGCCACCGAAAAAAGTCATGCCCCACACCAAGGTATCACGTCTGCTCTCATACGACACACAGGGATCAAAGGCAAAGGACACTAGGTACTATTACCAGGAGTGTGATGTGGGGCTCTGCCTCGAACCATGTTTCAAGGAGTATCACTCCATGGTGAACTATTGATAATCAAGAATGACAATACAAGCCTGTATTATAATATGCTGTGAACTGTGAAGTATCATAACTGAATGAAATATCTGTTAACAAATATTTGTGAAGTAATTACATGAACATATTGTGTGAAGTGTAATGAGGTATTAGTCAATCGTTGGAGGCATTGGTGTCATTGACAAAACATTTAATAAATAAAAACTTATGAATAGGCGTGAGCTTACACACACACACACACACACACACACACACACACACACACACACACACACACACACACACACAGAGTCTTGAGCTACACAGTAGAGATAGTCCTACAGGGGATATCACTGTATAATAACACAAAAAGCTAGAAATGCTAACTCTGCTGTGGTTAGGAAAAGTATTCACAAAACCTATAGCGACTGTGATATGAACAGTAGACACTGTGGCAACTTACTATCTGTCAAAAGTTCTTTTCTCGCCACCTTTTCTTTCCTCCCTCCTCCACCCTTTGGACCATTTATGAGTACTTTCTATGGTTAGGTATTGCTCTTTTGGCACTTTTCGTCATTTCGATCAGATTTTTTTTTTCGTTTTTTATATGGCCGGTATTGAGGGGCATATAAATTGTAAATTATTCTGGGACAGAATGGGATTTGTGGGTGGATGGGACTCGTTAGCCTTGGTCGGCAACTCATCTAGGGGAGACAACCTTATACAAATCCGGGTGGATGGGACTCGTCAGCCTTGGTTGTCAATCTGTCTAGGTGAGTAAACCTGATGCAAATCCGTACTGCTTACCTAAGGGTAAGGAAGGTTAGTGGATGGATTAGCCGAACATCACTAGAAAAATAGTGCTAACAAGATACACAGAGGGCCTCAGAGACGGACGGATCCTAAATTGAGTGGTCAATCCTGTAAGTCCTTCACTAAACTGGTTCGGGTTGTCCCTCTCACAGGGAATAGGTCCGCTTGGGGGCATTCTGTGTATGGCCACCCTCGTAAGGGGAGTAAGGCGTCCGGCAATAGATTGATAGATAGATAGAATGAGTTAAGGAGAGGTTTTTGTTATTTACTGGAACCCCTCCTTCCTCATGTTTAGCCCCATCAGTTTTATAGGTTTTAAGACATTTGACCCTATCATTGGTCAATATCAAAACCTTTCGTGCCATTTAGTTGCTAACATTTTCCTGGAAAAATTTACACATTTTACCTCGAAGTCGGGTCTTGGGAATGTGTGTGTGTTATTTTTGTTTTGTTTTTATAATTCCCCCCCCCCCTTTCTTTATGAGAAAGAAGAACTGAACGGGATCAAGATCAAGATTATAGGTGTACAGAAGGAAGAGACTAACTAAAAAGGGAATACAGGGAAGGAGTGGAAAGGAGTTATATACTGTATATGAGCCACTTGAGAGGGAAGGCAGGCAGAGGGAGAGGAGATTGGAATATGAGGAAAGGAAAGAAGAAGTTAACGTGACACAAGTGAACAAGAGAGAAATAAGTGAACAAGATAAGCATAACGAACCTTGAGAATTGGATTAAAGTGGATGAAGTGAACAACAGAGAGAGGTGACCAAGATATTCATAGTCAACGATACAGGAAAAAGTTAAATACAAAAAAATACACTTGGGAAATTAGTGAAAGAAAAAATGACAAAATGAGAGAGACAAGAACAAAACAAGGAAAGAAAACCAAAGCAAGAGAAGTGTATTAAAGTGGCCGAAAGAAGAAAAAGTGAACAAGAGAAAAGATCAAAACAGGAGAAAAGAACCGAGGAAAACGAAATAAATTAGAAATAGGTAAACTAGAGAGGAAAAAATAGACAAAACACAAATATAAATTCGGGAAAAGTAAATGAAAAGTAATCACAAGAGGAACAAGTGAATAATAATAATAATTATAAATTAAACTGGAGACGTGAACGTGATGGATGCAGTGCACGATAGAGATGTTAGAATGCACTTCGAAAAGTCTACAGACACCATAATGAAAAGGAGTACTATATTGACAACGTTTATAATGAAAAGGAGTACTATATTGACAACGTTTATAATGAAAAGGAGTACTATATTGACAACGTTTATAATGAAAAGGAGTACTATATTGACAACGTTTATAATGAAAAGGAGTACTATATTGACAACGTTTATAATGAAAAGGAGTACTATATTGACAACGTTTATAATGAAAAGGAGTACTATATTGACAACGTTTCGCAGACACCATAATGAAAAGGAGTACTATATTGACAACGTTTCGCAGATACCATAATGAAAAGGAGTACTATATTGACAACGTTTCGCAGATACCATAATCATAATGAAAAGGAGTACTATATTGACAACGTTTCGCAGACACCATAATGAAAATGGAGTACTATATTGACAACGTTTCGCAGATACCATAATGAAAAGGAGTACTATATTGACAACGTTTCGCAGACACCATAATGAAAAGGAGTACTATATTGACAACGTTTCGCAGATACCATAATGAAAAGGAGTACTATATTGACAACGTTTCGCAGATACCATAATGAAATGGAGTACTATATTGACAACGTTTCGCAGATACCATAATGAAATGGAGTACTATATTGACAACGTTTCGCAGATACCATAATGAAATGGAGTACTATATTGACAACGTTTCGCAGATACCATAATGAAATGGAGTACTATATTGACAACGTTTCGCAGATACCATAATGAAATGGAGTACTATATTGACAACGTTTCGCAGATACCATAATGAAATGGAGTACTATATTGACAACGTTTCGCAGATACCATAATAAAATGGAGTACTATATTGACAACGTTTCGCAGATACCATAATGAAAAGGAGTACTATATTGATAACGTTTCGCAGATACCATAATGAAAAGGAGTACTATATTGACAACGTTTCGCAGATACCATAATGAAAAGGAGTACTATATTGACAACGTTTCGCAGATACCATAATGAAATGGAGTACTATATTGACAACGTTTCGCAGATAGCTTCTTAAGGTCAGAGTGAAGGGGTTATCATACTGTTGGGATTATCACACTGATGGGCCATCAAAATGATGTGGTTGTCAGTTAGTGAACTGAAGAAGCTTTCTGCGAAACTCTGTCGATAAAGTGTTTCTTCTTAGATAGAGGAGATAGTAGAGACGAATACACCATCAAAACGGAAAATATATGAACGTATATTTAATGAAAGGGAAAATTAAGTAAACAAGAGAGATACAGTGATCGAGAGAGGAGACAGCAGATGAGGACGGAACCTCGAAACAGGATAAATTAATTAAAGTGTGCAAGATAAATGAGACGAACATGAACGGAGAGGAGACGTGAACATAATATCGCAACTGGACTAAATAGCGACAGAGAATACACTATGTTAACGGGAGAGATAAAACAAACGCGAGAGGAAAAAGCAAAAGACAATAGAATATTAAACCTGGAGAAATGAATGAAAGAGGACAAGTGAACAGGATATACAGTATGTGAACTAAAGAGAAGACAGTAACTAAGAATGAACGCCCTGGACATATGAATACAAGTGAACTAAAAGGGGAAACTTAAGGAGATTGGAGGATCGAAACAGGAGGAATAAATGTGAAGGAACTGATTGAACGGGTGAAGGAACAAGAAGGATGTAGTGAACGAGATAGAAGAAAGGGAACGAGAATAGAAGCTATAAACTGAAAAATTGAATGAAAGTGAACGTATGAGAAGAGAACAAATAATAAACGAAGAACAGAAAAGACAGTGAAAAAGCATGTAAATTATAAGACAAGATATTTATGAGAGTGAACCGGAAAAGAAGTGAACGAAAGTAAAATAGAAGACAGAAGAAAGTGCACGAGAATTGAAACTGGAAAAAAGTATAAATGAATGAAAGTGAACGAGATGAGAAGTGAATGAAAGAGACATGAAGGACAGTGAAGAAAGCGAATGAGAATAGATGATCGAAAAAGGAGGAAAGAGAAAAAGTCTGAATGGGCGAGAGAAGGTGAAGAAGAGAAATGTAGTTAGAGAGAAGAATAGCTGGAATACGATAAATTAACGCAGGTGAATGGTTAACCCCCTTCTGTACCGGCTCCGTCTTTTTAACTTATTCTGGCTACTATCAGACGATTTATGTGCAGTTTAAAAAGGGCCTCCATCAAGTAAAAGGTTCGAAGTATCCCTCTTGACCCTTTTTAATACCATAGATCATCCTTAAACTACACACATCGTCTAAACACAGCGACAATAAAATCGAAAAGACGTCGCCGGTAAAGAAGGGGTTAAGAAGTGAGCGAAAGGGAAATGAAGAACAAAGTAAAAAGTGAAGGAAACTATAAATTGAAAACAAGAATAATTACTGACAGTGAGCAATCTGAACGGGTGAGGGGACAGTGGTTATTTGTTGGTCGATTATTTCATATATTTAATATTTTGTTTATGGTTTCCTCCCTAGACCTCCATCAAACTTTAAAAAACATCCATTAGATCACCCTTCTAGATTAATTTGTACGTTTTTCGGTAGAAAATTGTCCAGGCCGAAGTCCGGTTCTTCCAAAATTACAGGCTCACTATCGTTCGTCAGGAAAATAATCGACACCTAAAAAGCACGCAGGGTTTAAATATTGACAAAGAAATGAGGCGAAAGGTCTAAACATCGACAAATTAATGGGGCAAACAACTTAAAATTTGAAAACTAATGGGGCTAAACATGAGGAATCTAGAAAAACGACCTATCTCCCCTTAAGGAAAGCAAACAAGACGAACAGGATAAACGTAAAGGAGAGAGAGAGAGGAGAACATAAACTGGACACAGGAGGAACAGGAGGGTGTGGGCGTGTGAGAGAAGGTGTCTCCCAACCCCTTCAAGCAACACAGGGTAATCCAGGAAGGCTTACTGGGGAAATTGCTATCGGATGACGGAGAGGGGGACCGTCACACTGATGGACCTCCACACTGATGGGGTTGGCACACTGATGGGGTTGGCACACTGATGGGGTTGTCACACTGATGGGGATGTCACACAAATGGGGATGTCACAGTGATGAGGTTGTCACGCTAATGGGGATGTCATACTGATGGGGTTGTCACACTGATGGGGATGTCGCACTAATGGGGTTGTCACACTGATGGGGATGTCACACTGATGGGGTTGTCACACCGATGGGGTTGCACTAATGGGGATGTCACACTGATGGGGTTGTCACACTAATGGGGTTGTTGCACTAATGGGGTTGTTGCACTAATGGGGATGTCACACTAATGGGGATGACACACTAATGGGGTTGTCACACTGGTGGGGTTGTCGCACTAATGGGGTTGTCACACTGATGGGGTTGTCACACCGATAGGGTTGTCACACTAATTGGGTTGTCACACTGATGGGGTTGTCACACTAATTGGGTTGTCACACTGATAGGGTTGTTACACTGATGGGGTTGTCGCACTAATGGGGTTGTTGCACTAATGGGGATGTCACACTGATGGTGTTGTCACACTAACGGGGATGTCACACTGATGGGGTTGTCACACTAATGGGGATGTCACACTGATGAGGTTGTCACACTAATGGGGATGTCACACTGATGGGGTTGTCGCACTAATGGGGATGTCACACTGATGTGGTAGTCGTACTAATGGGAATGTCACACTGATGGGATTGTCACACTGATGGGATTGTCACACTGATGGGGTTGTCACACTGATGGGGTTGTCACACTGATGTGGTTGTCGCACTAATGGGGATGTCACACTGATGGGATTGTCACACTGATGGGGTTGTCACACTGATGTGGTTGTCAAAGTAAGTGTTCGATAGATTGTGTTTATTGGTTCTCCAGTGCCTGACGTTGTGTTGGATTATTTTAAGTCTTGTCATTATGTGTCTTATTTGCTCTTTTTATATGGTTGTTTGAGTGGTTATTCATCACTCAGTCCGGAGATGTAAGTATGTAAGAGTTATAGGGAAATAAGCTTGCTTAGCATACCTGGATAGGTATACGCATGAGTAGTAACAGAGACTGCATAAGGTAATGGATGATAAAATAGGTGAAGAACAGAGAGGTTTCAGAAAGGGCATGGGCTGCATTGACCAAATAGCCTCAATGCGATTGTTGGTAGAGAAGTACATGGCCAAGAACAGAAAACTCTATGCAGCACTCATGGATTTGGAAGAAGCCTACGAAATAGATTGGAAGGGCCTTTGGGATGTGTTATCAATATATTATGGTGTGGGAGGGAAGTTGTTAATGGCAGTAACACATGTGTATAGGAATGCACTGGCAAATGTGATGGTAGGTGATACATTAACTGAGAGTATTGAGGTCAATGTAAGAATAAGACAGAGATGTGTCATGTCACCTTGGTTGTTTAATATATACATGGATGGAGTGATTAGAGAATGTAGGGGGAAACATTGGGCATAGGATGTAGGCTCAAATCAGAGGGAAAAGAGTGAAAGATTTTAACATGCCTATTTGTGGACGATGCAGTCCTGTTGGCGGAAAATGTGGAAGAACTTCAGAGTGTGGTCAAAGATATGGACAGGGTATGCAAAGAGAGGAAGTTATAGGTCAATGTATGGAAATGTAAGGTAATGGTGTTTGAGAGAAGAATGCATGCAACCATAGACTTTAAGGCAATATATAGAATCAAGAAAATCATGGGAAAACTTGTAAAACAAAAATGAGAAATGAAGTATTGGAAAAGGTTGAATGTTTCAATATACCTAATATACCCTAACCCTAATATACCCTACCCTAACTTAAAACGTAATTAAATCTAAACTAAATTATCTTGAGCTAGACAAATCTAATCCTAACCTAACCTAACCTAGGCTCTTCGGGCTCTGACCTGATAGGAGTGGGGCAGGTTTTAAAGAGAGCACTTTTATTCATTCTGGACCTCCTTCTCCCACATGTTTAGCCCATTACTTTTGATATTTTAAGACGTTCACCCCATCAGTTTGGCGATTGTAAGACCTTTTGTCCAATTTCTTTGTCAATATAGGTGTCAATTTTCCTCGCGAGCAAGAGCAAGCCTTTAATTCAGAAAGAATCAGCCTTCGGCTGGGATATTTTTGTAAGTATTTATCTTGAAGAGGGATCTTGGGGTTGTTTTATAAGTTTGATAGAAGCTTAGGTAGCAAATGAGCCCTCCTTCACTGTTTGCATATAATGCACTGCTCAGCTAATACTGCTTGTACAAAGGAGTACAAAGCAAATCAAGCAACAACAGATCTAGTGACCCTTCTAGGTTGCTTGTCCTCCAAAACACTGAGGATCAAGTGTCCAAACAGTGGTTTAGAGTGGGTAAGGGAACATTGGAAAGGGAATTACTGCCCTGGAACTAATGTCCGTGGCAGGATTAGGAAGTTAGTAGGGGACAGATGGGTTAGTAACTGAGGGGGGAATAAAATAAAGTTATTCATTTACAAACGCAGTCAGTCGCGGGTTTGATGCGAGATATTTGTCTAGGCGGAGTTTAAATGAATCAACGGTGATGCAGTCTATAACGTTTCGGGGAAGCCCATTCCACAAGTTGACAACTCGATTGAAGAAGAAATTCTTAGATTCGTGTGAGTTAAAAGATTTACCAATAATTTTGCAACCGTTTCCCCGCGTGTAATTAGATTGGTCGATAGTGAAGTACTTACTACAGTTCATATTGTCGATGCCTTTGATGATTTTGAATACTTGAATTAAGTCACCTCTTAACACCTTACGAGCGGCCTATGCGGTTTATTTATGTGTACCGCACAGCGGGGTGTTTTTAGCCAAAATAGGGCTGTTTACGTGATCATTTGCATGCCTAAATAAGACCCAGAACGTAAAACAAGTACCTATCCCTGAAAGGGCATAAACAGAGCTTTCGAATGACACCATAACGATCCTTGTATGATGGATAGTTTTCTTGCAATAACCGTGCAACGCGAGTGCAAAAAGCAGGTAATTCGGTACTTTCAGTACATAATTGAGTATGTAGCGAGTGAGAGAGGGAGGAGGGAGCTGAGATTTGTGTCAGTAGGTTCGCCGCGGTGGTCTGGAGCAGTCATACGCTCGCTAGTCTCCTGCCACCACTTGTCTCTCTCTCTCAGCCACATTACGTGCTGAAATTGCCACTCGAGTTATGTCGAGCGCCGCCACATAGTCCAGCTTTATTTAACTCGACTTATGTTGCTCGCCGCTAATTAAGGGTTAATCTGCGCTGGGTTAAAGGAAATTGATTTAATTCTCTAAGACGCTCTTCGTATGGTTTGTTCTTTAGGCTAGGTATCATTTTGGTAACTCTACGTTGAACTCGTTCTAGCTTGTTTATATCTTTTTGGTAATAAGGGCACCAGGATTGAACGCAGTATTCCAGAAGAGGGCGGACTAAGGAATTGTAAAGGGTTAGGATAACTTCTTTGGATTTATGCTCAAATGACCTGCCTATAAAGCCAATTATTTTGTTTGCCTTCTTAACAACTTCTGAACATTGTTGACTCGGTTTTAGGTTACTCGATATTGTTACTCCCAGATCGGTTTCTCTGTTTACATTCTTAAGCTGAGTGCCATTCATCGAATAGTTTGCTTTCTCATTTAGGTATCCGATATGTAGTACTTTACATTTATCCGCATTGAAACTCATTTGCCAAATTTGGGCCCAACATGACAATTTATCTAGATTGTGTTGCATATCGTCAACTTGTTCTTTTGAGAGTACGCTATTTGCAATTTTTGTATCGTCAGCAAATTTTGAGATTGTACAGGTGAGACCCTCATCTATGTCGTTGATGTAAATTAGAAAGAGAATTGGTCCTAGTACCGATCCCTGGGGTACCCCTGTGTGTTCCTTGATTCCATCGGATCTCACAGAAGCACTTTAGCGGTGAATACGTTTGGAGTCACAACATTTGAGACAAAATTATGCTAAAGTAAACTCTGTCTAACATAGTTCCCCTTCATTTTGAAGGAATTATAAATCTTGAAACTCATAATAGTGACTATATGTTAGAATACAACAATCACAGATAACAAATAGGCCTCAAAATAATATGAGAAGATGTAAGAGGTACAGTACCAGGGTCGGATATAATTCACAGATAACATACCTGTGTTGTGTGTGGCTCCAGCAGACACCACACTCCAACACAGGGTAGCACACAATACGGTAACTCACCTGACAGTAACTGGTAACGCTGCCTTGCTAGACATTTATAGTAGGTTGCGTGGATATCCCTATGGATATTTTGCTTTAACAAACAATAGCTGAAAAAATAACCTCGTTCATGCACAATAGGTAGCAGAAGCTGCTAGTATTTTATAAAATTACAGTACAAAGAAAACATATATGGATAATGATGAGCCTAAGACGAATGATGCACTATAGAACTTTATTTACTCATTTGTTTCGGCAGTTGTTTTATTATTTTTCGAATAGATCTTGAATTCAAAACCCTTTCATGACGTAGACACACTCGTCCAGAATACGATGGTGTTCTCAACATTGCTGTAAGTAACTTATTTTCCGATATATCGAACATATACTAAAGCTTATTCGGATATCCTCTATAATTATCATGACACGCACTATGAGAGTAAGCTATATTAAAATATCGGTATATCAAAAAATAAGGAACTTGCAATAGATTTGAAAACACCGTTGTCTTCTGATCGTATGTGTCTATTTATTGCAAGTCTTTTGAACTGAAGGCAAATTCCTAAAATAATCAAAATAACTTCTAAAAAAATACTTAATACACTTTTATTGCGCATAATTTGTCTTATACCAATTATTCATATCATTGTATTTTTATTGCAACTTTAAACATACCAGTGGCTTCAACTACTTATTCTGCATTTAGTGGGGTAATATAAAAGGCAATGTATTTAATGTTAGTGAATATATTGTTTGTTAGAGCAACATATTCATAGGGCGATATACACGCAATCTACCACATATATAAATTGTAGAAAGGCAACATTGGCAATTTCTACCAGGAGAGTAACAGATGTCTGCGCCACCCAAACATTATAAGTAGGTCTGGCTACTTCAAGATTAACAGCCTGCACTCCATCCAACAATTCGTGGCTCATTACAGTTAATTAGTTGGCGTCACTAGATACCCTTGTATAATAACACATGTGGTGCATCCTTAATTGGCTTCTGGGAGTAGGTGTTACGGGGTGTTTGTTGTTATGGTGGTGTGAGAATGTTAGTTGTTATTATAACTGGGTTGTTTGTGGTAGAATAATGGTTGTGTCGGTTGTGAGAGAGTTTTGTTTGTGTTTTGTTATGATTGTGGTTAATTTGGTTGTGTTTTGGCGTAAATATGTTTTGTTCACTGGATAGGCTTCTGAAATAACACTTATGGCGCTTCCTTGCCAAAACAAATTCTGGGTGGGTTGTTGTGTAGAGGTGGTTGTGACTATGGTACAACTGTGGTTAATTGTTACCTGTCCTATCTCTTCCGTGCGGCCACCCGACCTTCCCAGCCGGCGGCGCTTGTAATACTTTGGCATTGCCACCTGTGAGGCTGTCCGGCAGTACTGCTTTGATTTCACATGGAATGACTTTTGCTTCCGTGGCCGGGAACCCTCGGAGAGTGCTGAACGCATTACCGATGTAATCCTCTCGGGCATGGAAACATACATTCCATTTTCTTTCTCTGTCTAATGCAAAGTCTTGGTTAACTCACGCTTGTTCTACTACTGTCCGCATTAAGTATGTATAGAAGAAATCAGCCTTTGGTCGCGACATTTTCTTATAAACAACAAATTTCTGATTTAGCTTGAAGGGTGTCTGTGTAAGCATTTTTTAGTTTGAATGAAGTCTGGGAAGGCGTTAGCGTAGGGAACAAACTAAAATATATTGCTCGACAATGGCAAACACAAGCGAAATCCTCAACACTAAATAAACAAAATACCATAATAACTATCTAGACCTCGAACCAGATAAAGCTAAGCTTATTTGATTGCAAACCGTGTTCTGAGGGACGTGTGTTCCACGTAGAACCGACTTAATATTTGAGCAAGTTTCCATATGCTACTGTTAAACATCGTCAGTTCTGATATCCACCTATGGTTCCGTGTTGCATTCATATTGAGACAACACATATTGCTATAAACCACATTGTCAAATGCCATAAAGTATTATGAACACTTCAACGAGTTGTCCTCGTAGCTTGCGAATCTCCAATGAAAAGAGATAGAGAGCTCTTAAACAGTCATCCTAGCTCAGTCCTCAAGTCGCTGAAATAGTTTTTGTAGCTATAGCTTGGGCTATTTTGTGTGGCCCTAAACCGTACTTAAGTGCTATAGATCAAAGTGAGCGGTGAATGATAGATCTATAGATACAGAGAGAGAGAGTGAGAGTGAGTGAGTAGTGAGGGGAGAGGGATTACCAGAACCATTGTTAATAGCTGGCCAGAAAAGGGTAAGGATTATTTTATTGTATTTTTAGAAGCGGAAGGATAGAGGAAGGATAGACACACAAAATAAAGCAAACATACACAGGCACCAGCATCATTTCACTCTCCATCTAATGATAATTATCCCTTTCAAGGTACGATAACGCATTTCCATTCTGTATATGGGTATTATTAGACGTTTTTATTCCGATTAGAAAGGACATATAGAAGTCAGAGGGTTAATTGTGATAGTTTGTTTACCTTTTTCATTCCCACAGCACCTTCCTAAGCTATATCAAATCGTTTAATGATAGCCAAAATAAACTGTCAAAACGCGACATATTCCTCCGTGGGTTAACCGTTTCGGTATGCTATGCCACATTCTTTCATTGTTTTCTAGCTAACGTTAGGCAATTCCAATACAGGTAAGTTTGTTAAACACCTGTGGTAGGCATGGGTTAATTGAGATTGCGTTTACCTCTATGATTGACGGAAAGCCTTCAAAGGCTTACCAAAACTCACTATTGTTAGTTAAAATATAATGCAGGAATGTGTCATAGTTATCTGAGAGGGAGAGAAAATTACCTTGTTATATAACAGAGTTTTGTGTTAAGGGAATGACAGGTACTGACATTAGTAACTGGGCTGAAAGGAAAATAGTTGACAAAGGGAATGTTGTTAAAGTTAAATCAGAAGCTACCAAAATGAAGTTGCAACAATGGAATGAAAAGGTGAAGGAACGAATGAGTACACCCAACAGGATGAAATAGCGACGCGGCGATAGAGAAGCGAGGATGATGGAACCAAACAACTCCCCCCGAGGCTGAAGGTGGCTCGGGGAACCAACAGGAGGGTAAGGCACTCAGGAGAACTAAACAAAAACAGTTAGGGATTTGGCAAGCCCAGTGCCAAACTCCATGGAAACACAGTTCTGGCAGCAGGCAACTACAGGTCACAGTCCAGGGAAGCGTCGGATCCCACAACTCTCCTAGTTCAAATTGGTGACTAAGTTAGGTAGCCAGGTCAGATGGATGACCACAAGGCGAGGAAGACGAAGTAGGGTACCTTGGAGGCGGAGGATAGCCTGAAGGACCGCTGATGCAGATGCCCTAAAAAACAAGACCATGGAATTGTCAGCTCCGGAGACTTCCACTGGCGATGGTGATCAGACAGCAACTCCTTTCAGAAAATATTGACAGTGTGCATTCATCAGCTATCATCAGCCGAGTGTGCTCAGCTTCGAAAAGACCTATGGGAGACTGATTGTTAATTGAAATATTTCCCACTGGCTAATAGAGGTTCTTCTTGAGCGGAATACAAACATTCCTAACAGTATAATACAATAAATATTACGCCATTGTCTTGATAGGATGAACAATGCATAAGCAAACAATTGTGTATAATAAAGTTTTAAGATAATCTCATTTGAGCTCAAAGTAATTTCATCGGGAATCAAAATAAATTTACTAATGCATTAACATTCCGTAACTCTAAAATATAACGTAAGTTAATCGTCCATTTGAGTGAGTTTTAATTACGAATGTTACTTGACGATAGGCATACACAGCCCTTGTACAGTATGTCGTCCACCGATATTAGGCATACACAGCCCTTGTACAGTATGTCGTCCACCGATATTAGGCATACACAGCCCTTGTACAGTATGTCGTCCACCGATATTAGGCATACACAGCCCTTGTACAGTATGTCGTCCACCGATATTAGGCATACACAGCCCTTGTACAGTATGTCGTCCACCGATATTAAAGATATGTCTGTTTGTTGTACTTCAAACTGCTCTAAAGAAAATTGAAGTTAAGGATTGTTCTAGAGTTGGATATAAAAATCAAGATATGCAGGGAGAATTCCCAAAATTTGCGAAGGCCGCAACAAATAATCTATACAAAGGGCACTTTCTGTCTGTCTGTTTGTTCACGAACTACTCCCTCAGTTTTCAAGATGGAGATCCCATACTTGGCATGCATACTATCTCTCTCTCTTTTTCTCTCTCATTATGATTGCATGACCTTCATTAGTTATTTTCCTCCTTCTCGTGCACATACCTTTCAGTAAAACGTAGTTATATTACTTTTCCAATAATGTAAATATCATCATTAATCCATGGACACTGGTTTAAAGCGGTTTCGTACACAAGAGAGAGAGAGCGAGAGAGACAGAGAGAGATTAAACAATAGAGCTATATCCTAGTGTTTGAGGCAGGGGTACACTGGAACACGTACTAGGGGTGGGGGAGGTGTTTGGTGTGTGGAAGCTGCAAGAGGGGGCAAATTCAATGAAGGATCAAGAGCTTACTGTCCAAGAGGCTAGCTTACGTAAACAGAGTGTGGTGGTGGTGGTGATGGTGGTGGTAGTGGTGGTGGGGATAGTTGATGTAGTGGTGGTTGTTGTGGTGGTTGATGGTGTAGTAGTTGTGATGATGGTGGAGAAGGTGGTGGTGTTCGATGGTGCTTTTGTTGGTGGTAGCTGTAGTGATGGTGGTGGTGATAACGGTGGTTCAATGTTGTGGTTGGTGGTAATGATGGTGGGAAGGGATTATTGTTGATAGTATAGTGGTGGTGGTGGTGATAATTGTGGTGTATTTGATGCCGTTATGGAAGTTGTAGATTCAGATAATATTATTGGCCATCAATGTGCTTATCTTTGTTGATATGCCCTTTGAAATATCTACCGAGCTAGATGGCCACCAGGAGGGGCCATAAGAAAAGTCAGCCAACCCCTCAACAAAGAAAATCTTGGCATGAAGGAAAACGGGATACGGTACTAGAAAGCAGCACGACCAATAGAGGCAGTATTGCCAGTCCCATGTAGCCATTCGAATCCTAAGAGCTTCCAATTTATAAGTGCACCCCGAACTGCTCTTTCCCTGGTACAGGCATGATCTTCCAGCACTCAACACTTCTACTGCTGATGCTGTACATAATTAATAGACTACCATATATTCTACCAGCATTAGTAAGTCAGTATCACCCACTGCCAAAGGTGCACAGTCCCAAAGACCCCTGAAACAAACTAACCAGACAAGTAGGGTCTCTACCAGGGAAACATGAAGTGCACTGCAATGCTACTGCCAGCTTAAGCCAAACGACACATGGAATGCACATGAATAACCAAATGATGCAAGAAATGTGCGCAAGAATAACCTAGTGACATAAGAAGTACTCAATTGCAGAGCGATACATAAAGTGTTTATGCACAGATGAGGGACACGCGAAGTGGCCAACCTCATCAACCCGGACCATTCTCCAACTGTGCCATATCTAGACAAAGAAGAGGAACTATACTACGCCACAGGAGGACTACTGGATGAAACCCTGAGAACTGGCCATCAACACCCTCTTCTACAAACAACGCATGGACAGATATTTCATCACCATCTTCGTTCGAGGCATCTAGAGTCTCGAACCATCACCCCCTCATCAAAGAGACTGCAGAGTATTGTGGGAGCGCTATTCAACAATTTGTAGTGGGACTGCTCTCCTACCATCTGCAAAGATTTAATCTATCTATTATTCAGAATATACCCTTCTAACTACCCATTGTATTTTTTAACAGGTGCATTACACTTATTTCATTTAACATCACTAAAATCATAATTATTATCATCAACATCACCATTATCATCATCATTTTCTATCACCATCATCATAAATACTATCATCTTCATTATTATTATCTTCACCATCATAATTAGCTGACCATTATTAACTACAATCAACACCATCAACACAACTATCATCATAAAGAAGCAATAAGACAATCATCATCATCATAATATATTACATGTACCGGTATATCATCACTAGTGTTATGCCGGGTTGTAATACAACTTTGCTTAGTTTTGGTCTTTACTCAAATCCAACTATGGACTTTTAGACTCAATATATTCTCAACAGGGACACGTCGAACACGTTCTTATTTACAAGTTAGTTACTCAATCAGGTTATGATGAACACAATAAATACACACATGTAATTCTACACTCTTATTTATTTAATGGCATATAGATAATCAGGATACTCCTTAACTATTATTGGAGAATAGTAAGCGAGTATGAATACTTTGACATAAACAAGTGATAGGCAATTCACGCATATAATTAGGCCTAAAGTGTGGATGGATATTTACTTAGCTACTATAAAGAATAGCAAGTAAACAATTAATAACATTTATCACACACCAAGGTCTATTAATAATATACAATGAGCGTGAATCAAGGGATAATATTATAATGGAAGTATGCAATATTAAACAGACAAACATACACATAGATAAAACCCTTGATAATAATATATATGAGAGTTGAGTATCTACTGTGAAGTATTCTGAATAAGTTTCTGACAGGGTGAACGAAATCTCTAAGTACGCGTATATAGAATGGGACGGAACAAACAGGGAAACGTACGAAGAGCTCTGGGGTGAACGCTCGCTACCGGGTGGCGAGGTGCGGACGGGTAGTGTAAAAAGCTACCGCGCGCAGATAAAAACTGACCAGGTAGGTTGCTCAGGTCATTCGTTATACTGAGGTGATGGAAATAATATTTGCGGTTAGTGCGATATTATTCTGAATAAGGAGAGGAATAAATTGAAATTCAAAGGAGAGGGAAGTTAAATTGTTTTTACAATTAACAGTGTAGGCTACTTAAATTATTATGAGAAAATGTATATCTTGAACATACAATTAATTATTTCTTATATGCAATGATAATCTCACGGGTCGGTCGAGGAATTCAGATTCAATGATTTATATCTACTGAAGAATACTCAAAGGTTGAATATAACCTAACTGAATCAGGCAATAGATTGATTACAGCAGATTAGAGAACGCATCAATAAATTAGAGTATGCGAGTAGTTATAATAATACTACAAGTGAAATATGGCCTACACGACGAAGTTGCACTTAGATGGAAATACCTGATAAGGTATGAAGGAGATCTGAACTGGTTAACAGATTCCTATATGGAATACAGAACAAATTGGCTTTGTATTCGAATTGGTGAAATCATTAGACAATAGATCTACACGAAACTAGAATTCCTAGACGAGATGGATCGAAATTATGTATTTCATAATAGAATAAACCAATACGTTATTCACAACTTATACAGTTAACGCCCGACAAAATTAGGCGTAACAGGGGTTTCTCTCGAAGAAAATAGATTTAGATTATAATAATCATCAATACAATTCTTCTAAAGGATGGGGAATTGAGTTTAATTAGATATGAAATTGGGCGTAGGTTCTAGGTAAAAGTGAGACTTTAGATGGGAATAATTTCACAGTATACACTTCAGCTTCAACTTGGTACATACATAAATAGAATGGACATACACAAGGAAAATCTGTGAGTATTCGGCTAGATTATTGATTTACACAAGTATGTGACGTATGCGTAGAATGTTTTATATGAACTTGGAAGAGAAATTAACACTGGAACTTGGACACAGATCTACACAAGGTTTACTATGGTTTCTGAGGAATTAATGCAGACGCAACAATTAATGATCTTCGGCACAGATATACAAAGGAATTAGCAATGCATATTCACATATTTTACCTTACCTTCACAACAATAATCACAACGTAGGACACTGAGAGACACTTAGGGTGAGTTTGGGGGGGGGGGGGAGTTTCGAGAGCAAGTCTGGCCGACGTAGAGCGTAGGTTCGCCTGAACCAAGGTCCATAGATACTCAGGTCAACCCCCGGGGTCGCTCAAACTCCCTATCCGCGCGCATGACGTCAGAGCATTAATAATAATAATAATAAAAATAATAATATTTATTCAGTCAGCAATTTACAGAGTTGGTACCACATAGTTTGTTACAAATATGACATGTACCAGCCCTGCATAATTCCAACTAAGGATAGCCCAATAAGGCCGTTAGGCGTATTTCCATTGGGGTCCTTGTGGGATTAGGTTAGCTGGGGAAAAGGGGAGGATAAAGAAATAGATACTTTAGAAAAAGTATTTCTAGGGGGTAATTTTAAGATACCTTACATCCTATAGTAAATATCAGTAATCCGTAATCAGTAATCATTTCAGTTTGGTTTGTCTATCTCTTATGTCGTATTTAGTAGTAGACATAAGCTTGGTGCTCCCTTCTCGCAGCTGTCCGGTTCAGGTGTTCCTTCAGGCTACGTCTGAAGGAATACAGTTTTCTCTTTTCACGGACAGACTGGGGTAGGTCGTCCCAGTCTTTGATGGCAGTGAAGAAGAATGTTTGCTTACCCTGTCCTTGGATTCTCGGGACCTTAAAATTAAACATCATGTTTCTTGTATTATGTCCACTCCTCTCATTTGCTTTAACAAAATCATTCTTTAGATACTTTGGAGCTCTGTCATAGAAAATTTTGAAGGCATTAGTTATCCTGATTTGTTTGGCCCTGTCAGAAACATTGAGCATACCTAGTGACTGAAGTTGTTCCTGGCCAACATGTGATCTGGGTCCTAGGTTCAGCATGAACCTAACCATTTTATTTTGAGTGACCTGAAGTTTGTGCTGTGCTGATTTAGATGATACAGAGTACCAGGATGACACAGAATAGTCAAAATGACATTGAACAAGCGCTTGGCAGAGGGTCTTTTTGGTCGCCGCGGGCAAGCATCCCACCTGTCTATACAGGTATTTTATACATGCTCTACACTTACTCAGGATAGATTCCAAAAATTGTTTCATCTGACAAACTCGCGTCCAGTTTTAGTCCGAGATATTTAACTTGTGACACTGTTGTTATAGGAATATCATTACAGTTGACCGAGAAGCCCACAATGTCTTTCAGTTTGCGTTTTGTTCCACATAAGATGGCTTCCGTCTTGCCCAGGTGAAGAGATAGTCTATTGTCCACTAGCCATTCACTACATGATGCTAGTTCTTTGAAAAGTGAAGTGGCAATACTTATTGGGTCTTTTCCTGAAACCAGAAGCACGCTGTCGTCTGCATACAGTAATAATTTACATGAGACGCTCAGTTCCATGTCGTTCACATAACAGAGAAAGAGTAAGGGACCCAGGATGCTTCCCTGCGGGACCCCACAGTTAATTGGCATAGGATCAGATATATTATCATCAATTTTGACTCTTTGGGTTCTACCACTAAGATAAGATTTAAACCAGTTCACAGACCCTATGCCCATAGCTTGTAGTTTATTACATAGGATATCATGGTCTACTGTGTCAAACGCTTTTTGTAGATCAAGAAGAACCATACCGGTGTAGTTACGTTTAGACATTTCCTTTGAACATTTGAACATTTGAACATTTGAACGTTTCCTTTACGAATGTGATCCGTTAAGTGGATGAGTCTGTCGAGTACATGCATCTGAAACCTGATTGAAACTTATAGAATAGATCATTTTGTTTGAGGTAGTGTTCAATTTGGGTGTATACCGCTCTTTCAAGGATTTTAGATACAATACATAATATGCTAACTGGTCTGTAGTTGCCAACTTCTAGTTTATTTCCTTTCTTGAATAGAGGGGTTACAATAGCTTCCTTCAGTTCAGCAGGTACTGTGTTGGTGTTAATTGACAAGTTGATGATGTGGGTTAGGGGGCCTGCTATACTAATGGCTCCATCTCGTAGAAATTTGGCAGGAATTTTGTCTGGTCCTGTGCTCTTATGTACATTTAGGTTAGACAGCTCGTCAAAAGTGTATTTTGGTGTAACATTTTGCAATCTAAATGTGTTCGGGTGTATGTCTTTATCTCTGTAGAAATTACGAAAGGTGGCTGTTGTTGTCGTGTATTTATTGAGAGGTTGAGGTAGGTTCTGTGCAAGTGTGTTTGCTATGGAAGTGAAGAAGGAGTTGAAGTAGGTTGAAATTTGTCGTTTATCGTGGCAAACCTGATCATTAATGGTGAGAGCAATATTAGTGTTAGACGAATCCCTTGTCTTGTTGCTGTAGCCTGTTGTTTTTAGGTACCTCCATAGTTTCTTTGGGTTATTCTGATATTCCTCTGCCTTATTGTGCAAATAATTATTTTTCGCTGATTTCATTTTCCTACTTAGTTTATTCCTGGCCCTGTTGAACTCATGTTTCAGACCTTGATCCTGTCTATGTTTCGCTAGCCTTTTTAACAGATTGTCTCTGTGTTCCAGATGGTGTAGTATGTCATTGTTGATCCATGGGTCTGACCTTGCTTTAATTCGTATGTCTTTCAGAGGAGCTATTTCGTCTAGGATGTTTGTGATGATGGTTCTGAAGCCAACCCATGCGTCATTAACGTTTGTACTTCCAAACACTGGAGACCAGTCTGTATTCCATAAAATGTCCAGAAATGTTTCCTTATTGTAGTTTCTGAGTGACCTTGTTTTGATAATCTTGTGATTCTCTAGGGAATTTTTGTGGTTTTCCGTGTGCAATATGTGATGAAGTGATCACTTATCCCAGTCTGTATAACCCCTGATTGGGATATTTTGTCCTCTCTGTTACAGTTTATGTGGTCTAATATTGTGGCAGTGTTCTCAGAGATACGTGTGGGGATTGTGATGAGTTGTTTGTGATTGTGCATTGTCAGTATATGCCTATATTCTCGTACAAGCCTATCATTTCGTTGTTTGTAACACAGGTTAAAATCCCCTAGTATGATGGATTCATTCCGAGGGTCTAGCGATGACAAAGTTCGTTCAAATTTGGTCAAGAATTGTGTGTCGGCTGGTGGCCTATAGCATACCCCAATTGTGATGGGTCTTGTCCTCGGCAGGTGTAGGTCGATCCACAGAGCTTCGTGATTTTCTACATGGAGGTCGGTCCTGGTTGTGTGTGTGAGGTTGTTTTTTACATACAGACATACTCCTCCCCCATGCCTATTGCGATCATTCCTAACCATGTTGAAACCTTGAATGTTTATTTCACCATCGTTTATACTTGAATCCAGCCAGGTTTCTGTGATTGCAATTATTGAAGCTTTGGCCTTATTAGCTAACAAGTTTATTTCTGACAATTTATGGTACATTGATCTGGCGTTAATGTGAATAAGATGGAGCCCTTTGTTGGTGAACACTCTGTATTCATCTTTGATTTTGAATGTGTCCTGGCTGGATTCTGAGTTGTTAATACTTGGATCATTTACATTAATATTCGGTAATGAATGCAAGGCACACTTATTGCAAAGGAATTCCCGTTCTTCACTGTTGGTCTTCTTAGAGATGCACTTCATGTGAGCTACCTGTTTACACTTTACACAGTTTTGGATCTTCTGACGTCGTGTTATGAGTGATTCACAAATAAAACAAATAGATTCGCGATGTTGTACAGCTGAGTTCCTACATTTAACACATTCAACTTTGTTTCTACTGTTAACGTAAGTACATCGGTTATGAACAATTTCATTACAACTGTTGCATTGTAAAAGTGAACTCCTATTGTTGAAACCAATATTACAGACTATACATAGTTTTTTCTTACTGTTTATCATACGACTGGAGGTGTGGTTTGGTCCGCGTCGATCAGCTGTTTGTGCGGGAGAGAGTAGGGGATACTCGCGGTCGGGCTGTGGTTGTTTGCTGTTGTTGTTGTTGATGTTTTCATTGTCCGTTGATGCTGCTTCCCTGTAGATGTATTTGCGAGTGCTACCTGTTTTTATTGTTGTTCTTGTTGCATGTTGTGCTACTTGGGTCGCCGATATCTGTGGTATTAATGGTAATGCTGTGGGTAATGTAGAGTTGGTGGAGTGGGTAATTGCTAGTTCCCTGCATTTATCGCATTCCATTTCTTTTCTGCTGTTAACATAAGAACATCGATCGTGTGCTGTTTCATTACAAATACTACGTTGTGATGTTGGACTCCTTTTGTTGAATCTAATATCGCACACTGTACATAGATTCTTTGTATTGTTCGTCGTACGTCTGGCGGTGTGATGATCAGCTGTGCTGCTAGGGTGGGGACTGTCTGTGGCTATGTCTCCCCCTGTGACCCCTCCCTGCCCCACCTGTATTTGCTGTTTGATGATGTTGTCCTTATTCCTGGCTGCTAATGCTGCTCCATTGTTGATGTTGTTGCGACTGATGCCTTTCTTCCTAGCTGCTCCAGTTACATGTTGAGCCACCGATAGTGTTGGATTGTGTTGTGGGTTGAATTGGAGAGTGACGGCCGGAGGCTGGGGTACCTGCTGGCCCAGTTTGTTATGACGAATTTTACTGCTAGGGACTGTTGAAATGTCGGTGTCTGCCTTACTTGTTTGGTGGTGAGGTTTGTTCAACGTTGAACTAGGGCCGGGGTTGGTCTCTACATCTCCGCAGCTAATTAGAGTGTAGCACAAAAGGTATAGTAGCGAGGTTGTGCCAGAGAATTTGCCCAGTCGCGGCGCCTTCCCGATATATGAAATAGACCAGGCAGGAATGGTGACAGAAATTTCACTCGTGTGTGATTTCTGTGTGACGAGGTCCCTCAATACTTGTTTAGGGTTGACCTGGTACACTACCGGACCCCTCTGCACCTGTATATCAGCATAGCCCCTCTGGATGTTGAGAAGGATGATACATAGAGAGAGGGCTACGCCCGCACCCTTCATCCCTCCCGCCATCTTGCGGGAAAATCACAGTCGTTGGAGCAGCATCCTCCGTTTTCTATATCTTCGTGCCGTGAAAGTATAACTTCGATATTTTATAATACAACAGTGACCATAATGCCGTGTGACAGTGTAGCTCTGCTATTGTAAGTGAACAAAATGCCGTTATACTGTGAAGTTGTTGGGTGCAAGTCTGTATTCATTAAACAAGGAAATGTATCATTCCATATATTTCCCAAAGGCTTTTTGTACTCACTTCTATTATGTTATAATGATATTATTGTTTTGTAACCTGTCCAATGTTCTTCATAATAACCTTACGGAACCTTACGATGATACTGGACGCAGGTCTTGTCAGTGCTCTAAGTCCAAATCTTCATAATTTAACTTTAATAGACACATGTATATATTAATAAAATAAGTGTGTACCGAATTTTGTGAAATCCTTATCCCGCTTTGTGCAACCTAGTTGTAAGAAGAAATTAGAACAATAACCAATACCTATAAATTAAACCTGAAAATAGTTATCCCATTTTGTATATGCTAAATATAATATTATAATATTATAATAGTAATATAGTAATAGCCTACATTTGATATGAAAATGATTGGACCGGGTAAACAAATATACAAAGTATTATAAGCTTGTGACAGTGTATAGGAGGGAAGGTGAAGGTATTGAGGGATCACAGTCCAGATATTGTGTGGACTGTGTGAGGGATAAGCCTTTACAACGTCTCGCAGCTGTTAGGGGGCGGAGCTAAGCAGAGCGGCGAGCGTATTCTCTCTTTCTTTCATTTGGTACAACGGTGTTACGTCACTGAGCTGCGCGTGGGTTGACCTGAGTATCTAAGGACCTTGGCCTGAACCAGACTTCAGGGGGAGCTGCTTCTCACCGTCATGAATCTCACATCCAGACGTCAGAGGCAACACAACAGGGCTCGTTGTAGTCTCGAGGAGGAGGGGGAGGCAGTTACCACTTTTAATTAGATGCTCCAGACTTTTCAGACTTAAGAACATTACTGAGGTGGAAGTGCTTGCTTTCTCAACAATTTCGTTGAGTACATGTTCAAATATTTTCTTAGCTTCAACTTATAGTGATTCAATATTAAAGGGATATAGTGAATCGTTGTGACATCAATAGTGAAGTAAATACTTAACTTAAAAATACATGGTAGTTATCATTTGGTACCTAATAATTTAAAGTATTTTATTTAATACTCTGGTGGGAGTTACTAGGTCTAGGAAGGATATAATAGCAATTCTGGTGATTTTATTATAATTGAGGGTTATTGGTGAATCAGTGGATAACTCTGGTCTTCACTATGTTCCTGGGTTGATCCAGAGTTCTTCATAATAGTACTACAGTGTAGATCCTAATATCCCCACTTATGTCGGTAACACTCAGGTCTTTGATGCGGAACTTGCATAAACATTTGCTCGGTGTACTGCAAATCTGGCTGCTGGTGCAATGAAGGCTGGTGATTGGTGGAGAGTGTTTGAAAGGTGGATAGGGATTGGCTCAAACTCCCATTCTTTTGTAGGGGTGACTGACCTAGGTGACCCGGCTTCCTGGTAGTTAGAAAACGGGAATGACCTGGTAATATGGGGCACTCCTCTGTTTCTTGCTCCTTTGCATCATGAGAAACTGGTATGGACTTACGTCTCTGCTGCTTGTTTCTTCTTTTCTCCTTCCTATTCACTTGTAGGCTAGCAATCCTACAGGTGTTACTCAACCCCGTTACTTCAACTATAATAGTATTTTTTTCAAGACGATTATCTCCATCCAATTCATTACCACAATATTTTCTCCATATTGTTTTGCATTACCATGATTTCTATCATCACCATCAATACCTCACAATTATATTAATCTTCAAGGTACATACTCTCTCCATCTTCAACGAACGATAAATTATAATTTGTGTTTATTTCTGAGCAGTGCTTTGATTTTAATAAAGAAGTATTCATGGCTACTCATAAGACCACTTGCGAAATTGCGGGCTATTCGGAAGTTGGATTTGCAAATATTGATATTAAGCAGAAATATGTGAGTTTGTGATAGAAAGTTTGCTGGGTTGCTTAAATGTATTACTGTATATATTTAGACAGCAACCATATAGCCATAGCTATAGATGGTAATTCTGCTAATTACCAATGTTTATGGCTCCACCTTTCTAATAGCACATAATATCTTATAGCAGATGGTCAGCTGGAGGCCTGCGATCCAAACCTCTTGTTGTGAACCCCAGAAAGTGTGTTACTAAAATACTAAAAAAAGAAACGAAAACAAAAAATATATATATACAGTATATAGGCCTATATATAAGAACATAAGAACATAAGAAAATGGGAGTCCGCAGAAAGCCGATCGGCCCAAGCAAGGCAGATCCCTGTCCCACACAACCCCAAATCAATTACAAAGCCCAATTATAGGCTCAACACTCTAATACCCTGAGGATCATCTTACCAAAACGGTTAGAGATTAACGCAGGATTATGGGGTCTGCAGAGCGCTGATTGGCCCAACCCGGCTGATCCCCCTTCACACCCAACCCTTCTCGTCCATATGCTTATCCAATTTTATCTTAAAGCTCCCTACAGTTTTAGATCCCGCTATAGCACTTGGTAGTCCATTCCACCCATCTACAACTCTGTTACCAAACCAATATTTGCCTATATCTTTTCTGAAACGAAATTTATCTAATTTGAAACCATTGGTACGAGTTATTTCGCTATCACTGAGCTTTAGTACATTTGTCATGTCCCCTTTGTTAATCCCACTAACCCACTTGAACACCTCTATCATATCCCCTCTAACTCTGCATCTCTCTAACGAATGTAAACCTAATTTCTTCAACCTTTCTTCATACGGAAGATTTCTAATATTATGGATCATTTTTGTCATTCTACGCTGTACTCTCTCCAATGAATCTATGTCCATTCTGTAATAAGGACACCAAAATTGGACAGCATAATCCATATGGGGTCTCACTAATGACAAGTAAAGTTTTAAGATAACATCAGCAGTTCTGTTACTCACACTCCTAGAGATGAACCAGAGAATCCTGTGTGCCTTATTACGAACGCCTATACACTGTTTTCTAGGCTTCAAATCATTGCTAACAAACACACCTAGATCTTTCTCGAAGTCTGAATTTTCTAATTCTAAATTAGCTAGTTTATATTTAACAATTGTTTGCATCTTCCCTATCTTTAATACCTTGCATTTGTCAATGTTAAACTTCATCTGCCAATTTACTGACCATTCATGTAAGGTATCTAGATCCCTTTGGAGGCACTCTATATCGCTATCTGAATCAATTGATCTCCCCATTTTAGTATCGTCTGCGAATTTACTTATCCTACTAGTTATACCTAAATCTAGGTCATTTATGTATATAAGAAACAACAGGGGACCTAATACCGATCCCTGGGGGACACCACTTTTGACTGCTCCCCACTCTGGCTTGGTACCATTTATGCTGACTCTCTGTTTCCTACCAATTAGCCATGACCTAATCCATCCCAACAACGCCCCACCTATTCCATGTGCCTCAACCTTTCTCATCAATCTCTCATGAGGGACTCTGTCGAACGCTTTACTGAAATCTAAATATATAATATCGTATGCCTTGTCATTATCTACTGCTTCATATACCTATATATTCTGACATACGGAGCCCTGTATGTTAATTTAAGAGTTAGAATTAGAGTTGAAGGAGCCAAACTACCCAAGCGGCGAAGCAGACTAGTGAGCGAACTAGCGAGTGGGAAACCAGCTCGCCCGCATACCAGCAAACAAGCCTTCACACCTGCGTGCGTCATAGGGGACCCTGCAAACTAGTTCGATGACCCGACGCTATGACATATGATCGACGCCAGGAGCTGTGAATGGACCAGGCACCTGTTATGCAACTCGAGGAGCTATGATTGGAGCGCGCACCATCACTCGCCTCCTGATTCGTTCCTAGACCATCATTGTTTAGTATATAAGACCCAAGTTGTGGGCATTCAAATCAGTCTCATTTGGAGTTGGGGAAGGTGAACTTGCAGCTGGAGGAAGACGGGGTGAAGTATTATAATGGGTTTGTGACTGTCAGTCAGATTATATAAGTGTGTTAAGTGTGTTCGGTGAAAACACTTACGTTATGTTGGTTAGTGAGATATGTGATTGGGAATTAACGTTAACGCTACTATTATGTGCTTAACTATTTGATTACTAATTAACGTTAACGCTACTATTTATGTACTTAACTATTTGATTGGGAATTAACGTTGACGCTATTATTATGTACTTAACTATTTTAGTTGACTAACTTGTGGACTAAAGCAACTCTTTAAGTAATTGGGTTATGATGAAAGTAATACTATTGTTTTATATTAATACTTACGAGTTCTTTCATTTTCTTTTAATTAAGCTTACATTGTTTAACGGTGCTTAGTACGGTGATGCTATTGTCTCATATTAGTAATATCGCCTTAGACTAACATGGCTGTGTTAATATTACTTCTAGTGATTTCCTAAGCTGAAGAAAATTCTTTTAGCTTCAAAATATTATTTTTGCTTTTCATATTATTTGAGTGAGACCTGAATCGAATCTATGAAGCGATCCTGTAACTTAATTTACTCATAATCAAACCTCAATGTTACGTGGTTAAGAAATACATTTAACTAATTATTAAATATATATCTAACTTTTTATGTGACTTTGATATTAATCCTGATGATAATAATAATATAATACTATTAACGTAAGACAAGAACCAAGAATAATTACATAAAATATAAATAAAAGGACATATAAGAAAACTATCTATTCATTTCAAAAAGGGTAAGAGACAGAAATATTCTTACTTTAATATTTATCTTTCAAGACTTTTTATAGAATTAATAGTCCTTCTTTAGATATAACTTCTTCGGTTCATAACCATAGCCTACTAAGCTTCGGTTAAATAATAATTGTTTATAAATACTACATGACTTTAATTAGTTTCAGTATTTTTCCATAATTAAAGAGTATCAGTCAATAAAGGATACTAAGTCCTAAGATCCAAAAGGAAAGGAAGCAACACCAGGAAATAATTTTATTAGATTTTACTTTTGTTTTGCCTTCAGCTGACTGATACCTTAATATATATCTCTGTGCTATCTAGATTCATCAAGTTAACCACTTGAGGATCAAGATACGTAACAGAAGAGTGGCGACCTTGCCAGGATTCGTTTCATACAGTTTCACTCAATATTATTAACGTTTCACTACTTAAAAATCAAATATTAATCATGCCTCAACTAATTAATGACGAAGATGCTCAAGTTTTCATAGAATCAGAACCCACAGCCCCTGATATTGACTGTCTGTCAAAATCCGAACTGAAAGTGCTTGCCTCACATCTCCAATTAACTGTCTCAAACATGTCTAAAGTAGAGGTGGCTCAGACCATAAAAACCCACCTGTTCCCTGTAGAAGGCGGGGAGGGAGACGGAGCAGTTGGTGGGATCCCGAGTAAACCTAGCCAACTTGATGAACAATTGCCACCTGGTTTGACCGGTGATCAAGTACTGGAACTAGCCAAAATAAAGACCGAACAAGCCAGACTACATGTTGAACTAGAACTAGCCAGAATAAAAGCAAATACCGAAGAAGCCAGCATAAAAGCCAGAGCAACGACCGAACAATATGAATATCAATATCGTATAGCTCAACTAAATGTCGATACAAATGCTCCCTTAATTGCTCACCCTCTGGGATTAACTATGACTAGTGTCATTCCACCTTTCACTGAGGATAATGTGCAGGATTTCTTTGTTTTGTTTGAGGAAGTTGCTGGAGGTATGAAGTGGACAAGAGATCAATGGCCTTTTATGTTACAAACCGTTTTGACAGGGCAGGCTCGAGCCACGTATTTGTCAGAAGTAGCAGAAGTTAGGCAGGATTATGACAATCTCAAAGAAGCTATCCTAAAAACCTATCAATTGCAGCCTGAGGCTTACAGGCAATCTTTCCGTAAAAACCAGAAGAAAGTAGAAGAAACCCATAAGGTATTTGCCAGAACCATGACTAAAACTTTCAATCATTGGGTCAAGAGTAAGAAAGTCACAAGCTACAACGATCTGAAGGAGTTGGTCCTGTTAGAAAATTTCCTATGGAAAATTGATTCTTCTGTATCCTATCATTTAAAGGGGAAAAAAGGTAGATTGTCTTGCCGACGCCGCTGACATGGCTGACACATACGTGCTCAACAACAAATTTCGTGGAAAGAAGCCCTACGATAATTCTAGTTCTAATTTTAAGTATCCCAATCACAAATCTGACAGACCCAGTCACAAGCCTATAACGTCTTCCCCAGCTAGCCAAAATAGAATTGTTCCCCCAACTAAAAATGCGACTCAGGGCAATGGTAACAGAGGTGGGCCCCAAAGTAATAGTAATGCTCAAAGTGGGAACGTTCCCGTATCCCCTAAAGTATGTACTTTTTGTGGCATGAGAGGCCACCTAGCTTATCAGTGCTGGGCCAAGGAGAAAACCGAGAGATCGGGGCAGACAGTTGCCGCCGTATCTCAAACTCCATATGTGCCTGTAATGCAGGACTCCTGACAGAAGGAGTACCTAGCACCAAAAGTTCCTTTAATGCAGGACTCCCGACAGAAGGAGTACCTAGCACCAAATGTTCCTTTAATGCAGGACTCCCGACAGAAGGGGTACCTAGCAACTAACGTAAACCATCTAGACAGGGGTGTAGTAGCATGTGTGGTGCAACCCACTAGGGTTAAGCCAATAATAATTTCACCATCAGTGCAGGACAGTTACCATCCCTTTATTTCATCTGGCAACGTGAGATTAAATGGTTGCATGCATGAGGTAAACATTCTGAGAGACACAGGTTCTACTAGCACCCTCATGGTGAATCCTTACACTGAGTGCCCACCTGGCGAACCAGTTGTAATGAGAGGTGCTGGAGGCCAATTTTATGCACACTTGGTAAAAGGCGAAATTGAATGTGAGTTACTACAGGGTGAGGCCACCATAGCTTTGTGTAGGTCCCAAGATATCCCTGTGCCTGGGGTAACACTCCTTTTGGGGAATGATGTAGCAGGTGAGAAGGTCCGACCAAACCCCATTTTGTCACTTTCCCCTGTTAACGAGCCACTAACCGATGAGCTCGAAAAGGAGATGCCAACTGTTTTCCCTGTGTGTGCTGTCACACGTTCAATGTCTCAAGTAGCAGTTCCCTCAGACAGAAATGTACCGAATGTAAGAGTTGATGAAAGGGATGATGAGAGTGTGAATGATGCTCCAACTGTGCCTGATGATGTGACTGAGGTGGATTTATCTGATACCTTTATGGCTCATCTTGACCCTAACGATGACCATGAAACCCCTCCAAATTGTCCTAGTGGCCTGGTAGAGCTACAGAGAGATGATAGTGAATGCAAGGAGTTAGCTGCCAGGGCCATGAGTGAAGAGGAATGTGAGAAGGAGGGTGGTGAATGTTTCTACCTCAAAGGAGGAGTATTGTGGCGTAGATGGAGACCGCCACACAGACCAATCGATGACGGGGCTTGGGACGTCTATCAAGTAGTAGTCCCCAAACCTTGTCGTAGAGATATCATGGAAATGGCACATTGTATACCATTGGCGGGACACCTAGGTGTGAGAAAAACTCTAGACAGAATCAGAGCCCACTTTTACTGGCCAGGAATGCATGCAGATGTAGTGGAGTTTTGTAGAGTGTGTCACACTTGCTAGATGACAGGAAAACCCAATCAGAAGGTGCCTGTACATCCTCTGGTGCCCTTGCCCGTTTTCGAGAATCCTTTTACTCGGGTGGTAGTGGACATTGTAGGCCCATTGCCTAAGACTTCCCAAGGTAACATTTATTTATTAACTATCATGGACATGGCAACTCGCTACCCAGAGGCTATACCCTTAAGGACTACCTCTGCTCCAACTGTCATCAAGGAACTGCTCAAATTCTTCACCAGAATGGGTTTCCCCCATGAGGTGCAAAGTGATCAAGGTACTAATTTTACCTCTAACATTTTCCAGCAGTCCCTGAAGGAGTTGGGTATCGAGCAAGTTAAGTCTAGCACCTACCACCCAGAGAGTCAAGGGGTTCTCGAACTATATCATCAGACATTAAAGGGAATGTTACGTAAGTATTGTACAGAGACCGGAGTTGAGTGGGATAAGGGGGTACCTTTTCTTTTATTTGCTACTCGTGAGGTTCCAACTGAATCCCTGGGTTTTTCCCCTAATGAGCTAGTTTTCGGTCACCAGGTAAGAGGTCCTTTGCAACTATTGCAGGATAGCCTAGTTGGCCAGGAGGGGAACCAAAACCTCCTCAAGTATGTTTCAGATTTCAAAACCCGGCTGAGATCCTCATGTGAGTTTGCCGCTCAAAACTTGACAGTGGCTAAAAGCTCCATGAAGAAATGGTATGACAGAAAAGCCCGTGAGAGGGAGTTTCAGCCCGGTGATGAGGTTTTGGTCCTGCTCCCCCTTTTTGGCCAACCTTTATCTGCCAAGTTCAGGGGCCCATATAAGATCATTCGGAGGGTGAGCATTACCGATTATCTAGTAACTACCCCAGACAGGAGAAAGCCCACGCAGGTATTCCATATAAATATGTTGAAACCCTACCATAGGTCCCCTGATTCCTCTCCTCCAGATTCTCCCACTGTGGCAGTGAATGTCAGGACCTGTGGACAGCCTGGTGCGGACAAAATCTTCAGTTCTCTTACTGACCCGCAACAGACTGTTCCAGAGCCTGAAGGTATCCATGCAGACTTTGACTTGTCATGTAGCCTATCCAAATTTCAGTATAATTCAGTAGCTTGGGGGGAATTACCATCTAAACTATGTCATCTTCCCTCTCATCAAGCGAACCAACTAATCTCTGTTTTATCTCAGTCTCCCAGTGTGTTCCGTGATACTCCAGGGCTCACTTCTTTGGCCGTGCACGACATCGACGTAGGGGATGCAACTCCCATTAAACTATCCCCCTACCGTGTCTCGCCACAACGCAGGAGTATACTGCAGGTCGAGCTTGACTACATGTTGTCAAACAAGCTGATCAAAAGGGCCTTAAGCCAGTGGAGTAGTCCGGTCATACTTATGCCAAAGCCAGACGGGAGCCATTGGTTTTGTAGGGCCTATAGGCAAGTTAATGCTGTCACAAAGAACGATACCTACCCACTGCCACGGATCAAAGATTACATTTACCAGGTTGGCCTCATGCAGCAGTAAGTTTGACTTAATGAGAGGATTTTGGCAATTAGCTCTCCCTTGTAGCGAGGTAAATATCATGCTTTAGTAGTGCGCTGTCAAGCCTTCAGCTGTGAGATGCCTTGCAGTTCGAATAACGCTCCAGCTACGTTCCGGCTATGTTCTGATGTGGTACCTGGAGACGTTGCCTACTTTGGGTGATATCCTTATTATATCCTCATTATACTCTTGCTGTTGCCAATCTGGTGGTAAATCTATTTATGTATTATGTTGATATTATGTACTATACTCCTTAAACTCTTTTCTAGGGGGGAGGTCTGACATACGGAGCCCTGTATGTTAATTTAAGAGTTAGAATTAGAGTTGAAGGAGCCAAACTACCCAAGCGGCGAAGCAGACTAGTGAGCGAACTAGCGAGTGGGAAACCAGCTCGCCCGCATACCAGCAAACAAGCCTTCACACCTGCGTGCGTCATAGGGGACCCTGCAAACTACTTCGATGACCCGACGCTATGACGTATGATCGACGCCATGAGCTGTGAATGGACCAGGCACCTGTTATGCAACTCGAGGAGCTATGATTGGAGCGCGCACCATCACTCGCCTCCTGATTCGTTCCTAGACCATCATTGTTTAGTATATAAGACCCGAGTTGTGGGCATTCAAATCAGTCTCATTTGGAGTTGGGGAAGGTGAACTTGCAGCTGGAGGAAGATGGGGTGAAGTATTATAATGGGTTTGTGACTGTCAGTCAGATTATATAAGTGTGTTAAGTGTGTTCGGTGTAAACACTTACGTTATGTTGGTTAGTGAGATATGTGATTGGGAATTATCGTTAACGCTACTATTATGTGCTTAACTATTTGATTGCGAATTAACGTTAACGCTACTATTTATGTACTTAACTATTTGATTGGGAATTAACGTTGACGCTATTATTATGTACTTAACTATTTTAGTTGACTAACTTGTGGACTAAAGCAACTCTTTAAGTAATTGGGTTATGATGAAAGTAATACTATTGTTTTATATTAATACTTACGAGTTCTTTCATTTTCTTTTAATTAAGCTTACATTGCTTAACGGTGCTTAGTACGGTGATGCTATTTTCTCATATTAGTAATATCGCCTTAGACTAACATGTCTGTGTTAATATTACTTCTAGTGATTTCCTAAGCTGAAGAAAATTCTTTTAGCTTCAAAATATTATTTTTGCTTTTCATATTATTTGAGTGAGACCTGAATCGAATCTATGAAGCGATCCTGTAACTTAATTTACTCATAATCAAACCTCAATGTTACGTGGTTAAGAAATACATTTAACTAATTATTAAATATATATCTAACTTTTTATGTGACTTTGATATTAATCCTGATGATAATAATAATATAATACTATTAACGTAAGACAAGAACCAAGAATAATTACATAAAATATAAATAAAAGGACATATAAGAAAACTATCTATTCATTTCAAAAAGGGTAAGAGACAGAAATATTCTTACTTTAATATTTATCTTTCAAGACTTTTTATAGAATTAATAGTCCTTCTTTAGATATAACTTCTTCGGTTCATAACCATAGCCTACTAAGCTTCGGTTAAATAATAATTCTTTATAATACTACATGACTTTAATTAGTTTCAGTATTTTTCATAATTAAAGAGTATCAGTCAATAAAGGATACTAAGTCCTAAGATCCAAAAGGAAAGGAAGCAACAACAGGAAATTTTATTAGATTTTACTTTTGTTTTGCCTTCAGCTGACTGATACCTTAATATATCTCTGTGCTATCTAGATTCATCAAGTTAACCACTTGAGGATCAAGATACGTAACAATATATATATATATATATATATATATATATATATATATATATATATATATATATATATGTATATATATATATATATATACGGTATATATATATATATATATATATATATATATATATATATATATATATATATATATATATAACCTCGTCCTTGTCCGTCTTTAAACTTAATTGTAAATATCGTATATTGGCAACAAGTACGAAACTCGCCTACTAACATGCAGCAGAGACAAATTTGTTTCGTATTTCGCAATTAAGAGTCAGGATATTGGCTACTGGTGGATTAAAGATTTCGCTCTGTTAACATATACATATCTATTATGGAATGGTTGTAGTAGAGATGGTGGTTGTGGTGGAAAGGTGTTATTATTGATGGTTGTGGCATAAATGGTATAGATGGTGGTGGTGGTAGATATGTTGGCAGTGGTAGATATGGTGGTTGTGGTAGATATAGTGGTTGGGGTAAAAAGGGTGATTATGGTAGATATGGTGGTTGTGGTAGATATGGTGGTTGTGGTAGATATGGTGGTTGTGGTAGATATGGTGTTTGTGGTTTAGATATAGTGGTGTAAATGTCTGTAACCGCGGCACCCGTATAAGGTGTTAGAAGGTCTCAGTGACATAATAAAGACAGATGGACGGATCAGAAGGCTGGCTGGTAGATATAGGGTAAGGTGGTAGATATAGGGTAAGGTGGTAGATGGGGGTAGGAAGTAGATGTGGTAGTATTTTGGTAGATGTGGTAGTATTATGGTAGATGTGATAGTATTGTGGCAGATGTTACAGTATTGTGGCAAATGTGACAGTATTGTGGTATAGGTAGCGCCAACGAACTTGACAATAATCTTGACCCTTTAACTTCTCATAACTCAAAATGAATGAATGCAATCGAGCTGACATTTATATCATTTGGGAAGAGCTAACCAGGAAATAGGTGTGGTTATTTACAGTCAGTTTACTATAGGCCCTTTTGAGTTATGAGAAGTTAAGGGGTCAAGCTAATTGTCAAGTTCGTTGGCGCTACCTATAGTATTGTGGTAGATGTGACAGTATTGTGGTAGATGTGACAGTATTGTGGTAGATGTGACAGTATTGTGGTGGATGTGACAGTATTGTGGTAGATGTGACAGTATTATGGTTGATGTGACAGTATTGTGGTGGATGTGACAGTATTGTGGTGGATGTGACAGTATTGTGGTAGATGTGACAGTATTGTGGTGGATGTGACAGTATTGTGGTAGATGTGACAGTATTGTGGTGGATGTGACAGTATTGTGGTGGATGTGACAGGATTGTGGTGGATGTGACAGTATTGTGGTAGATGTGACAGTATTGTGGTGGATATTACAGTATTGTGGTGGATGTGACAGTATTGTGGTAGATGTGACAGTATTGTGGTGGATGTGACAGTATTGTGGTAGATGTGACAGTATTGTGATGGATGTGACAGTATTGTGGTGGATGTGACAGTATTGTGGTGGATGTGACAGTATTGTGGTGGATGTGACAGTATTGTGGTAGATGTGACAGTATTGTGGTGGATATGACAGTATTGTGGTGGATGTGACAGTATTGTGGTAGATGTGACATTATTGTGGTGGATGTGACAGTATTGTGGTGGATGTGACAGTATTGTGGTAGATGTGACAGTATTGTGGTAGATGTGACAGTATTGTGGTGGATGTAACAGTATTGTGGTAGATGTAACAGTATTGTGGTGGATGTGACAGTATTGTGGTAGATGTAACAGTATTGTGGTGGATGTGACAGTATTGTGGTAGATGTAACAGTGTTGTGGTAGATGTAACAGTATTGTGGTGGATGTGACAGTATTGTGGTGGATGTAACAGTATTGTGGTGGATGTGACAGTATTGTGGTAGATTTGACAGTAGTGTAGTAGATGTGACAGTATTGTGGTGGATGTGACAGTATTGTGGTAGATGTGACAGTATTGTGGTAGATGTGACAGTATTGTGGTGGATGTAACAGTATTGTGGTAGATGTAACAGTATTGTGGTGGATGTGACAGTATTGTGGTAGATGTAACAGCATTGTGGTGGATGTGACAGTATTGTGGTAGATGTAACAGTATTGTGGTAGATGTGACAGTATTGTGGTGGATGTAACAGTATTGTGATGGATGTGACAGTATTGTGGTAGATGTAACAGTATTGTGGTGGATGTGACAGTATTGTGGTGGATGTAACAGTATTGTGGTGGATGTGACAGTATTGTGGTGGATGTGACAGTATTGTGGTGGATGTAACAGTATTGTGGTGGATGTGACAGTATTGTGGTAGATGTAACAGTATTGTGGTAGATGTGACAGTATTGTGCTGGATGTAACAGTATTGTGGTGGATGTGACAGTATTGTGGTGGATGTAACAGTATTGTGGTGGATGTGACAGTATTGTGGTAGATGTGACAGTAGTGTAGTAGATGTGACAGTATTGTGGTGGATGTGACAGTATTGTGGTAGATGTGACAGTATATTGTGGTGGATGTGACAGTATTGTGGTAGATGTGACCGTATTGTGGTAGATGTAACAGCATTGTGGTAGATGTGACAGTATTGTGATGGATGTAACAGTATTGTGGTGGATGTGACAGTATTGTGGTGGATGTAACAGTATTGTGGTAGATGTAACAGTATTGTGGTAGATGTGACAGTATTGTGGTGGATGTAACAGTATTGTGGTAGATGTAACAGTATTGTGGTAGATGTGACAGTATTGTGGTAGGTGTGTCGGTATGGTGGTAGATAAAACAGCATTGTGGTAGATGTAACAGTATTGTGGTGGATGTGGAGAACTCAACCCCACATAATGGAATGTGTTTATTATTAATATTATTATTTTATATAATAAATGTTTTATGTTATTATTTCTTTAGAGATACGGCAGTTTCAGCATACCTAGAGTCCTCATTCGGAGTGATAGGAATTACAGACAATGTTTGTCAAATGAAGGTGGAAAGAGTAAAATTCCAGCCTGTCACGTGAATAGAATGTTGTACGTAGGTGTGATATGTGGTAGATGTGACATTAATGTAATAAATGTAGCAGTATTGGGGTAGGATAGTGTGGTAAATCTTGGTAATATGGCAGTACTGCAATATATGTGGCAATATTGTGAAGATATAGCAATGTCGTGGTAGAAGTGGCTGAAATATGGTTCATTTTATTAGATCTGGCTCGTTTCGATTTCTGTGAACATGCCCTATGTTTCGGGAATAATTTCAACATTGGCACTATACCCTGTTCCAAGTAAATAGACCAAAGCTCTTGAACATTAACCTCTGTTACTCACAAACGACTAAAGTAATCCATCTAATATTTCTACCATTTGGGATGGGTCAGCCAGGGAAAAGGTGTGGAAATGTACAGCTCATTTGCTCTAGCCCTTTTTGAGTTATAGAGGTTCGGGTTCACGAGTTCTGGTTTACCTATTTGGAACAGGGTATAGCTCAGTGTTAGTATAAGGGGAAAGCTAGTCAGAGAGAGTATAGTCATTGAGATAGTGTGACCTACTACAGTCAGGCGTCAATGTTTACTGCTACCTATGCTTCAAAACCACTTTATTAGAAAACTTGAGACCCTGAGTAACGACAACAAAACAGTCGGGGCTGGAAAGAAGACAAGAGGGTTTCATGGTGCAGTTGTTTAATATATCTAATCCGAAATCTAATACACAAATCATCTTGAAATATGGTCTTTTGGCCGATTTACTAATTTATACATTTTGTTCTTTTAGCATGAAGGGGCCTGGGTAGACGGTATATTTACTTCAGGGGGAAACTAACGATTCATTGCAAAGTCAATCTCAACTCTCAATAAATATTGCTACTACTACTACTAATAATAATAATAATAATAATAATAATATTAATAATAATAATAATAATAACAACAGATCACCATATCGAGGGATCAGCTAGTATTGAGACAAGCAAGCGTTTTTTAGGCTCGGTATAGACAACATCACAGTAAGGGCGGGAATAAATTATGGTTTGTGACTCTACTTCCAATACTACACCCCTCATTTCCAAATCAGCCCCCCCCCCCTCCCCATCCCCACCCCTCACCCTTTCCATGTTATTGCAGATTTAAGGTGATGTCACACGAGAGCATTTTCCGGCAATTTTCGACGGACAATTTTTTTCTCGTTCTATTTTGAGGCTCCTTCGCATTGCAGTGAATTTGTTTTTTTGTTTTTTCTGGACCCCCTTCTCTTTCATGGTTATAACTCTATTAGTTTTGAGATTATAAGAAGTTCGTCCCCATTACTTTGGCGATTATAACACATTTCGCCCAATTTCTTTGCCATATAAAGACCTTTCATGCCATTTAGGTGATGATTTTTTTCTTGGTGAGCGATAGCCAGCCTATAATTTAGGAGGAACCTGCCATCAACCAGGACATTTTTTAAACAAACAATCTACTAATTTGTCTAGAAGGAGGGTCTTGGTGTTTTTTCTTTTTCTTTTTTTTTAAGCTTAATGGAGGTCTAGGAAGCAAACTAAAATTCCCTTAATTCCCTCCACAAACACTATCCTAACCATTCTTCGACGTGTAGTGGACCCCTTTCCCCTCATGCTTAGTCCCATTACTGTTGATATACACCTCAGACACCTGGGACCACAAGGCATACAAGCACTCACTAACATATCAAACTACAGTTACTCACACAACACAATACCAGACGTCTGGAAGCATGGTATTATCATCACATTCCCCAAACCCAACAAAGACCCCACGCTACCCTCCTCACACCGCCCCATCACACTCCTTTGCACCCCCTCCAAAGTCATGGAACGCCTTATACTACAACTAATTACACCCGACCTACCCCTAGCTCCAACACAACATGGCTTCAGGCCACTGCACTCCACAAACACTCTTCTCACAGACCTTACACACAGAGCTTTTGACGGCATCAACTCAGCTAGACCACCACACAGATCACTACTAGCCACACTCGACATTAGTAAAGCCTTCGATGCCATCCCCTGCCACAACCTAACAAACAAAATCTACAACACAAACCTGCACAACAAAACAAAAAGGTGGCTGGCCAACTTCCTAGCAGGCAGATGTGCACACGTATCTTTTGCCGGTCAGTCATCTAGAATCAGAAACTTTCCAAACGGAGTCCCACAAGGATCCGTCCTATCGCCCGCACTCTTCAATCTGTACATGCACAACATAAATATACCCAATACACCCCAAATAAACTTAGCCTCCTATGCAGACGACATAACACTCACATGCACACACCATGACCCAAACACAGCAACAGATCTCCTTTAACCCTATCTCAACACGCTACATGGCTGGTGCACTACAAGCAGACTTAATCTAGCCCCAGCCAAATCCACCGCAACCTTGCTCACAAGCTGGACAGGAGAACACGAATACATCCCTCGACTCACCATAAACAACACACCCCTAACACATACACACTCACCCAAAATCCTAGGAGTAACATATGATACTTATATGACATTCAAACAGCACAATACAAATACGAAAAAGAAACTGACACCCAGACTTAACGCCCTCAGGTCACTTGCTCACAACAAAGAACCCACCACCACAGTTTATAAACAATACATAAGATCAGTGATGGAATACGCAAGCCCAGCCTGGGCTTCTAACCTAGCTGAAACACATCACAAGACTTTACAGACTATTCAAAACAAAGCCCTAAAAATCATTACAGGCTGCACAGCAACTACACCCACAGATCACCTACATCAAGAAACCAAAATCCTCAAAGTCAAAGACCATCTGGACATGAGAGGCACCCAATTTCTGGCAGCAGCCTCTACGAACCAAAACCACCCACTACACTACATGGCAACACACCCACAGACACCAAGAAATATCAAAACAACACCCAGCACACAGTATCACACACAAATACTGTCCTCTCTCCCTCCCTGCCCACCCCAAACCAACTTCCAGAAGCACATCCATACTCATATCTCTCGCCGATCCATCCACTCACTCATAGACAATACGCAGCTGCAAGCACGATCGACCTCCCGAAATCCATCCTTCCGAATCCTCCCTTCCTCGCGAGGACAGAGTCCACCTGGCCAGGCTGAGATGCGGACACCATCCAGCTCTTCTGAGCTATCAGAAGAGACTGGATGACTCCGTCGTCAACACCTGCCCAGGATGTAACACAGCACCCCATACCATCAAACACATCATAGAAGACTGCATTTCACACAACCACTTACGCCAACAACACAATCTACACTCAATGAGAGCTCTGTGGGAAAGCCCGATCGCGGCCATGGCCTTCCTCAGGGACTCGGGCTGTTCGGCCAGGCAGCTTAGGGAACAACAACAACAACAACTTTTGATATTTTAAGGATTCGCTCACTCAATTTGGCGATTATAAGACCTTTTGTGCCATTTAGGTGTTGATTTTTACCTGTCGAGTGATAACGAACCTGCAATTTGGCCGGGGCATTTCTTTACCGAAAAATGCATAAATCTATCTCTAAGGGAGGTCGTTGGGGTATCTTTTCAAGCTTCATGGAGGCATAGGGAGGAAGAACAAAACACTAATATGTAAATAAATGTATTTACAAATACATTAAAATTGCATTTTAAAGGGGGTATTCAGCCTTTACTTTTTTTCGAAACTCGGATCTGGCAATTTTCTAAATACACTTTTACAAGATTTGTTTTACCTACAGTATGTTGATTAAACTCTAGTATACTCCATATAGGTGATGTCGCACCAGCAATTTTGTCAGTCAATTTTCAAAGAGCAAGTTGTTTCTATGAATATTGCGGGTTTTGTTTCATTAGTATCGGCAACTAGATTGAAGGTAGACTTCGTTAAGTGACTAAACTGTGATACAACTTAACATTTGACATTGCCAGACCACAAGTGCCCGAAAAAATAGCCCTAAAAAAACGTTCGAGTGACACCGCCTCTAAATCAATACCAGTACTATAATAGTGTCAACATGTTGGCAGCATGAAGTAGCGGATCAAATGTTTTGGTTGATGGTGATTATTGAGGGCACTATGGTGGATCAAATGTCTTGGTTGATGGTGGTTATTGAGGGCACTAGGGTGGATCAAATGTCTTGGTTGATGGTGGTTATTGAGGGCACTAGGGTGGATCAAATGTCTTGGTTGATGGTGGTTATTGAGTGTGGATCACAAGTCTTGGTTGTTGGTGATTACTGAGGGCACTAGGGTGGATCAAATGTCTTGGTTCTTTACAGTTATTGAGGGCACTAGGGTGGATCAAATATCTTGGTTGTTGGTGGTTATAGAGGGCACTAGGGTTGATCAAATGTCTTGGTTTTTGGTGGTTATCGAGGGCACTAGGGTGGATCAAATGTCTTGGTTCTTGACAGTTATTGAGGGCACTAGGGTGGATCAAATGTCTTGGTTGTTGGTGATTATTGAGGGCACTAGGGTGGATCAAATGTCTTGGTTCTTTACAGTTATTGAGGGCACTAGGGTGGATCAAATGTCTTGGTTGTTGGTGGTTATTGAGGGCACTAGGGTGGATCAAATGTCTTGGGTTTTTGGTGGTTATCGAGGGCACTAGGGTTGATAAAATTTCTTGGTTGTTGGTGGATATTGAGGGCACTAGGGTGGATCATATGTCTTGGTTGATGGTGGTTATTGAGGGCACTAGGGTGGATCAAATGTCTTGGTTGATGGTGGTTATTGAGGGCACTAGGGTGGATCAAATTTCTTGGTTGTTGGTGGATATTGAGGGCACTAGGGTGGATCAAATGTCTTGGTTGATGGTGGTTATTGAGCGCACTATGGTGGATCAAATGTCTTGGTTGATGGTGGATATTGAGGGCACTAGGGTGAATCAAATGTCTTGGTTGATGGTGGTTATTGAGGGCACTATGGTGGATCAAATGTCTTGGTTGATGGTGGATATTGGGGGCACTAGGGTGGATCAAATGTCTTGGTTGATGGTGGTTATTGAGGGCACTATGGTGGATCAAATGTCTTGGTTGATGGTGGATATTGAGGGCACTAGGGTGGATCAAATGTCTTGGTTGATGGTGGTTATTGAGGGCACTATGGGGGATCAAATGTCTTGGTTGATGGTGGTTATTGAGGGCACTATGGTGGATCAAATGTCTTGGTTGATGGTGGTTATTGAGGGCACTAGGGTGGATCAAATGTCTTGGTTGATGGTGGTTATTGAGGGCACTATGGGGGATCAAATGTCTTGGTTGATGGTGGTTATTGAGGGCACTATGGTGGATCAAATGTCTTGGTTGATGGTGGTTATTGAGGGCACTATGGTGGATTAAATGTCTTGGTTGATGGTGGTTATTGAGGTCACTATGGTGGATCAAATGTCGACAATATAAGTTTTCGTGCGTCAATTCAAAAATGTATCATTGCATTTAAGGCATGCTTTCACGAAACAAAGTGAAATAAAAGAATAAAAGAGCGGACCAAAGTGCATATCCCATATACAGTGTATGTTGTTATTATATGTATTTATTTATTCTTATATATTTAGGGGAAGATATATAGCCAATATTATCGAGATGCTTCGTTATGTTTATTTAAAGAACAGAAGTAAATTTCGAGCATATATGTTTCGTAAACCAACATAATAAGTGTGACGCCTACCAGCGTTGGCAGAATCGCCTCCCGTTAGCCACTAGCGCTCGCCAGGGCAGTGAAATGGGCTACAGTTATCAGAGAATGTTGTTCTTTCTTTCATAGTACTTGCATTGTTACAGACAGTCCAGTGGTGGTCTTTATTTTCGTCTGTGACAACGGGAAGTATTTGATATTATGAGTAGAATATAAGATGCATTGTAGTGTAAAGTTGGGAGAGAGAGCGAGCGGGCAGCCAGGGGGTAGTGAGCGTTGCTTCCCTCCTCCCTCCGCCCTCGCTCGGAGGAGTTTCCCGCCCGCGCCGGCTTTCTCTCGCCTCTGATTGGCTGGCGGTTCTTGGCGCATCCTAGGGGCCTGCTGCCTTGTGACGTATCGGCCTGTGATTGGCCGACCACCATGCCTTTGTGAGATCCTGAGGGTCCCGAGGAGCTACCCTCCTCAGAGCAGGCTAGGGTCGCACACGACTAACATCCTTTTTACAACTGTCCCCCATATCCCCACCATTCTGATACTGTCTCTCTCACTCAACTTCTTTTCTTTCATTCCTCTAATCTTTTAACGTCACAGCACTCCCTTTGGGTTCTGTACACGATTTCATATCGGCCCATCGTATTGTGTGCGTCGCTCTCATATATATTTCCATGTATTAGAATAGGCTATAAGGGTTCTTAGTCTATGGAGGTTTGATGACTCTGTGTGTGTCTCCCTCAGTGTCCTTAGTTTATGGAGGTTTGATGACTCTTTGTGTGTGTCTCCCTCATTATCATTAGTGCTCTGCTGGGTTATTTAATGCTAGACTAGGATAAGGTTTCCGTTGTCGTTGTCAGCGATGTGTGTACGGTTTGCTTATACCTACACGACTTCAACGGTTTCTGTGGTAGCCTAAGTCGTCCTTTTGGTTGTGTCTTTTGCGAATGCAGCATCGTGTTGTAAGAGGGCATTAGCCTACTACCTTATAACACAGTGCTGTCTCATTGCTTGACTTTAGAGGGATTGCCAGGGTAGAACCAGATACTTGAGATCTGGATCTACCAAGAGAGCATCCCCGTCATTAACGTAACTATAATCATATCGCCTTAAGGACAACGCTAGGCTATGAGCCTGTCTTGCTCAGCCACAGTTTCCTAACCTTGATATCCCAGCTAGACTTTATTCGCCGAGCAGACACTAGTTAGGACATGAGCTCTTTTGATATGTATACATTATTATTCACAGCATTTATTAGTCTAGGTTGTTGTTGAGTTGCACAACCATAGCAGACTGTTTCGTTGATGAGGAAGTACTTCTTTTAGTGTCGAGCATTACTGCCCTTGCGCATTTATAATATTCTCGTGTCAGTTAACATTATATGTCCTATCTTTTAGTGTATTCAGTCTACATGTGTGGTGTCCTGCCTCCTGCCTTTATATTATTTAAGATACGAGCATCTTATGAGCATCAGACTTTCTTCAGAAGTTTCCAGGTCTATGCTGTAGGACTATACTTCACTTTCTTTCAGATAGGAGTGAAGAGTTTATTGTTGTTTAGAGTAACTGTATTGAAGCATCTTTTTATTGTATTAAATTTTGCAGTGATTTAATTGATCTTTCCATAGCTTCCCTTTTATGCATTTTAACGTAACTTGCATCTTGTTTGTTATCAGGCAATATCAGTGTGGGTTAGCCTGAAGTAGAGTACATTTATGCCCAGTTAAGGATACCCCGTTATCGCAGATTAACTCTGGAGGGTATAGGTGTTTTTGTTCGCCGGCATATAAGTTCGAGGGTTTGGATCTAGCGTACCGTTGTTGCATAGTGCCCTATTACTAGTCCAATCATTAAGTTCCCTTGTTTTATTCGTAGCCCCGGTGGTCGTAACATAAGGAATAGTGGACAGTGTTCTTGGATTGTATGAAACAACGTTAAATTAAGCTGATGAATGTTTGAAATTCACTCAATCGTAGGCTAGGGTGCATACTTTTAAATTGACTAGAAATTACACTATCATCATCATCATCATGATCATCATCAACAGCATGAGTTAGTTCACCGCCGGACATAGCATTAGATTTTCCTGTCCAAACAATAATGTGTTCTATCCCACACTGACAAACTTTCATCCCTCCATCTGGTTCTCTGTCTACCTCTTCTTCTTGTTTTATATCAAACCTTCCACTGTATTACTCTAATAGTCCACCAATTATCTTCGAAATAAGATATGTGGCCTGCCCAAGCTCATACCAAGCTATACAAAACATAATGCATAAATGCGCTGAATGTCGGTGTGAGTATCCTAGGTTCGATTGGAGTGCCACATGTATTTGTTGATTTAATTAATTGAGTTTAGAAGTAAAGTTGGTTGGTGAAAACATATGAAAATAATATCAACTGCTAATATCAGAACATTATACAGGTCCTGGGAACTCCACCATCCAGTATATATTCGCAATCATAGGCCACTCTGCACTTGGAGGATATAACTAATGGACTGGTAGATTTGCATATTAATCTGGAGTAAATCTGTAATTGTAAGGCCGAAACAATGGGTCGGTAAACTAAGTCAGTGAGCAAGCAATGGAGTGAGCGTAAACAAAGACATTAATTAGAAATATGTAAAGAACGTTAACTTATATATATATATATATATATATATATATATATATATATATATATATATATATATATATATATATATATATATATTTTGATATATATATATATATATATATAATTAGGGCAGGATGCTAGGAATCCTCCTCCCCTTGTAAAATTCTCCAACTCAACGAGTCAGAGGAAGGGGCGAGGGAACACGAAAGCGGTCCCGGACCCTGAGAATAGGAACTTTAAATATTGTTTCTGTTCGGGCTCTGTCTTGTGTCAGCCACCCCAAGCAATGGGATATGTGCCTGGGTATATACATACATACATACATATATAATCATCTTAGTGTAGCTGAAATCCAGTGAAAAAAATACGTCACCGGTACAGAAAGGGTTAACAATAGCCAACATACTATGATAAAATGCGTCATTACTGCATATACAGAGTTTTAACCCTTAACTGGCGGCGCGCAACTTATGTCGTGTGAAATAAATATGGACTATGTGGCGGTTCACAACTTATGTCGAGCGCCATTTTCACCACGTAATGTTGCTGAGAGAGAGAGCTGAGCGGTGTGAGGAGCGTAGCAACCCTATGACCGTCCCCCACCACTGTGGTGGACCAACTGAACTGTATTCTAACTTCCTCCCCCTCTTCTCACTCACTACACAGGGAATTATGTAGGGAAATTACCTAATTACAGGGTTTTTGCACTCGTGTTGCACGATCGATCGTTGCAAGAGAACCAGTGGTCGTACAAGGATGGTTCGGGAGTCATTGGAAAGTTCTGTTTATGCCCTTTCAGGGATAGATACTTGTTTTACGCTCTGGGTCTTATTTAGGCATGAAAATGATCACGTAAACAACCCTATTTAGGGTTAAAAAAAAACGCTGGGCGCTACGGTCAAATAGATCACCTAGCCCGCTAAATAAGGGTTAATAGACATATGGTTGAACATGTTAGATTCGTTTCTTGATAATGGCTGGGGTGCGTTCATTTCAAGCAAGCAAATGCATTCATAAATCTGATCGAGCAATCATGATTGTGATTGAACAGGATAAATTACATGATAGTCAAATATTGACTCTCGCCTCTGAATGTTCAGTGGGCTCAAGTGGTAATGGCTATTTGGTTGGTCTATTTGCACATTTGCTCATTAATTTTATAGTTTCCTCGCTAGACCTCCATCAAGCTTAAAATAACAACCCCTAGACCCCCTTTCTAGATGAATTTGTAAATTTTTCGGTAGAATAATGTCCAGGCCGAAGGCCGGTTCCTTCTAAAATTACAGGCTCGCTATCGCTCGCCAGGAAAAAGTCGACACCTAAATGGCACGAATGGTCTTAAAATTGACAAAGAAATGGGGCGTATGGTTATAAAATCGCCAAACTAATTGGTCGAATGTCTTAATATCTCTAAACTAATATGCTAAACATGAGGGAGAAGGGGGGCCTGAAAAAACAGTCCATCTTCCCTCAAGGGTGTGTCGCATCAGAGCTTTTATCGTCAATTTTCGAAGGCCAATATATCTCTGGACTTTAAATATTAACCCTCTAAGTGCTGCACCAGCGATGTGTTATCTTATATTTTAGCTATATTTTGATGATTTTATGCAGCTTCGGAAGGATCTGCAGTAGTTTAAGGGTTGGTTGAGATAGTTTGAAGCCTTATTATTGCCTAATGTCCTTCCTATTCTAAATAAAATCGTCTAAGAGTTGTCAAAATATAATGAAAAGGTCGTCACCGGTGCTGTATGGGTTAAATACAGGCTCATTTGAGTAACAGAAATGTTCGTAACAGTAACTCGTGACACTATGTGAGCCGATGTCTTGTGGGTTATTAGGATATTTTGCTTAATTTGTGTTGAGAATTCTGCTTTAAAAATGTTACCATTTTCGAGTAATGTACTTTAGTTTGTCCCAAAACAACGCCTTCCCAGACTAATTTCAAACTAGAAAAGGCCCACCCAGACCCCCTTCAAGTTTATTTGTACATTTTTCGATAAGATAATTTATCGGCCGAAAGCCGATTATTTCGGTTACAGGCTCGCTTTTGCTCGCCCAGACAAAAATCGACACCTGAATGAGGTGAAGCGTATTATTATCTTCAACAAACTAGTGGGGTGAAACGTCTTAAAACAGGGCAGATTCAAAGAGAACTTCATCGGATCAAATAGAGTTAAGATGCATACCAAAGTTGCCGAAAATTTTTGAAAGAAAAGTCGCTTGTGTGAAACCGGCTTTAATCAACAACAACATCCAAAACATCCAACACCCAACATCCAAAATGGCGGCAGTGTCCAGGGCAGTAATGACGGTAGTTTCTGAATTATTATGCTTATTTAACGATAACACATTTCTTCATTTCACCCAGGCCCTCATTATGCAATGTATTCAGGTTTGGGGCATGAACTATCTTAATCAGTTATCTCACACATATAATTAAAATCTTTCTTGCATGAGGGAGGGGGTGGGGGAGATAGTTTGCTCCCTAGGTCTTTTATCAAGTTTATAAAAACATCACCAAGATAAATGTGTTCAATATTCAATAGATTACAGGCTTGCTATCGCTCGCCAGTAAAAATCGACGACTAATTTTGTGTTTATGTGAGTGAAGGAGAAAATAGGCGAAGCTGTCTGTAACAAGTATCTCCCCCAAATGTGAAAGAGTGACATAGAGCCAAATTCAAGGTACGTTAAAATCAAAATGCCTTGATACACGGAACTTTAAGCAGTTTAAGTTATAGGATGAGGGAAAGACAGATTGAGGGAGAGAGTTCCAAAGCTTACTTGTTGAGTAGAAGACAGACTGGGATAATCGGTTAATTCTTGGGTTAAAGAGTTGGACAGAATTAATAGGGGTGGGAGTGTTTTGACAGGCGCGTGTCCCCCACTCTCCGTAAGGGAGGAGGTATGCACTGAGAAAGCTCTGAAGCGCAATGATTATTTTAATTGCGGTAGAAGAATGAGATAGATGCAACATTGCGGCGTGTAGAGAGAGATTGTAGGGAATTAGTAAGAGGAAGCGAGTTGATGAGACAAAATGCTTCTGACTCCACCCATTCGAGAAGTGAGGTATGGGTCGAACCTCCCCACACATTCAAACAATACTCGATACATGGAAGGGGGGTGCACCATAAATGCCCCAATAACTCAGGCTGGATACCCACCCAATGACCCATCAAGATGTCTTGGACCACGTCCTGACACTCTCACTATCAACAATTGTAACATTCGTGGCCTTTCCTCTAGCTTCTACTCTGTTGAACACCACCTCTCCTCTGCCAACCCTGATCTATCTCATCTTTCTCTCCGAAACTATGTTGTCTGGCACTACTGACAGCAAACCCTTCTCTATACCCTCCTACTATCTCTATCCTAGTTTCAAAAGCCATAGGTGGATTATGTACACAACAAACTCCTTTACTCTCGTGTTCCCAACTTATCTCTGTTACCTGTTCTATCTCTCCAGTATGGCCACCCGATCCTCCCAGCCGGCGGCGCATGTGGCACTTTGACGCTGCCGACTGGGAGGCTTTTTCGGCAGTATTTCTTTGACTTTCAATGGAATTATTTTTGCTTCCGTGGCCTTAGAGAGTGCGGAACGCGTTTCCGAGGTAATCCTCTCAGGCATGGAGGCATATATTCCATTATCTTCCTCTCAGACTTAAATAAACAAATCTTGGTTTACTCACGCTTGCTATACTGCTGTCTGTAATTAGGAGGAAATTTTCAAACGGTACCATCGCCTTCAAACTCAAGAATCTCATTCTTCCTATGTTTCTGCCCGGAATCAAGCCAAATCTGTTCTTCGACTCGCCAAACACTCTTTCATCAATAATAAATGCACTGAACTATCAAACTCCAGCTCTTCCCAAGCTTTCTGGCATCTAGCCAAAAACCTCTCCAACAATTTTTCTTCCTCGTCTTTCCCTCCCCTTTTCATCTCTGATGGCACTACCATCACTTCTTCCTCTGACAAAGCTGAACTTTTTGCCCAAACTCTTTGCTAGAAACTCCACTTGGGATGATTCCGGTGCTATTCCTCCCTATCCACCCTCCTTGCTCCTACTTATGCCTAATATGCTAATCTCTTCTAAATGTTTACTTTCTACCCTATATGGGCTTAATGCTAAGAAGGCGTACGGTCCAGAAGGTGTTCCTCCTGTTGTACTAACAAACTGTGCTTCCGTGCTGACTCCCTGCCTATGCAAACTCTTCTGTCTCTGTCTCTCCTCTATGTCTTCCCTTCTTGATGGAAGTTTGCTCTCATTCAACCTGTCCCAAAGAAGAGTGACCGATGTCAACCCTCTATGTATCGTCCAATTGCTCTCATTTCTTGCATTTTTATAGTTTTTTAAACAATTCTTACTTCAACATTTCTTAAGCATTTCTCTTCTCATAATCTACTCTCAGATCATATGTATGAGTTGTTGAAATGAAGATGAAATGAAACTCATATTCGTACTTAGTAGAGAGCTGTTTTAATTACATGGAAAAGTGACACTGTTATTGTTGATTTTCAGCTTCTATAATGCCTCTTCATTGTACACACATCCTCCCTCAACCAATACACAAAGCACACTGATAAGAGTATGGGAAGCAAGCTCAGAACCTCCTGGAAGCGTTTGGCAACAAGTGGGGCGGGTTGGTGCAACCAAGAGGAGGTGTGGCAGATTGGTCTTGCCACTGGACTGGTAATCCAATGGACCCGGGTTCGAATCCCAATGTGTCAATGGGAAGATATTATTGAGATGGAATTTGTGTTGTACCTAGTTTCGGTGCATTACCACAGCACACCGAAATGCCAAAAAAATACCCTCATTGTTACCTGATTAAATAGTATTGTATGAATATTCCCATATTCAAAAATATGTTACAGGGGGGCAATGCCTAGTGAGTTAATTGATCAATAGGTGGCGTTCTGAGAGTGAGGGCCCGAGCCTGGGGGATGAGACGGTGAAGCGCAGAGGCGGAGCAGCTTCAGAGATGCAGTTGCTTCGAGCCGTGGGTGCTTCGCATGTCTCACTCGCTAGAGTGGAACAAGACCTCACGGGACTCACCGTGTTCAGCGGTAGAGTGTGCAGGCTCTCAGCCTATGCCCGAAAGGGAGTAGTTGGAATGTAGAAAAAAAAAGAAAAAAACCCTGCCGGTAATACTAATACATATATATACATCGGCTGCAGCGTAGGCCTTTTTTTACATATGACGTATTTATACATCGGCCACAGAGAAAGGGTTAATGTTTGTCTTAGATTTTTCTAGTTTTTCTATTAATTGCTTTGGAACATTAATGAAGTAATTGTTAAAATGTCGTGCTATGTTGTCATGCCTTGTAGTTTCTTTATAATTTATAAGAAATGTGTTACCGTACTAAATTGACTTATGTTTTTGTCTGTTGTTGTTGTTGTTGTTGTTCCCCAAGCTGCCTGGCCGAACAGCCCCAAGGCCCCGAGCAATTCCAAGGCCATAACCGAGCGCCCCCACAGAACCCTCCCTGCCGACCACAATAAAGCCTGGCTGACCGAAGCCACTCCATGGCGGGGAGCTGAGGAGGGTGCGGAAATGCCCGTCTGTTAAGAATAGTGTTGATTATCTACCATGTTTTCTTACTGTCTCCCATGCTTTCTTCTAGTTTGTTCTGGTAATAGTTAGATTGTGCTTTGTTTATTTTTAATGTGACCTTATTACGTAACTTACTAAAGTCCCACCATGGGCTATTGGCCTTTCAGCATTTTTCCTGTAAAGTCTATTTATCTCTCTGATCATATTTATTATGTCTGGTGTTATGTACGTTTTAGAGAGGTACATAGTTTTGTCTTTCTTTACTATAACAAGGAAATACTTATTAAAGCAAACATTAAAAATGCTCTGAAAATATATTGTGTTTGTTTTACCTGAAGCAAACACCAACTTCCCGGAAACATTTCCTATGCACTGTTTAAATGCTGCAATATTACCAGGGCTAAAATCCCTATACCTCACCACCGCGTAATCGTCCTCCTCAACATTTTCATTTGAGCGAAAACCGGAAAGTTATCAGAAATGTTATTAATGCAATTTTTAAAATAGTTAATCGACCATATGTGATCAACTATTGAGGCTGTTGTTGGAGTTACCCTAGTTAGTTTGACTATAGAATTAAAACAATGGTTGAGAAAACATACATTAAGTCAATTATATACTGATGCGCCTGTTTCCAATATTTAAAGATCCAGATTAAAATCACCGCCAATGTAGCATTACTTTTCCTCAGTAACTATAATTGATATTATATGTCATTAAATAGTCTTAGAAATACCTTACATCAATGTGTGGCCGCTTATGAATTGTACCCACTATAACATTACTTAAAGTTTGGTTAATCATTTCAAAAAATGTCAACTCGATACATTCATTTTGGCCAATTAAGTCAGTTCATATAAAACAAGTGTATTTTGACTTTAGGTACATGGCTACACCACCTTTGTAAGGAGTGAGGCTGCTACAATACATGTTATATTGTGGATGGTATATACATGTTCTATATCACTAGTTAGCCTGTTGTCACACAACCCTAGGATGACAAAAGAGTTGTCGCGAGGTGTAACACATTCATTGATAAAATACATATAATACAGAATATATTTGAAAAAAATATGTCTCATTATATTATAAAGAATATTTTCCTCAGGACTGGGTATGTAATAATTACAGGAACATTTGTTTTAGCCAAGAGTATTCATTACTAAATCATTCGGTTCTTGATCATGGTTATGTCTGTCTAAAGAAATAGGTCAAAAGTTAATCTTTCAAGAATATCTAATGGAAAAATATCATTTTGGATGTTATATGTAATTTTATGTATAAGTATACAAAAATCCCGGAACTGTAAAAAATAGTGTAATGATAGCAACAATTAACGGTAAATTGCACATAAGGTCATACAATCGCCAAACTAATGGGGTTAAACATGAGGGAGAAGGAGGTCCAGAAAAATCAAACCTCCCATTAAGCTAGGTGGAGAAATAGGGAGGCAACTAAAACAATAATATTAATTAAATAAGTAAATAAATAAACAAATAATAATCCCATAAATTAGGTGTGAACAAATTCACTGTAAAATGTGATCGAAATTAAATACAAAGGTCACCCCTTATCCAGGTAAAAAATAGTGTATTAGGTAGATACCGATATTTGTTAATGGAAATAGGTCACTGGATAGCTAGAAAAGTAGTGACTTAAATTATTTGATTAGGTAGATGGTACTTCATTGAAATAGTTGATTAGAAAGACATTAGTTAATCAATACTAGTCGATTAGTCACAGTACAGTAGATAGTGGGAAAGTAAATGAGGAATATATTACAGGAGTTCATTATAGAGATACTAGTTAATATATGATGAATGATGGCACAAAAGAGAGAGAGGTTCTGGAAGTGTTAGTGAATGCCAGGCTGGATGTATGTGGAATGACAGAGACCAAATGGAAAGGTTCAGATGTGAGAGAGTGGGAGTGTGGAATGGGTGTGTGTGCTGGAGTGAGTGAAGGAACAGCGAGAGAAGGTGCATGTTTGTTTGTAAGTAGCAAATGGAAGGAATTTGTAAGAGAGTATGGGTCTGTGGGTTCAAGGATTGTGTGGGTGAGAATGAAAGTAGGAATACAAACGTGGGTGATTGTATGCGTGTATGCCCCGACAGAGGATATACTTGAAAGAAAGAAATAGGAGTTCTGGATGAATGTGGAGGCGTGCCTGGAGAAGTTTGACAAGAACGAAAGAATATTTCTGATTGGGGATATGAATGGTAAGGTGGGTGATAGGAAAGTTGAGGGAGTGGTGGGAGGGTGGGGGGTACCATCAGAGGTGAATGGGAATGGTAGTGCACTTGTGGACGTATGTGTGGGGAGGAGGCTGTGGATAGCCAACACCTTCTTCCGACACAGAATGATCCACAGGTACACGTGGAACCGGATGTTGACGATGAAGGATAAGACAGTGGTGGAACGAAAGTCATTGATTGATTATGTATGTGTGGATGAACGAATGAAGAAATCTGTGATGGATGCTAGGGTGTATAGGGGTATTGGAGGGGGTCTGTCTGATCATTATGTAGTGGTAGCTAAGGTTAGGATACAAAAGAAGTGGGTGAGGAGAGCGGGTGGGAGGCGAGAGGAGGGTGGAATGGTGAGGAGGGTGGAGAGGTTGCAGGAGGAGGAAGTCAGGGAGGAGTACAGGAGAGCAGTGGAAAGACGACTAGGTGGGTTCGACCTGGAAGTTATGGAGGAAGTGGAGGAGATGAGCAAGGTGTTTAAGGATGAGATCTGTGCAGCATGTGAGGAGGTGTGTGGAGTGAGAAGAAGAGGGAGGGGAGTGAAAGGTACAGCATGGTGGACAGAAGAGGTAAGAATAGCTGTGGAAGAAAAGAAGAAAGCATATAGAGAGTGGTTGGGTAGTAGAGGGAATGAAGATTCCGAGAGACAGAAACGAGCGAGGTACGTGGAGAGTAAGAGGGTGGTGAAGAGAGTAGTGAAGGAAAGTAAGAGAAGAGTAGATGAGGAATTTGGAAGGAATCTGAGTGTAAAATGGAGGGAGAGTAAGAAACTGTTCTGGAAAGAAGTCAAGAAAGTTAGGGAAGGTAGCAAGGGAAACAGTAAGGGTGTTAAAGATAAGAATGGGAGAATGCTAGCCGAGAAGCAAGAGAGAGTCGAAAAATGGAGGGAGTACTTCAGTGAGTTGCTAAATGAAAGGAATGAAGAGCCAGCAAACATAGCTGGATATGGTATGGGAGGGAGAAGAAGAGAAGTAGTGGAGGAGGAGGTGGGGATCAGGAGGTCAGAAGTGTGGGAAGCCATGAAAAGAGTGAAGTTGGGGAAAGCACCAGGAACAGATGGAGTGTGTGGGGAAATGTTGAGGTATGGTGGTGAGATAGTGATAGAATGGGTATAGAAAATGTGCAAACTAGCATGGGAGAAGGGGAGTGCACCCGATGACTGGAAGACTGGCATAATAGTCCCCCTATATAAGGGCAAAGGGGAAAGAGGAGTGTGTGGTTACCACCGAGGAATATGTCTTCTAAGCGTAGTAGGGAAGGTATACAGTAGGGTAGTGATTGAGAGAGTGAGAGTGAGAACGGAGAAATGGATAGGCGACGAGCAGGGAGGTTTTAGGAAGGGAAGAGGATGTGTAGATCAGATTTTTACCCTGAATTGTGTTGTGGAGAAGTATCTGGAGAAGAAACAAAAGGTGTATGTTGCCTTTATGGACTTGGAGAAGGCCTATGACAGAGTGGATAGAGAAGGTTTGTGGAAAGTACTTAGAATATACGGAGTAGAGGGCAAGTTGCTGAAAGCAGTGAAGAGCATGTATGAGGGTGCAAAGGCGGCAGTACGTGTGGAGAGTGAGCAGAGCGAGTTCTTTGACCTGAATGTTGGTTTGAAACAGGGGTGTGTGATGTCCCCGTGGTTGTTTACTGTATATATGGATGGAGTTATGAAAGAAATACTATCAAGAGCAGTGGATGTTGGTGTATCGCTGAAAAGGGAGGGAATTGAGTGGAAGCTACCTATACTGCTGTTTGCGGATGATACAGTTCTGATGAGTGATAATGAATGGGATTTGCAGGGTCTGGTAAATGAGTTTGGAACAGTGTGCGAAAAACGGAATTTGAAGGTAAATACGGGGAAGAGCAAGATTATGGTCTTCGAAAAGGGGTGAAGTCACAGAGTGTGAGGTGAAGCTGAACGGTCAGGCTATGGAGATCGTCAACTCTTTTAAGTATCTGGGCAGTGTGTTGATTAAAGATGGGACTATGGATGAAGAGGTGCGGGAGAGGGTACAACAGGGGAAGAGGGTTGTAGGAACGCTAAAAGCAGTAACAAGAAATAGGGTGGTCAGTATGGAAGTGAAGAAGTCCTTGCATGACAGTGTGGTAATCCCGACACTGACTTACGGAAGCGAAGCATGGACGTTGGTTGAGAGACTCAGACCAAGAGTGAGAGCAGTGGAAATGAATTACTTAAGGAGTGCGTGCGGAGTTACATGGAGGGATAGACAGACTAATGAGGAAGTAAGAAGGAGGTGTGGTGTGGAGGTAGATGTGCTGGAAAGTGTGAAAAGGAACAACTTGAGATGGTTCGGCCATATGGAACGTATGGAAAGCGAGAGAATGACTAAGAGGGTGTACGAGAGCGAGGTGGAGGGACAGAGGGGGAGAGGTAGACCGAATATGAGGTGGAAGGATGGAGTGAGGAACTACATGAACGAAGGCGGTGCTGGTTGGGGGAGGGGCGTCGACTGACTGGGGACAGAGGTGCATGGGGGCGGTTCGTTCGTGGCCACCCCTTCGGGGATCACGGCGTCAGGCAATAGATAGTTAATATATATAAAAGATCGCTAATCCAGTGCCGTATAATAATATTTTAAGGTGCAATGTATCTTATAATAACTGGAGGACTAGAGCTAGGACAGTGTACAGTGTACACGGTCACAGCAAATTAGGTATTATTTAAAAATAATAAACTGAGAGCAAATATTATGGTAGAAATAATATATACCGTAGATCTTAAATATTGTAGATGGAGTATCTATGACACATAGAACATGTATATTCGTACTTAGACACGCAAGGGATGGAGGTGAGCATCGTTGAATTTAAAAATTTAGGTAGGGATCTCAACATTGACACCAATAAACTAGCACAAAGTATTCAGCTCCTCTATCTCAGAAAGATTGACATTCCAGGCTTCTCAGGCTGGTCCTGGATCCTTTCCTCTCGCTGCCTCTCTGGGAATGTTTAGGGTCATCTGGGATCATGATTATGGCACGTGGTTCTCGTTCCTTCTCTGCTGGGCTGGTGGTGGTCTCGGTGAAAGAGCCACTTTGATGCGCATGTAGATACACTCCGTCTCTTCAGCAAGTGAGTGTCCAGTATGTTTGGTGAGCAGCACTGCTACAGTAACATGGGCAAGCCTTAAGGTTGTTCCTCCTGAGTAAGCGAAGAACTAGGGTGCACCTGGGTAAGCAAATGCCCTAAAGCCTGGGTAAGTGCTGGAGCTGTTGAGCTGCATAGCAGTCGCTGTATTCTGACCTCTTGTTGGTTACTGTTCCTCTTGCTGGGAACTGGTTTCCGGGGAAGATGGGGTGGAGTGGTCCTGATGATGGGGCCAGATTTGGGTTCTTCTGTCATGGAAGTGTCAAGTGAAGGCTTAATTAGTTTGTGGGCCAGGCAAGAGGAACTCCCATTTCTTCCACCAGTCTCTTTGGGGAAGGTGACCTGGGGATACTATTCTATTTTGTTTGTGCCTCAGAGCATTCTTTCTCGGAGTGTTTGGCAAGGGTGAGACCAAGGACATGCTGGTGTCTGGTAAGGGCGTGATGAATGGTAAGGGTGCCGGTAGTGCTGGTAGGGGTGGCCTGGTATTGTTTGTTGCGGTTGAAGGTCCAGGGGCGATGGTGGCTATCCTCCATGATTCTGCCACTATAATAATGATAATATTTGATTGCATGCATTGTACTAATAGTTGGTTAGCTAGATTGTGGTTCATGAAAACAATAGAATAAGCAGCCATTAATCAATTTAAATAGCTGATTGAGTAGGAAAGGTAATTCAAATATTTAAATTTGATAAATATAGTTAGTAAATATAATGGTAAGATAATACTTACGTATAAATGATAACAGTTATGAAAATGATAGATGCGTTAGATTATGGTCAATACAAAAATAGGTTAAAGGGACAGTAGGAAAAGGAAATAATTAATTGGGGAGACCTACACCTATGTGGCCTCCCCTGGGTACTGCCCTCCTCGATTGGTCCCTACAATCTCCCCAAAAGACTGAACAGATAGAGGTCAAAGAAAATAGTTATTAGGTAGATAGTACTTAATGAAAATAGTAGAATGAGCAGATAGAGGTAAAAATAAAACATTTAATTAGGTAGATAGTAGTTCGTGAAAATAGACGTACAAAATAGTGAATTAGGTAGATTAATAGTAAATCATAATAGTAGACTTAGTAGAATAGAAGTTAAAGGAAAAAGTTAATTAGGTAGAGGGCAGGTAATACAAATAGTCATTATATGGTGTCATAGATTCTGACTGGTATCGGATTTCTGGGAATGAAGAGAGCTTGGCTAATTAGGAGCCACTCTACTCTAAAGGAAGGTATTGACAGCTCTCACTCACTCTACTTCTACCCCCTCCCCTTCTCTCTCTCTCTCTCTCTCTCTCTCTCTCTCTCTCTCTCTCTCTCTCTCTCTCTCCTCTCTCACACACACTCTCTCTCTCTCCTATAATTCACTATCTCTATATTATACTCTCTTGTTATAACCTTTGCGACCTTATCCATCATTCGTTTCTGTCAATATTGTCTTAATTATAAAGTAACTTTCTATATCCCAATACATAATAACTCTATCTCCATACTTCTCTTACTGTATTTATTTTCCCTTCGTTTTTGTCTGATTACTCGTTCTCTCAATATTTCGATTAACTTTCTAACTCATTTAATTTTATTCATCCAACTTAATTCTTTCACTTTTTAAAATATAACGAAAGTAATTTAGGATATTAAAGCTTAATATAAATAGCTATCTATATCTATAGCTATAATAGGTGGTCTCAATTTCTGACATATTTTGAGCACTTACACTGATTAAATGCAAATGTCAGGTAAACATTTAATCAAGCAGTTCAATTCAGCCTGTATCAGTTTCGTAATTTGCAGTAATTTTCTGTTACTGGCAACATTTTGCGAGTTTCATATCACGTCCAAGTTACTATATACCCACATTTAATATGCCCACTTGTTTTAAGAACCCCTTTGAATATTATGACGCGTTTTGACAATATAGTATGGCTATCATTAGACGATTATAAACATCTTTAAAAGGATCAATGGGAATGAAACGGGTAAAGGTTATCTTAATTAAACCTCTGACTTCCATATACCCTTCACAATCTGAATACAATCGACTAAAATTAGACAGAAATATAGAAAAAAATTGCGTCTCAGATCCTGAAGTGATTAATATAATGTAACTCGCATTCCAACTAGCGTTACAAATCACCAAAGATATCACCCAGCCGCTCCAAACCTTTCTCCTTCCTAGTCTCTCTCCGCCAATAAGCATCTAGTCAATTCCCAAAAATCAATAGATGTAAAACCCATTAAACAAAGCATTCAATTCACTTTCACACGACCCCCAAGCGGTCCCATGTAGTGGTGTGTGGTATATAAATAAATGTTTATAAGTACTACGTAACTTAAGCTAATCTGTATTCATTCTAGTTTCCAATACCAATGAAAAAAGACCCAAGATGTGTTGCCGTAAATAATTCTAGATATATAAGAATGGATGATCAAAGCTCTCTTGTGATATCCATTTAATTCCCATGTTTTCAATCAGGTTTGATCAGGCTTTATCAGGATTAGGTTGCTACTTACAGAAAGCCCTGAGGGCTTTATTAAATACTTCCAAACTTAAAGATTAAGTGATTCTGAATTTTGAAAAAAGCAATGTACAAATTATTCTAGAAGGGGGATCTAATGGATGTTTTTTCTTTAATTTGATGGAGGTCTATAGAGGAAACTAGAAAAATAATGAATACATGCAAAAATCGCCCAAAAAGTGAACCATCCCCCCTTAATGGCTCCATCAGCTAGAATTCTACAACACTTGCTAGATAAAGTGCAAGTGTCATCAAGATCATTAGATCAGACTATTAAGGGGAGACTGGCCGTTTGTTTGGTCTATTAATAAATTTATTAATTTTTCTTTTAGTTTCCTCCCTAGACCTCCATTAAGCTTAGAAAAACACCCCCTAGACCCCCCTTCATGATAAATTTGTAATTTTTTCGGTAGAAACATTTCCCAGTCGAAGGCCGGTTCCTCTTGCAGGCTCGCTATCGCTCGCCACGAAATAATCGACACCTAAATGGCACGAAGGATCTTAAAATTGACAACGAAATGGGGCGAAAGTTGTTAAAATCGACAAACTAATGGGCCGAACGTCTTTTAATATCATAACTAGCGGGGCTAAACATTAGGGAGAAGGGGGTCCAGAAAAATTATCTGCCTCCCCTTATGAAAAGTATAACAGTTTGTATGGATTTAAATGCAATAACGATCAAACAGTAAATCTCGAGATATTCTTAAAGACACACTTAGATGTAGAAATAACTTTTTACAATTAATTTAATTGTATTTTATGAAAGTGTGGCACAGTTGATTTTAATGGTTTTATATATTGTTTCAAACTTATTATATAATATATTTTTATGGATCTAAATTGTGGTTTTCAATAAGAAATGTTAAATTGCTCATAAACAATTTGCAGTTGGATGCTATAAAGCTGGAAATAAAATAAAGTATATCCATTTGTTCTCCTCAAGCTCTAAGCCAGGTATTATATATGGCTTACCCAAGGTTCATAAAGCAGGCAACCCACTCAGGCCCATTATGTCCGCTATCGGCACATTCAACTACAAACTATCAAAATTCCTTGTACCTCTAATAACACCCATTACGGTTAACCAATAACAATGAATCATTCGTTCACGTTCGCCAAATATGTAACCAATCTAAAGTTCAACAATTGTACGCTAGCCAGTTTCGATGTCAAATCTCTCTTCACTAATATACCTGTAATGAAACCATAAAGATATGTACAGAACACATTTTTAAAGATTGTAATCCCTTCAAACCTTTGTTCTACCGCCGCTATGTTGAAGACACATTTTTCACATTTAGAGAAAAAGAACACATCCCACAGGTCTTAGCCTATCTTAACTCAAAACATGGAAATATTGAATTCATCTCCGAAACTAAATCAAACGGTCGCCCTCCTTTCCTTGATATCGTAATTGATCACTTGAACAACAGCTTCTCCACATCCATCTATAGGAAGCCTACATATACCGGCCTAACTACAAAATGTTCCTCCTTCATTCTAATTTCATACAAAAGAAATTTCATATCTACACTACTCACAAGAGCCTTCCTATTATGTTCAAATTACCTTAGCCTCGAGAAAGACCCTTCTAGCCAATTAATTTAATACTAAATTCACTGACTCCTACATTGGCAAACAATTGCAACAGCTCTTCCATCCTAAGTAACAACCTATCACAGTAGAGCGAGCTATATTGGATTTCCCTATATTCTTTCACGGGTAAAAGCAGTTTCTCATTAAAGAACAAAATCAATAAACTCCTAAATTAATTCTACCCTCAGATTAAAGTAAGAGTTATTTTCAGACCTACACACACAATCAGTACTTTCTTCAAATTTAAAGATATAATACCTAAAGAACTACAGTCCTCTATAGTCTACACATATCAATGTAATTGCTGTAATGCAATGTATATAGGTTGTACAAACCGTCAACTCAAGGTACGTATTTTTTAACACAAGGATAAGTCGGTTAGAACCAACAAGCCATATTCTAATCCCCCATATAGTGCCATCCGTCAACATGCCCGAGACTCAAATCACCCCCTCCTCCAGGATAATTTCTCAGTCTTCCAGTCCAGCAGTTGTGTTGATACGGAGAGGATCTCACGATAATGGAGTCCCTGATATCAGTGAAACTAACGCCTTCATTAGGTAGCATTAAACAATCAACCGACCTCTTGTGTTTTCAACATCTTCTTAATGTAAGCTAGTTTTCGTGTTTTCGTATTTATAGTGCTTAGAAGTGTTGTGATTAACTTATAATGGTTGTGGTACTTATGTCATCTATATATCTTTTTGTTTTTATTATCATCAATTTATGATACGTATTTTAGTTTACCATAATCTATCTTCATATTTTCATATGTAATTTTTCTTAGGTTTTATAAAATTATTGTAATTCACTATGATACTAGTGTTATCCTACAAATGTGTGTATCTATTATTTTTAGATTTGCCTGATGATGGAGTACGTGTCTCCGAAACGTTGCAATCAATATAGACAAGATGACTGTGCTCTTCTGTGACGCCCTGGTGTTTATCTTGATTATATATATATATATATATATATATATATATATACATATATATATATATATATATATATTATATATATATATATATATATATATATATATATATATATATATATACTGTATAAATATATATATATATATATATACGATATATACATATATGTATGCGCTTGTTGATAAATATTTACAATTAGATGCAATATATCTTTATGAAGGTGTCTATGTATTTTGCGCACTAAATCCTTTTAATGCGTTTCCTTCTCCACTCAGTAATTTCCTCCGTCAGTGAATCTCTCTCAGGTTCACGGTCCTCAAACAATTTCGGGTGCAAAAGCTCTTACTCCCTTCCCATTCCCTCTCTCCCTTCGTGTTAATTTTGGTAGAACTCAGCCATTCCCTAGTTCTTTCCTTCATTCCTTCCTTCATCTTATCTCCTTCCTTTTACCTATACCATCCTCACTACATTGTTCTCTCTTTTCATCCCTCCATATTGTCCCCTTCTTTCTTCACCTCACTTACCCCATGTTCCCTCCCTCCCTTGGACTCTTCTTCCCTTTTGCATGTCCCTCTTTCTCTTTTTCTACACCTCTTCCTAACACTCCATCTCTCCATCCCTTCACAAAACAACTTTCCTACAGTGTCTCCTCAATATCTCGTTCCCTCCTTGATTCCAGTGTTTGTTATTTCTTTCCACCCTCCTACCTACTTTGCTTTCATCAGCCCTCCCTCTCCTGTCTCTCTTCTATTCAGAATGCCTTGTCTTCCTTTTCACTGCGTTCATTCCTTCCTTGTGTCCACCTTCCCTCCTTCCTGAACTCCTCTTTTCATTTGTCTCTCGCTTTCTCTTCCTCATCCTCTCTTTTAATTTCTTCCTAACACCCTCTCTATTTTTCACCCTCCCTTCGTTCCTCCTTCATTCCCTACTTGCCACTCACCTTCGCTCCCTTCCTTTTTCTCTACTTTACACCATCCTACGCTCAATTTGTTCATTCCTCCCTTCCTCAACCTCCCTCCAATCTCTCTCCTGCATCCCAGCCAAATCACCTTCCCACTTTCCTCCCTCCTTCCTTCTATTCAATTTACCTCCTCCATCTCTAGTTCCCATCACTCCAAGGTTCCCATTCCTCCCTCCCTCCCATTTCCAGTTTTCCTTCCCTTCCTCGTCCACCTCTAGATCCCATTTATTCTCTTTCTTTGCTCCTTCTTCACTTCCTCCCTCCTTCATCTCTCGTTCCAATCTACCCTTCTTCCCTTCTTCCCTCTTCATCCCCTCCATGTCCTCTCCTCTCCCTCACTCTCCTCCCCCCTTCCATCCTACCGCCCTCCCTCTCTCCTCCGCCAGCACTCCACCTTGGCTTACAAGATTTATCCATTAATTTTCAGAAAAACAAGTTAATGTAGGTTTGGCGAGCTGGTCCTGCCTCGGGTGACATTAGTTTTGAGAGTTATTAGTCAGGATGGTGATGGAGGACCCGATATAAGAGGGGGAGGAGAACAGTTAAAATAAACATGAGGAAAACTAGGTCAAATATCGTTTTGATAAATATTGAACGTGTGTGATACTTTTTGTTTTCTATGTGGATGAGGGAGACAACAAACAAAACTGTCTGTGAAGAGTGCCTCCCCCAGAGTTGAAAGAGTGACAGGGCCAAAATCAAGGAATATTCGAGCCAAAATGCCTGGAAACACGGAGTTTCAAGCAATATAAGTTATAGGATGAAGGAAAGATGGATTCAAGGAGAGAGTTCCAGAGTTCAGCTGTTGAATAGAAGAAAGATTTGGAATATCGTTTCATTCTTGGGCTGTAGAGTTGCACAGAGTAGAGGTGAGATTGTGTTGCAAGACGGGTGCTACGTACTCTACGTATAGGAGGTTGTATACTCTGAGAGAGCTCTGATTAACATTTAAAATTGTAATAGCGGTAGAAGTTTTTGTTTGTTTTCTATGTGAGTGAAAGAGACAAAATGTAGAATTGCCTATGATGAGTGCTTCCCCCAGATTTGGAAGAATGACAGAGCCAACATCAACGGATGTTCGAGCCAAAATACCTGGACAGACAGAGTTTGAAGCAATTTAAGTCATAGGAAGAGCGAAAGACTGATTATGGGAGAGAGTTCCAGAGCTCAGCTGTTGAATAAAAGCAAGATTGAGAATAACGTTTCACTCTTGGGTTGGAGACTTGCACGGAATAGGGGTGAGATTGTGTTGCAAGACGGGTGCTACATGCTCTACGAAGAGGGGGTGGTATACACTGAGAGAGCTCTGAGGAACACTGATTATTGTAATAGCAATAGAATAGTGAGAGAGATGCAACATTCCGGCGAAGAGAGTGAGAATGCAGAGAATTGGTGAGTGGACGTGAGTTAATATGACGGAAGGCTTTCCTTTCTACTTTGTCTAGAAGTGCTGTGTGAGAGGATCCTCTCCACACGTGTGAACAATACTCAATACATGGATGCACTGTGCCCCTGTACAGAGCAAGAAGCTGTGCAGAGGTAAAGAACCCCTGGAGGCAGTTGAGCACACCCAGTTTATGGGAAGCTGTTTTAGCAAGAGTGGTAATATGATCTTTCCAAGAGAGTGCAGAAGAAAAAGAGACACCAAGAATATTAAGAGAAGATGAAGGGTTAATTTGTATGTTGCTGAAGAGTAAGTCATAGTTTTATGGAAGGGGGCAACGAGTAGACAGGTGGAGAAATTGAGTTTTGGAAGCATTGAAAGTAACAAGGTTTTCTTTGCCCCAATTAAAGACAGTTGAGAGATCAGAAGATAGGTGCTTTATGGCCTCCTTACGTGAGTATTGGAGTTCCTGCTGTGAATGATGTTGTGGAAGGCTAGCATATGAGTAAATGGGGCTGGAGGTGCAGTTGAGAAGGTTGTTAATTAATAATGGGAAGAAAATTGGAGATAGGTCAGAACCTTAAGGAATGCCGGAGTTGATAGGTTGAGGAAGTGAACGGTGGCTGTCCAGAACCGCAGCAATGGAGAAGCCTAAAAGGAAATAAAAGACAAAGTCACAGATAGAGCAATAGGAACCGGAAGGGTAGTTTGGAAATTAGGGATTTGTGCCAGACTCTATCGAAGGTCTTCGATATGTCTAGGGCAACAGAAAAAGTCTCACCTAGGTCCCAAATGGAGGATGACCAAGAGTTAGTTAGATAAGAAAGAAGAGATGCAAGAAATTAGAGCAATTGGACGATAGTTGGAGGGTTGAGAGCGGTCACCCATTTTTGGGACAGGTTGAATGAAAGCAAACTTCCAGCAAGAAGGGAAGACGTTAGAGGAAACACAGAGACGGAAGAGTTTGCCTATGCAGGGAGTCAGCACGGAAGCACAATTTTTTAGTACAACAGGAGGAACACAATCCGGTCCGTACGCCTTCTTCGTATTAAGCCCAGAGAGGGTGGAAAGTACATCCTTAGAAGAGATTTTGATGTTAGGCAAAAGTAGGAGATAGGGAGTTGGAGGGGGAGGAATAGCATCGGAATCATCCAAAGTGGAGTTTTCAGCAAAAGTGTTAGCGAATAGTTCAGCTTTGTCGGAGGAAGAAATAACAGTAGTGCTGTCAGAACGGAAAAGGGGAGGGAAAGACGAAGAAGAAAAATGGTTGGAGAGGTTTTTAGCTAGATGCCAGAAGGCTTTGGATGAGCTAGAGTTGGATAGTTCCGTGCATTTATAAATGATGAAAGAATGTTTGGCGAAATGAAGAACAGATTTGGATTGATTATGGACAGAAACATAGAAAGTATAAGATTCTTGAGTTTGAAGGCGACAGTACCGTTTCAATGCTTCGCGGACAGAAGTAAACAAACCGTGAGTAAACCAAGATTTGTTTGCATTAGACTGAGAGAAAGAGATTATAATGTATGCTTCCATGCCCGAGAGGATTACCTCAGTATTGTGTTTAGCACTCTACTACAGTAGGGTCCCCAGCTACAGAAGCAGAAGTCATTCCATGGTAAATCAAAGAAGTACTGCCGAAGAGCCTCACAGTCGGCAGCACCAAAGTGCCACAAGCGCCGCTGGTTGGAAGGATTAGGTGGCCGTAACAGAGAGATAGGACAGGTGACAGGGATAAGTTAATAGTCGGAGGAGCCCAAAGGAGAGAACATTTTTACAGTATACAGAGAAGGGTTAGAGGTTAGAAATAAGTCAAGAATGTTGGACCGATCTCCGAAGCGAACCAGTATACGGGGGGGGGGGGGGGGGGGGATTGCTGGACTAACTGCTCTAGGTCACTTAGGATAGAAAAGATGTTCACCAGGTTTGTCAGTGAAAAGAGAGGAGAGCCATAGGCGATGGTGAACGTTGAAATATCCTAAGATGGAGATTTCCGCGAAAGGAGAGATGGATAGAATGTGTTCCACTTTAGAAGTTAGATAGTCAAAGAATTTTGAATAGCCAGTAGAATTAGGGGAGAGATAAACAGTGCAGAATATGTAGTTTGTGAGTGACAAGAAAGCTTTAACCAGAGACTTGAGAACTCAGAAGAATCAAAGTTGGGAACACGAGAGAAAGCAAGATTGTTTCGTACATAGACGCAACATCCACCTTTGGCTTGAAACTGAAGATAGAGATAGTAGGAGGATACAGAAAAGGGTTTGCTGTCATTAGTCCCAGGCAACTGCGTTTCGGTGAGAAAGAGAAGATTAAGGTTGGCAGAGGAGAGGTGGTGTTCCACAGAGTGAAAGTTAGAGAATAGGCCACGAATGTTGCAGAAATTAATAGTGTGAGTAGAAGGTGGTGGTCCAGAACATTTTGGCGAGTCGCTGGCAGGGGTCAGACTGATGGGGGCATTTCTGGGGACTCCAAGGCGGGTCGTGGTATAGTCCTCTCTCTCTCTCTGCCTCTCTGTCTCTCTCTCTCTCTCTCTCTCTCATCTCTCTCTCTCTCTCTCTCTCTCTCTCTCTCTCTCTCTCTCTCTCTCTATATATATATATATATATATATACCGGTATATATACAGTATATATATACTGTATATATATATATATATATATATATATTTTTTAAGATAGTGTATTATGTAAGGTGTTTGTAATATAATGTATTGACAGGAGGAGAAGTTGTTTTGGAGGGCAGGCTGGGGTTGCCCTCAATATTGAAGCTAGGTGGAATAGCGAGAGAGATGCATCATTGTGGCAAAGAGGGAGGGATTACAATGAGTCGGTGAGAGGACGTGAGTTAACCCTTTATTAGCGCCGGGCAACTTATGTCGTGTGAAAGAAATTTGGACTAAGTGGCGGTTCACAACTTATGTCGTGTGCCATTTTCAGCACGTAATGTTCCTGAGAGAGAGAGATAAGTGGTGGCAGGAGAGTAGCAAGCGTATGACTGCTCCAGACCACTGCGGCGGACCTACTGACATGAATCTCACCCTCCCCCACCTTCACGCACTCGCTACACAGGGAATTTTGTAGGTAAACTACCTAATTACATGGTTTTTGCACTCGTGTTGCGCGATCATTGCAAGAAAACTAGCGGTCGTACAAGGATGGTTGGGGTGTCATTGGAAAGCTCTGTTTCAGGGATAGATACTTGTTTTACGCTCTGGGTCTTTTTTAGGCATGAAAATGATCACATAAACAACCCTATTTAGGGTAAAAACACCCCTCTGGGCGGTATATATAAATTACCGCCTAGGCCGCTCGTTAGGTGTTAATGAAACGAAAGGCCTTCCTTTCCACTTCGTCAAGAATCTGCTGTGGGAGAAGATCCTCCCCACACTTGGGAACAATACTCAATAAATGGATGCACTGTGCCGCTGTACAGAGCAAGAGTCTGTGCAGGGGTAAAGAACCCCCCAGAGGCAGTTGAGCACACCCAGCTTCTGGCAAGCTGCTTTAGCGAGAGTTGTAATATGGACTTTCCCAAAGAGATCGGAAAAAAAAGAGACACCGAGAATACTGAGAGAAGATGAAGAGTTGATTTGTATAATGTTGAAGTATAGGGGACAGACCTGTGGGAGTTCTTGAAGGGTAGATAAATGGAAAAAATAGGATTTGGAAGCACTGAAAGCAACAAGATTTTATCTTCCCCAATTGGAAATGATTGACAGATCAAAAGATAAGTGTTCAATGGCGTCATCACGTGAATTGTTGACTAATTGCTTGCGGGGGCATTCTGAAAAACTAGTTGAGTATTGTCTCTGTTGGTCTGTCTGTCTCTCTCATTCTCATTATATCTATTTATTTGTACACATACACGATATGCAATTATACTGTATACTGTATATGAATGTTATTATTCTCACCAGGATTCAAACCACGGTCAAACAGGGTTACCATTATTAACTCAGCCACGGCTTGATGACAATCAATCAATTGTAATTGAATTGGGGTTGTGTGGGACAGGGATCTGCCTTGCTTAGGCCAATCGGCTTTCTGCAGACTCCCATTTTCTTATGTTCTTATGTAATCACCCATTTCCTATAATTATACAGTATACAGTATTGAAGAGATGGAAAATCCTTCTAGGGGCACATATTCATTCTATACCCACACTCACGAGTAAAGTACAGGGAGTTACTGCCGACTTTCTGAACAATGTATTTATTATTTCTATTATATTTGTGCTTTTCATGTGTGGGAGTGTGTGTTTTACCAATGATAACGCTATACATCCTTTGGGCGATTTAAGACGGGCACATCCTGCTTTAATCAACACAAAAACACACCGTATTTGTAACCAATGTTCGTTAGGCTATATTCAACATAACCAAAAAGTATGTGTTATATTTAAATTTTGAAGAAGCAAAAACATAAATGAAAGATTAGTCGTAGTAAAGAGCTGAGGACAAGGTTAAGTATCAGGAGTATCAGTGATGCAATGCGTATAAGCAAAGTTGGATGGTTTAGGCATGTTGAGAGGATGGATGAACTAATGCCCCTTTCCCACATGTGCGATTTCTTACGATTTTCACCGGCGACACCCATATTCGTGACATGTCGGACAATAAACGTATACCCTCGCATCATAATCGCATGCTTCGCCCGGCCTCGCGTGGACCCTCGCGGGTCGTCGCAAATGTTCGGTTTGTTTAACATTTTGGACGAGGACTCACGAGGGTTCGTTGCCCTCGCAAGCATCGTCAATCATTGCAGAATGATCCGCGAGGCCCTCGGGGATCATCGACGACGTCGGCGAGGGTGTCGCACAAAAAAAAAAAGTCAAAATGTTCCAAAACGTCGCACGCTGGCCCGCCGATGATCCCAGAAGTTCCAAGAACATCGCCAATGCCCAATAATCACCAGCGATTTCCTCGTCGATTAATCGCCGCCATGCGGATTAATACTCGCCGAGGCTGTACCCGCCAGGGGTACACTCTGCACGAGGCAGCAGAAGGCATATGAAAGGCCTTGCTACGCCGCCGACGCTCACGACACACCTCGGCGAGGCCAAAGAAGATGTTCGACGAGAGGTGTGTCATAAAAAGGGATTATCACCCTGTACCTCAATTTTAGTTTTGAGGTGGGGTCAGGTCAGGTCAGGTCAGGTCTCCATTGTATCCATTGTACGTCTGTCAGAGGTGAGGTCAGGTCAGGGGGCATATAGGCCGCAGTACAGCTCCGAAAAGGTCATTCCACAGTTTCCAGTCAACAATCAACACACCACTCTCCAAACTACCAACACTCCATTTTACCATGGCTCCCAAGGCACAACCAACGCTGAAGAAGGTGGCGAAGAAGGTGGACAAGAAGAAGGTGAACAAGAACAAGGCGACCACGACAACTGTTGAGAGTGAGACGCCCGTCATCCAAGCCGATGATGTTCTGCTTGCCATGCCGGGTGCTGAAGGAGAGGGGACGTCAATGGACGTGGATAGGCCCCAGGAAAATCAGCCGAGCCAGCAACTTTTTTCCACACAGGACAAATTGGTGGTTGAGGTCCACAGGAGCCAAGATGACATCGACCAGATCAACATTACCCCGGAGGAGAACTCATCCTCCGACAGTGACGACGCTGCTGCCACATACGGAGTCATAACTGCCACCATGGAAAACGACCTGGCAGATTGGATCCAAATTCACCCAGCCCTATGGGCCAAGTCAGACGCTCGTTACCACGACAAGAACTACAAGGTGCGCATTTTCGAGAAGAAAGGGAAGCAACTGAATTTACCAGGTAAGTGGGTATGAGTTATTTGTAAATCTATATAATAGTTTGTGTGATGAACGTGGTGCTATGAACACATTTACACAATAATCTAACAACATGACACGTGAAAAATGCGATATTTCTGTCGATTTCTAGAGCTTGCCCCCTTTTTTTTTTTTTTTAAATCTCCCCTCAATCTCACCAAATATCGACATATTCTCTTGATGTTTGTAATGCACTCTCTCTCGTTTCCTTTTCAGCGGTCATGTGTCCAAATTTTATGGAAACATGAGGACACGGTACGGCAAACTCCTCAACCTCACCAGGAAGAGCGGCTCCAAAGCCAAAACCCGGACAATGAGGGATCAGTGGATTTGGGACACATTTTCCTTAAGGAAAATGTTTCCCAAAAGGAACCAAGGATCAGCAGCAAGAAGGTACGAACAATGATATATGAAAACATTTGCTATATATAGTAACGTATATTTACATGCTCATATTAACTTTCGGTTGTGTGTAAGATTATTACTATGTTTGACTTTATAATGCTTGACAAGTTCGATATGGTATTAAAATTTTTATTGTATTTTACTTTCAGATCCAGAAAATATCGCAGCCACAGCAGAACGTGGAGGAGGAGGAGGACGAGGAGGAGGTGGTCGTCGTGGAGGAGGACGAAGTACAGGTGGATGACGCGATGGGCCAGCCATGGGAAGAGCTGTCAAACTCTCCTGTGATGCCCTCAACACACAGAAGGGGTGTGGGGGCAAAACGTGGACGTCTGGCGGCGCCCCCGGCCAAAGAAGATCCCCTGTATTTGAACAGACTAAGCATTTAATCGTAATATGTATATACAATATAATATATATATATATCTATATGTATAGAGTTAAATATATTTATGCCTTTTTACTCATACTTTATAATTTATTTAAACAGAAAACAGAAATTATATTTCCATCATCACACTTCATCATGGTCATTAAATATTTTTTAATTAATATTGTTGTGACATTAATGTATGTTTTTTTACTTATGCAGCTTCTCAGCAAATACGAGGACTCCGTCGACACACGGGAGAAGCCGGCCCAGGGTAAATCATTGCTCCACACACAGATACGGAGCTACTGTGATGCCCTGGAGTGTAAGCTCATGAGGATAGACCCTCTGATGGTGGATGAGTTGATGTGCAACTTCGATCGGCAGGCACTATAGGCAATCCAGGCATCAAGACCTGCAGTTGTGGCGGCACCTACAACCATAGTTCCTGTGGTCACGAGCCTGGCGGACACACCAGTAACGATGACACTGTTGCCAATTGTGTTAAGGACCAACACCTACGTGGCCCCATTAAATTAGCCGCCTGTACACTACCAGCTACCACTGGCGTATCCTCCGGGCGACCCGCGGGCGCCGACACAACTGCCGGGTCACCTCCTTCATCCACCTGCTACTCCACTTCTTCCGGGACAACCTCCTCAACTCTACACAGTACCCTACCATGGCCAACCTCCACGTCTCCCTACCCCAACCACGTTGATGCCAGGGACAACACCTTCACCTTCACCTTCACCTGGGCTCTTCCCAATTTTGTCGCCTGGGCAACCACCAGTGGCCATGTCACCGGTCACAACGATGGACATGATGATTCATACCCCTGCCGCGTCAACCAGCATGGTTGGCCACATTATATGAATACATTAAAAACAAAATTTTATGTAAATAAAGGTATTAACAAAAAAACTACAATTTTCTATTATTTTCCCATATTCCCTGTTTCATTGATGATAAAGTATACTTTAAAATTTAGTTAGCTTCTTTGATAAAAATTTATCTAAATTGTTGTTCCGCTAAAGTTAAAATGTACAGTGATTCAGGAAATACCTGGATAAATTAAATAAACTTATTTATGAGACATTGGCGGTACAATATTATTTTATAATATAACATTTTAACAAAGAAAACAAATCTTATATATTTCTTATACACAAAATTTAGATCATAAGAACTTAATAAATGAATAATATATAATATTAATATTTAATACACTAAATAAAATAAATACAAATTGTTATAAAAGAATATTAAATACTATTGAATGACTTGAATGTTAATACTTGATACGTTGTGAATATAAGAAACTGTTAATATATATACCTACGAAAATAATAGCTTAATCAAATACTCAAACAAGTTCACAATGATGAAATGTATTTATAAAGCGGTGGACGAGTTCATTCAAGCCGTGTGCTAACCCTGGTTCGATTCCAGGTGGATCATATAATAATTAGAATAATTTCATTGGTAGTCTTTGGTGTGGTGGTGAGATTAATGAAATATAAAATACAATGCGTGTATGATTGTACGACTGACATATCAATGTCGATTGTCACGTACGCCACACTGAGCATGGGTGTGTGTGTTTGTGTGTGTGTGTGCTACACACAATCAAACTCATAGAAGTATAAATCAATGAATAATTTGTATTAATGATAAAGACGTACGTTACCTTAACAGAGATTATTAATATAATACTTTACCTATGAAAAATAAAAATATATAAGCAAGATAATGATTGTCATATATTTCCTAGACACAAAATGAAAACCAGACAAATGTTAGTCAATGAATACTAAATATTAATTACATACCTGAATGCCAACAGTTGACTAACTTTTTGAATATAAAAATGTATTATTATATTACTATACGTACGATAAAAGTATGCAAATAATTCCTCTAAAAAGTACACAATTATTAAATTGTGTGTGTGTGTGTGTGTGTGTGTGTGTGAGTATCTGGTGGACAGCCACTGCCGCAGGCTGGAGGGTTGGTCGTGTTAGAGATTAGCCATTGGGGCAATTAACCACCTGGGTCTGTGTGTATGTTTGTGTGTGCGTTTGTGTGTGCGTGTGTGTGTGACTATTGGTGGGGGTGGGGGTCTTGGATAATTAGCCACCTGGTTGTACTTTAGACAGGTTTCACCATGGTCCAGATAGAGAGGAATTTTTGTGTATGTTTCGTTCATTTTTGTCATACATGTTCGTAGCTAGCCCAATATGACATTAGCCAGATGTTGCTCACTCGACAAGATTGTTGCGGGGTTTCGTTAAAAATACCTGGGTGTGTAAGTAAAATACTGTCTCCATATGGAGCAGGTACTTCATGTGACAAACCAGTGAGTAAAATAGAAATAATCAGTCAAGATAGTGCGAATATAGTGATGTGTAATAGTAGTATCGATAACACTACACATGTAACTGATAGTAAAGATGAGAATACTGATAGAGTAGAATTTCCCTCTAGAGCTAGTAGTTCAACAGGAAATAATAAGTTAGCTAAACACAATAGAAAATTAGTTGAAAATAACAGTAATAGGTTGAGGGTATATTATACAAATTGTAGGAGTTTATGTACCAAAATGAACGAACTTAGAGCACTCGTTAGAAAATATAGACAGAATAGCGCTAACTGAAACGTGGATTAATACAGAATCTAGGCATTTTTTAGCAGAATTTTATATTCCAGGATATAGTTTGTTTAAATATGACCGAACAAGTAGGAGGGGCGGGGGTATAGCAGTGTTTGTCAGGAGTACATTAAAAAGTTGTATTAAATAATTTATTAGACTAAATAATGATAATGAAAGTGTTTGGGTAGAGGTTAACGAAGGTAGTGAGACCATAGTTATTGGAGTTATATATAGACCGCCTAATATGAGTAGAAATGGCGGAACATCGTTATGGGAGGAAATTAAAATAGCATCAAGGTTTAGCAATGTGTGCATTATGGGGGATTTTAATTTTCCGAACATTGATTGGCAGCACCAAATAGGCGACTCCGATTCAGTAGAGTTTATTGAGGTAGTACAAGATAGTTTTTTATTTCAATTCATAGATACGCCAGCTAGAGGTATTAATATTATTGATTTAGTGTTCAGTAACAATGAACATATGATAAATGATGTAGAGATTGGTGACCACCTAGGAAATAGCGATCATAAATCTATTTATTTTAATATACAATGGACAGGGAATGCTAAAGAAAATACGACACTTATCCCAGATTTCAGAAAAGCCGATTATGGTGGGGTAAGAAGAGACTTAAGGGTGGACCCTATTGTTAAGCAATTAAGTCAGGATATGCCAGAGTTAAACTTGCCACCTATATATAACCAGTTTATTGCTTCACTCCACAATGCTCAAAATAAATATATCCCTAAAAGAAGATTTAGATCGACGCAGAACCAACCAAAATGGATGACTAATAAGCTAATAGATCTTATAGGAAAAAAGAGAGGAATATATAGAAAAATAAAGAAAGGCGAAAATCATTTACATATATACTATCAGACTCTATCAAGACAGGTCAAAAAGGAAATCAGGAAAGCAAAAAGAAATTATGAAATAAGGATAGCCAGTGACTCAAAAAATAACCCTAAAGCTTTTTACCAACTATATAAATCTAAAGCTAGAGATGTAATAGGCCCCCTAAAAACTTCAATAGGAAAAATAACAGAAAATTATTTAGAAATGTGCAGTACATTAAATAGTCAATTTCTTTCCGTTTTCACTAATGAAAATTTGACAGATTCCAGAAGTCAATATGGTATATAGTGATAGTATAGAAAATATGTTAAGTACAGTTAGTATAATTAGAAATTATGTGCTTAAGGAAATTGACAGACTGAAACCTCAAAAATCGCCTGGTCCTGACGAGGTATATGCTAGAGTATTGAAAGAATGCAGAGATGAGTTAAGTAGCCCATTAGCATTTTTATTTAACAAGTCATTAGAAACAGGATTAGTTCCAGAAACTTGGAAGCTTGCAAATGTAGTTCCGATCTTCAAAAAAGGTGATAAATCGATAGCATCCAATTACCGTCCCATTAGTCTCACATCAATCATAGGAAAGTTGCTAGAATCTATTATTGCTAGGAAAATTAGAAGCCACTTAGTAAAATTTAACTTAATAAATTCTTCTCAGCATGGATTCACTCAGGGACGTTCTTGCCTTACTAATTTGCTTAGCTTTTTCTCAGAGGTATATGAAGCAGTAGATAGTGACAAGTCATATGATATTATATATTTAGATTTCAGTAAAGCTTTCGACAGAGTCCTTCATGAGCGATTAATGAGAAAGGTTGAGGCACATGGAATAGGAGGGTCGTTGTTGGGATGGATTAGGTCATGGCTAATTGGTAGGAAACAGAGAGTCAGCATAAATGGTACCAAGTCAGAGTGGGGAGCAGTCAAAAGTGGTGTCCCCCAGGGATCGCTATTAGGTCCCTTGTTGTTTCTTATATACATAAATGACCTAGATTTAGGTATAACTAGTAGGATAAGTAAATTCGCAGACGATACTAAAATGGGGAGATCAATTGATTCAGATAGCGATATAGAGTGCCTCCAAAGGGATCTAGATACCTTACATGAATGGTCAGTAAATTGGCAGATAAAGTTTAACATTGACAAATGCAAGGTATTAAAGATAGGGAAGATGCAAACAAATGTTAACTATAAACTAGCTAATTTAGAATTAGAAAATTCAGACTGCGAGAAAGATCTAGGTGTGTTTGTTAGCAATGATTTGAAGCCTAGAAAACAGTGTATAAGCGTTCGTAATAAGGCAAACAGGATTCTCGGGTTCATCTCTAGGAGTGTGAGTAACAGAACTGCTGATGTTATCTTAAAACTTTACTTGTCATTAGTGAGACCCCATATGGATTATGCTGTCCAATTTTGGTGTCCTTATTACAGAATGGACATAGATTCATTGGAGAGAGTAGCCCACAGCGTAGAATGACAAATATGATCCATAATATTAGAAATCTTCCGTATGAAGAAAGGTTGAAGAAATTAGGTTTACATTCGTTAGAGAGACGCAAAGTTAGAGGGGATATGATAGAGGTGTTCAAGTGGGTCAGTGGGATTAACAAAGGGGACATGACAAATGTACTAAAGCTCAGTGATAGCGAAAGAACTCGTACCAATGGTTTCAAATTAGATAAATTTCTTTTCAGAAAAGATATAGGCAAATATTGGTTTGGTAACAGAGTTGTAGATGGGTGGAATGGACTACCAAGTGCTATAGTGGGATAAAAAACGGTAGGGACCTTTAAGATAAAATTGGATAAGCATATGGATGAGAAGGGTTGGGTGTGAAGGGGGATCAGCCGGGTTGGGCCAATCAGCGCTCTGCAGACCCCCGTAATCCTGCGTTAATATCTAACCGTTTTGGTAAGATGATCCTCAGGGTATTAGAGTGTTGAGCCTATAATTGGGCTTTGTAATTGGGGTTGTGTGGGACAGGGATCTGCCTTGCTTAAGCCAATCGGCTTTCTGCAGACTCCCATTTTCTTATGTTCTTATGTAATAAAATATGTTATCATACAACAAATGTTTTCTTACTACGCACATTACTTGGTCATGACATGGAGTACAAAATAAAGAATAATCACATTATCTTAACATTATCTTAACAATGAATAGTAAATATTAATTATATACCTGAATGCCAATAGTTGACTAACTTTTTTAATCTAAAAAGTATTATTATATTATTATACGTACGATAAAAGTATGCAAATAATTCCTCTACAAAGTACACAATTATTAAAGTGTGTGTGTGTGTGTGTGTGTGTGTGTGTGTGTGTGTGTGTGTGTGTGTGTGTGTGCCTGACCTTTGCTGAGTGAGGATCTGTCCCTAGTGACTCCCAGTGAATTATCTTTGCCCATAGTGTGGTGATAGTGTTAACGCTTTCTTAAAATGGCTGGTGTTGACGAGATTGCTACCTCCTCTCATATTCTCCAGCTTTGTCTTGCTTTGCAAGAAAGGCTGGATAATGTGGAGAGAGAGGTGCAGTCTCTCAAAGACAAAAATTTAGCCTTAAAGCTAACTTTGGCTGACAAGAAAAGTGAAGATAGTGCAACTGCTGTTAGGGATCGTGATGCTCCCTGGACAGTTGTTCCAACAAGTGCAACAACCTGCAAATTTCTACGGCAGCCAGTTGCCGTCAGCAACAAGTTCATCACCTTAGATGACGAATGTGATGGTGAGGCTGCGAGGAAACCAGGAGAAAGGTAAGTAAGTTGCCTCCAAACACAGGGAATGCTGTGACTGCTGCCCCCCCCCCCCCCCCCCCAGGAGTACCTTCAACTGCTGCCCGAGGAGTTCCTGCCGCTGCCGCAGCTGCTACCAAGTCATCGACAAGGAGAGGCAAGTCCTTCTCAATTGTTGGGGTTTCCATGGTCAGACACTTAGCTAGGTCCACCTGTACTGATATTAGGAAGCTTGTCTGTCTGCCTGGTGCCGGGGTTGGGAAGATGTTAGAGGAAATTGATTACATCATGAAAGATATTGGAGATAGACCCATTATCTGTCTCAGTAAAGGGAACAATGATGTTGGTAAAGGTAGGACGGAAGTACTGCTTCGGCAGTACAGGTAAGTGTTAGATAAAGTTAGGAGGAAGGGAGGCATACCTGTAGTACACAGTATCTTGCCACGGAGAGGGGTCAGCAAGGAATGGTCATCTAGGGCAATTGGTATCAATTGTCAGCTGAAAAAATACTGCAATGCAAATGCAATACCATTCCTTGATAACTGGACCCGTTTCTATGGTAAACATCAGTTGTACGCACAGGGACGAGGTTCATCTTTCTCGGCTAGGGGTGGCAAATTTAGCTAGGTCAATAGATAGGATTGTCGCGGGGTTTCGCTGAAACTAAAGCCTGAGAATATGAGTAAGAATAATTGTCTAGATAGGGTAAATTGCCGTACTGGTACATCAGATAGGAATAGAAAATATCAGTCACAGGATATTAAGTGTACTGCTAGAAGAAATATTGAAGGTGTAACAGAAGATGGGAATTCAGTTAGAAATAAAGGTAAATCCGATACCAGTAAAATAAATTAATTGCGATTATATTATACACACTGTAGGAATTTATGTAACAAAATGGATGAACTTAGAGCACTTGTTAGCAACGAAAATATAGACAGTATAACACCGACTGAAACATGGATTAATACAGAATCAAGACATTTGTTAGCAGAATTCCATATACCAGGATATAGTTTGTTTAAACGCGACCGAACAAGTAGGAGGGGCGGCGAAATAGCAGTGTTTGTCAGGAGTTCTTTAACAAGCTGTATTAAATCAGGTATTAGAGTAAATACTGATAACGAAAGTGTTTGGGTAGAGGTTAGCGAAGGTAGTGAGACCATAATTATTGGAGTTATTTATAGACCACCAAATATGAGTAGAAACGAAGGTACAGCTTTATGGCAGGAAGTGAAAATAGCATCAAGGTTTAGCAATGTGTGTATTATGGGGGATTTTAATTTTCCGAATATTGATTGGCAGCATCAAATCGGCGACTCAGATTCAAAAGAGTTTATTGGGGCGGTACAGGATAGTTTTTTATTTCAATTCATAGACTCGCCTACTAGAGGTAATAATATCCTCGATTTAGTTCTAAGTAATAATGAACAAATGATAAATAATGTAGAGATAGGAGACCAACTAGAAAATAGTGATCATAAATAAATTTATTTTAACATACAATGGACAGGAAAGGCTAAAGAGAATACGACACTTATCCCAGATTTCAGAAAAAGCCAATTATGGTGGATTAAGAAGAGCCTTAAGAGTCGATCCTATGGTTAAACTATTAAGTGGACCCAGGTGCGCTAATGAACATACTCTCTCTCAGATACCTGTCTTAACTCAGGATAATTTGACAGCTACATATAATCATTTTATTCTTCACTCAACAATGCGCAAAATAAATATATCCCCAAAATAAAATTTAGATCAACACAGAACCAACCCAAATGGATGAATAATAGGCTATTAGACCTTCTAGGAAAAAAGAGAGGAATATATAGAAAAATTAAGAAAGGCGAAATTCACCTACTTGCTTACTATCAGAATCTATCAAGAGAGGTTAAAAAAGGTATAAGGACAGACAAAAGAAATTATGAAATCAAGATAGCCAATGACTCAAAAAATAACCCTAAGGCTTTTTACCAGCTATATAAATCTAAAGTTAGAGATAAAATAGGCCCCCTTAAAACTTCGATAGGAGAAATGACAGACAATTATTTAGAAATGTGCAGTACATTAAATAGTCAGTTTCTATCCGTTTTCACTAATTAAAATTTGGCACAGATTCCAGAAGTCCGTAAGGTATATAGCGATAGTATAGAAAATAGGTTAAGTACGGTTACTATAAGTAGAAATGATGTGCTTAAGGAAATTGACAGACTGAAACCTCAGAAATCGCCTGGTCCCAATGAGGTGTATGCTAGAGTATTAAAAGAATGCAGAGATGAGTTAAGTTACCCATTAACATTTCTTTTTAACAATTCATTAGAAACAGGTTTAGTTCCAGAAGCTTGGAAGCTTGCAAATGTTGTTCCGATCTTCAAAAAAGGTGATAAATCAATAGCATCCAATTACCGTCCCGGGACATTAGTCTCACTTAAATCATAGGAAAGCTACTAGAGTCAATTATTGCTAGGAAAATGAGAAACCACTTAGAAACATTTAACTTAATCAATTCTTCTCAGCATGGATTCACTCAGGGACGTTCTTGCCTTACTAATTTGCTTAGTTTTTTCTCAGAGATATATGAAGCAATAGATAATGACAAGTCATATGATATTATATATTTAGATTTCAGTAAAGCTTTCGACAGAGTCCCTCATGAGAGATTGATGAGAAAGTTGAGGCACATGGAATAGGTGGGGCGTTGTTAGGATGGATTAGGTCATGGCTAATTGGTAGGAAGCAGAGAGTCAGCATAAATGGTACTAAGTCAGAATGGGGATCAGTCAAGAGTGGTGTCCCCCAGGGATCTGTATTAGGTCCTCTGTTGTTTATTATATACATAAATGACCTTGATTTAGGTATAACTAGTAGGATAAGTAAATTTGCAGACGATACCAAAATGGGGAGAAAAATTGATTCAGTTAGATATATAGAGTGTCTGCAAAGGGATCTAGATACCTTACACGAATGGTCAGTAAAATGGCAGATGAAGTTTAACATTGACAAATGCAAGGTATTAAAGATAGGGAAGATGCATACAAATTTTAAATATAAACTAGCTAATATGGAATTAGAAAACTCAGACTGTGAGAAAGATCTAGGTGTCTTTGTTAGCAATGATTTGAAGCCTAGAAAACAGTGTATAAGCGTTCGTATCAAGGCAAACAGGATACTCGGGTTCATATCTAGAAGTGTGAGTAACAGAACTGCTGATGTTATCTTAAAAACTTTACTTGCCATTAGTGAGACCCCATATGGATTATGCTGTTCAATTTTGGTGTCCTTATTACAGAATGGACATAGATTCATTGGAGAGAGTACAACGTAGAATGACAAAAATGATCCATAATATTAGAAATCTTTCGTATGAAGAAAGGTTGAAGACATTAGGCTTACATTCGTTAGAGAGACGCAGAGTTAGAGGTGACATGATAGAGGTATTCAAGTGGGTTAGTGGAATTAATAAAGGAGACATGAAAAATGTACTAAAGCTCAGTGATAGCAAAATAACTAGTACAAATGGTTTCAAATTAGATAAATTTTGTTTCAGAAAAGATATAGGCAAATATTGGTTTGGTAACAGAGTTGTAGATGGGTGGAATAGGCTACCAAGTGATATAGTGGGATCAAGAACGATAGGGAGCTTTAAGATAAAATTAGATAGGCATATGGACGAGATGGGTTGGGTGTGAGGGGGATCTGCCAGGTGTGGGCCAATCGGCGCTCAGCAGACCCCCGTAATCTGACCGTTTTGGTGGGGTCAGTACTCAAGGTATTAGTGAGATGGGTCTATAATTGGGCCTTGTAATTGGGGTTGGGTGTGACAGGGATCTGCCTTGTATGGGCCGATCGGCTTTTTGCAGACTCCAATTTTCTTATGTCCTTATGTGTGACTATCTGGTGGACAGCTACTGCCGCAGGCTGGAGGGTTGGTCGTGTTAGAGATTAGCCATTGGGGCACCACCTGGGTTTGTGTGTTTTTTTTGTTTTTTTTTTCTATGTGATTGAGGGAGGCAAAAGGCATAACTGCCTATAGCGAGTGCCTCCCCCATAGTTGAAAGAGTGACAGGGCCAAAATCAAGGGACGTTCGAGCCAAAATGCCTGGACACACAGAGTTTGAAGCAATTTAAGTCATAGGAAGCGGGAAAAACTGATTCTGGGAGAGAGTTCCAGAGCTCAGCTGTTGAGTAGAAGAAAGTTTGAGAGTAACGTTTCACTCTTGGGTTGGAGAGTTGCACAGAGTAGGGGTGGGATTGAGTTGCAAGACGGGTACCACGTGCCCTACGTAAAGGAGGTGGTGTGCACTGGGATACCTCTGAGGAACACTGATTATTATAGTAGCGATAGAATGGCGAGAGAGATGCAACATTGCGGCGGAGAGAGAGAGATTGCAGAGAGTTGGTGAGTGGACGGGAGTTAATGATACGAAAGGCCTTCCTTTCAACCTTGTCTAGGAGAGCAGTGTGAGAGGAACCTCCTCACACATGTGAACAATACTCAATACAAGGGCGCACTATGCCCCTGTACAGAGCAAGAAGCTGTGCAGGGGAAAAGAACCCCCCAAGGCGGTTGAGCACACCCAGCTTCTGGGAGGCTGCCTTAGTAAGACTGGTAATATGGTCCTTCCAAATGAGAGCAGAAGAAAAAGAGACACCAAGAATATTGAGAGAAGATGAAGGGTTGATTTTTGTATTGTTGAAGAATAAGGGATAGTCCGCTGGGAGATCCTGACGGGTAGATAGATGGAGAAATTGGGTTTTGGAAGCATTAAAGTTAATAAGGTTTTCTCTGCCCCAATTGGAAACAGTATTTAGATCAGAATTTAAGAGTTCTATGGCTTCATTACGTTTGTCGTTGAGGGATTGCTGGCTGGGGCGTTCTGAAAAAGTAATGGAGTAGTGTAAGGTTGAGTCATCTGCGTATGGAATGGATGGGAATTAAGGTACAGTTAAGGAGATCATTTATAAAAATTAGAAAGAGAATAGGAGATAGGACAGAGCCCTGAGGAACACCGGAGTTTATAGGGTGAGGAAATGAACAATGGCCGTCCACAACCGCGGCTATGGAACGGCCGGAATGGAAATTAGAGACAAAGGCACAGATGAAGGGATAGAAACCGAAGGAGGGTAGTTTAGAAATTTAAGATTTATGCCAGACTCTATCGAAGGCTTTCGATATGTCTAGTGCAATAGAAAATGTGTGCATGTGTGTGTGACTATTGGTGGGGGTGGGGGTCTCGGATAATTAGCCACTGGTTCTACTTTAGACAGGTTTCACCACGGTCCAGATAGAGAGGAATTTTGTTGTATGTTTCGTTAATTTTTGTCATACAAGATGTTCGTACCTAATAAATAATATTATGTCTACGTAATTTGAATATTCACCCAATATGACATTAGCCAGATGTTGTTGAATAAATTAAGTTATCATACAACAAATGTTTTCTTACTACGCACATTACTTGGTCATGACATGGAGTAGAAATTAAACAATAATCACATTATCTTTACATTTTATTAGGGTATGTTTTAGGTTTCTGATGGGGTTCATCCTATTATCGTGTTTTGCCATGCCACACTCCCAGCTGGTGAGTTGTAATAGTGTTTGAGACTGTCACGAAGAGTCTTCCCATCATTGGTAGCTGTGTTGCCCCGCTCTCTCCCAATACGGTCTAGAATGTCGGCCGGACGTACCCAATTTACGATTTCTCCTGTTGCAATGTTCTCCTCCACGACAAGACCCCGTCGATCAGAGGGATTCCTGTCACGAAGGACATTGTGTAGACAACAGAAGGCCATCACAACGGATTCAACTCGATTCGGATGGATAGGCATGGTCGTTAGCAGACACCGGAACATGTAATGAGAATGGTTAAAACAATAAAAATATATTAGTTTCTCAATGAAAACTTTATAAGAGAATGCAATGGGAAGCTCGATTAGGGAGACCAACCCACACAAGTCAGATCCTTTTAACAACGAACTCCAATCCCAAATATTAAAGTGAAGCCAGCAGGTTATTATAAGCTTTTAAAGATGGTACAAATGTTGTTAGTCGACATGGGCCTGAAGCCATACGGGCGTAGGATGTGGATGTACCGTATGTACACAAACACATATATTTTCTATGTATATATACTGTATATATGAATAGACATATATATATTTATTCATATTTTTATGTATGGTAATGTAACTATATATATATATATGTTGAGTGGTACTTGAAATGTAGACAGAATGGATAATGACATACGGAGCCCTGTATGTTAATTTAAGAGTTAGAATTAAGAGTTGAAGGAGTGCCAAACTACCCCGGCGGCGAAGCAGACCAGCGAGCGAACCAGCGAGGGGGAAACCAGCTCGTCCGCATACCAGCAAACAAGCCTTCACACCTGCGTGCGTCATAGGGGACCCTGCAAACTACTTCGATGACCCACGCTATGACGTATGATTGACGCCAGGAGACTCCATTGGACCACGCACCTCTTACGCAACTAGAGGAGCTGTGATTGGGGCGCGCACCATCACCCGCCATCTGATTCATTCCTACACCATCATTGTTTAGTATATAAGACCCGAGTAGTGGGCATTCAAATCAGTCTCATTTGGAGTTGGGAAGGTGAACTTGCAGCTGGAGGAAGACGGGGTGAAGTATTATAATGGGTTTGTGACTGTCAGTCAGATTATATAAGTGTGTGTTAAGTGTGTTTGGTGAAAACACTTACGTTATGTTGGTTAGTGAGATATGTGATTGGGAATTAACGTTAACGCTACTATTATGTACTTAACTATTTGATTGGGAATTAACGTTAACGCTACTATTATGTACTTAACTATTTGATTGGGAAAAATTAACGTTAACGCTGCTATTATGTACTTACCTATTTGATTGGGAAAAATTAACGTTAACGCTACTATTATGTACTTAACTATTTTAGTTGACTGACTTGTGGACTAAAGCAACTCTTCAAGTAATTGGGTTATGATAAAAGTAATACTATTGTTTTATATTAAGACTTACGAGTTCTTTCATTTTCTTTTAAGTAAGCTTACATTGCTTAACGGTACTTAGTACGGTGATACTATTGTTTCATATTAGTAATATCGCCTTAGACTAACATGGCTGTTTTAATGTTACTTCTAGTGATTTCCTAAGCTGAAGAAAATTCTTTTAGCTTTAAAATATTATTTTTGCTTTTCATATTATTTGAGTGAGACCTGAATCGAATCTATGAAGCGATCCTGTAACTTAATTTACTCATAATCAAACCTCAATGTTGTGGTTAAGAAATATTTTTAACTAATTATTAAATATATTTCTAACTTTTTATGTGACTTTGATATTAATCCTGATGATATTAATAATATAATACTATTAACGTAAGACAAGAACCAAGAATAATAGCTACATTAAATATAAATAAAAGGACATATAAGAAAACTATCTATTCATTTCATAAAGGGTAAGAGACAGAAATATTCTTACTTTAATATTTATCTTTCAAGACTTTTTATTGAATTAATAGTCCTTCTTTAGATATAACTTATTCGGTTCATAACCATAGCCTACTAAGCTTCGGTTAAATAATAATTCTTTATAAATACTACATGACTTTAATTGGTTTCAGTATATTTTCATAATTAAAGAGTATCAGTCAATAAAGGATACCAAGTCCTAAAGATCCAAAAGGAAAGGAAGCAACAACAGGAAATAATTTTATTATATTTTACTTTTGTTTTGCCTTCAGCTGACTGATACCTTAATATATATCTCTGTGCTATCTAGATTAATCAAGTTAACCACTTGAGGATCAAGATACGTAACAGAAGAGTGGCGACCTCGCCAGGATTCGTTTCATACAGTTTCACTCAGTTTCATTACCGTTTCACTACTTAAAAATCAAATATTAATCATGCCTCATCTAATTAATGACGAAGATGCTCGAGTTTTCATAGAATCAGAACCCACAGCCCCTGATATTGACCGTCTGTCAAAAACCGAACTGAAAGTGCTTGCCTCACATCTCCAATTAACTGTCTCAAACATGTCCAAAGTAGAGGTGGCTCAGACCATAAAAACCCACCTGTTCCCTGTAGAAGGCGAGGAGGGTGACGGAGCAGTTGGTGGGATCCCGAGTAAACCTAGCCAACTTGATGAACAATTGCCACCTGGTTTGACTGGTGATCAAATATTAGAACTAGCCAGAATAAAAGCAAATACCGAAGAAGCCAGAATAAAAGCAAATATCGAAGAAGCCAGAATAAAGACTGAACATTATGAATATCAATATCGTATAGCTCAACTAAATGTCGATACAAATGCTCCCGTAATTGCTCCCCCTCTGGGATTGACTATGACTAGTGTCATTCCACCTTTCACTGAGGATAATGTGCAGGATTTCTTTGTTTTGTTTGAGGAAGTTGCTGGAGGTATGAAGTGGACAGGAGATCAATGGCCTTTTATGTTACAAACCGTTTTGACAGGGCAGGCTCGAGCCACGTATTTGTCAGAAGTAGCAGAGGTTAGGCAGGATTATGACAATCTCAAAGAAGCTATCCTAAAAACCTATCAATTACAGCCTGAGGCTTACAGGAAATCTTTCAGTAAAAACCAGAAGAAAGTAGAAGAAACCCATAAGGTATTCGCCAGGACCATGATTAAAACTTTCAATCATTGGGTCAAGAGTAAGAAAGTCACAAGCTACAACGATCTGAAGGAGTTGGTCCTGTTAGAAAATTTCCTATGGAAAATTGATTCTTCTGTAGCCTATCATTTAAAGGGGAAAAAGGTAGATTGTCTTGCCGACGCCGCTGACATGGCTGACACATACGTGCTCAACAACAAATTTCGTGGAAAGAAGCCCTACGATAATTCTAGTTCTAATTTTAAGTATCCCAATCACAAATCTGACAGACCCAGTCACAAGCCTGTAACGTCTTCCCCAGCTAGCCAAAATAGAATTGTTCCCCCAACTAAAAATGCGACTCAGGGCAATGGTAACAGAGGTGGGCCCCAAAGTAATAGTAATGCTCAAAGAGGGAACGTTCCCGTATCCCCTAAAGTATGTACTTTTTGTGGCAAGAGAGGCCACCTAGCTTATCAGTGCTGGGCCAAGGAGAGAACAGAGAGATCGGGGCAGACAGTTGCCGCCGTATCTCAAACTCCATAATGTGCCTTTAATGCAGGACTCCCGACAGAAGGAGTACCTAGCACCAAAAGTTCCTTTAATGCAGGACTCCCGACAGAAGGAGTACCTAGCAGCTAACGTAAATCATCTAGACAGGGGTGTAGTAGCATGCATGGTGCAACCCACTAGGGTTAAGCCAATAATAATTTCACCATCAGTGCAGGACAGTTACCGTCCCTTTATTTCATCTGGCAACGAGAGATTAAATGGTTGTATGCATGAGGTAAAAATTCTGAGAGACACAGGTTCTACTAGCACCCTCATGGTGAATCCTTACACTGAGTGCCCACCTGGCGAACCAGTTATAATGAGAGGTGCTGGAGGCCAATTTTATGCGTACTTGGTAAAAGGCGAAATTGAATGTGAGTTACTACAGGGTGAGGCCACCATAGCTTTGTGTAGGTCCCAAGATATCCCTGTGTCCTTTTGGGGAATGATGTAGCAGGTGAGAAGGTCCGACCAGACCCCATTTTGTCACTTTCCCCTGTTAACGAGCCACTAACCGGTGAGCTCGAAAAGGAGATGCCAACAGTTTTCCCTGTGTGTGCTGTCACACGTTCAATGTCTCAAGTAGCAGTTCCCTCAGACAGAAATGTACCGAATGTAAGAGTTGATGAAAGGGATGATGAGAGTGTGAATGACGCTCCAACTGTGCCTGATGATGTGACTGAGGTGGATTTATCTGACACCTTTATGGCTCATCTTGACCCTACCGATGACCATGAAACCCCTCCAAATTGTCCTAGTGGCCTGGTAGAGCTACAGAGAGATGATAGTGAATGCAAGGAGTTAGCTGTCAGGTCCGTGAGTGAAGAGGAATGTGAGAAGGAGGGTGGTGAATGTTACTACCTCAAAGGAGGAATATTGTGGCATAGATGGAGACCGCCACACAGACCAATCGATGACGGGGCCTGGGACGTCCATCAAGTAGTAGTCCCCAAACCTTGTCGTAGAGATATCTTGGAAATGGCACATTGTATACCATTGGCAGGACACCTAGGTGTGACAAAAACTCTAGACAGAATCAGAGCCCATTTTCACTGGCCAGGAATGCATGCAGATGTAGTGGAGTTTTGTAGAGTGTGTCACACTTGCTAGATGACAGGAAAACCCAATCAGAAGGTGCCTGTACATCCTCTGGTGCCCTTGCCCGTCTTCGAGAATCCTTTTACTCGGGTGGTAGTGGACATTGTAGGCCCTTGCCTAAGACTTCCCAAGGTAACATTTATTTATTAACTATTATGGACATGGCAACTCGCTACCCAGAGGCAATACCCTTAAGGACTACCTCTGCTCCAACTGTCATCAAGGAACTGCTCAAATTCTTCACCAGAATGGGTTTCCCCCATGAGGTGCAAAGTGATCAAGGTACTAATTTTACCTCTAACATTTTTCAGCAGTCCCTGAAGGAGTTGGGTATCGAGCATGTTAAGTCTAGCACCTACCACCCAGAGAGTCAAGCGGTTCTCGAACGATATCATCAGACATTAAAAGGAATTTTGCGTAAATATTGTACAGAGACCGGAGTTGAGTGGGATAAGGGGGTACCTTTTCTTTTATTTGCTACTCGTGAGGTTCCAACTGAATCCCTGGGTTTTTCCCCTAATGAGCTAGTTTTCGGTCAACAGGTAAGAGGTCCTTTGCAACTATTGCAGGATAGCCTAGTTGGCCAGGAGGGGAACCAAAACCTCCTCAAGTATGTTTCAGATTTCAAAACCCGGCTGAGATCCTCATGTGAGTTTGGAGCTCAAAACTTGACAGTGGCTAAAAGCTCCATGAAGAACTGGTATGACAGAAAAGCCTGTGAGAGGGAGTTTCAGCCCGGTGATGAGGTTTTGGTCCTGCTCCCCCTTTTTGGCCAACCTTTATCTGCCAAGTTCAGGGGCCCATATAAGATCATTCAGAGGGTGAGCATTACCGATTATCTAGTAACTACCCCAGACAGGAGAAAGCCCACGCAAGTATTCCATATAAATATGTTGAAACCCTACCATAGGTCCCCTGATTCCTCTCCTCCATATTCTCCCACTGTGGCAGTGAATGTCAGGACCTGTGGACAGCCTGGTGCGGACAAAGTCTTCAGTTCCCTTACTGACCCGCAACAGACTGTTCCAGAGCCTGAAGGTATCCATGCAGACTTTGACTTGTCATGTAGCCTATCCAACTTTCAGTATAATTCAGTAGCTTGGGGGGAATTACCATCTAAACTATGTCATCTTCCCTCTGATCAAGCGAACCAACTAATCTCTGTTTTATCTCAGTCTCCCAGTGTGTTCCGTGATACTCCAGGGCTCACTTCTTTGGCCTTGCACGACATCGACGTGGGGGATGCAACTCCCATTAAACTATCCCCCTACCGTGTCTCACCACAACGCAGGAGTATACTGCAGGTCGAGCTTGACTTTATGTTATCAAACGAGCTGATCACAAGGGCCTTAAGCCAGTGGAGTAGTCCGGTCATACTTGTGCCAAAGCCAGACGGGAGCCATAGGTTATGTATGGACTATAGGCAAGTTAATGCTGTCACAAAGAACGATACCTACCCACTGCCACGGATCGACGACTGCATTGACCAGATTGGTACAGCCACCTATATCAGCAAGATTGACTTAATGAAGGGATATTGGCAAGTAGCTCTCACCCCTACAGCGAGGGAAATATCATGCTTTGTAGTCAACAACCAAGCCTTCTGCTGTAACGTAATGCCCTACGGCTTGAAAAACGCTCCAGCTACATTCCAGTGCCTCATGAATTTGGTGACTGAAGGGGTAGCTGGATGCGTTGTGTACATCGATGATATTCTTATCTTTTCACAGTCATGGGAGGAGCATCTTTACCAACTTAGATTGCTGTTCTTAAATCTTGCTGATGCCAATCTGGTGGTTAATCTTAAGAAATGCACCTTTGTAAAGAGTACGGTCCAGTATCTAGGATATACGGTAGGTCAAGGGCAGGTTGCACCTCCTCAAGCAAAGGTAGAGTCTATTCTAGAATATCCAACTCCTAGCACTAAGAAACATATCCAAAGGTACCTAGGCATGATTGGTTATTATAGGCGTTTCATCTTAAACTTTTCTAGGTTGACAGCTCCCCTGACAGATCTTCTCTGTAAGGATGTGAAGTTTGAGTGGTCCTCCGATTGTGAGGAGGCCTGTAATGCTACCAAATATATTTTATCTAATTATCCTGTACTCCGAGCTCCTGATTTTAACAGATCTTTTTCCCTAGCGGTTGATGCGAGCAATACCGGGGTTGGTGCAGTATTGCTACAGGAAGACGAATGAAGTATTGCATCCTGTGTGCTATTTTAGTAAAAAATTAAATTCTGCTCAACGTAACCATTCAGTCATTGAGAAGGAGCTGTTAGCATTAATTTTATCCCTTCAATACTTTGCTGTCTATGTGCAATCTGCCTCTGGTGCCATCACTGTGTATACTGACCATCACCCCTTAAAATGTTTGCATAAGTTCCAAAATAAAAATCAACGACTGACCAGCTGGAGTTTGTTGCTGCAGGAATACTCCCTGGATGTCAAACATATTAAGGGGGTCCAGAACGTGCTAGCCGATTGCCTATCACGTATCTATTAAAAGATTGCATTTACCAGGTTGGCCTAATACAGCAGTAAGATTAATTTAATGAGAGGATTTTGGCAATTAGCTCTCCCTTGTAGCGAGGTAAATATCATGCTTTAGTAGTGCGCTTTCAAGCCTTCAGCTGTGAGATGCCTTGCAGTTCGAATAACGCTCCAGCTACGTTCCGGCTATGTTCTGATGTGGTACCTGGAGACGTTGCCTACTTTGGGTGATATCCTTATTATATGCTCATTATAATCTTGCTGTTGCCAATCTGGTGGTGAATCTATTTATGTATTATGTTTAATATTATGTACTATACTCCTCAAACTCTTTTCTAGGGGGGAGGTCTGACATATGGAGCCCTGTATGTTAATTTAAGAGTTAGAATTAAGAGTTGAAGGAGTGCCAAACTACCCAGGCGGCGAAGCAGACCAGCGAGCGAACCAGCGAGGGGGAAACTAGCTCGTCCGCATACCAGCAAACAAGCCTTCACCCCTGCCGATGACCCGATGCTATGACGTATGATCGAGGCCAGGAGACTCCATTGGACCACGCACCTCTTACGCAACTAGAGGAGCTGTGATTGGGGCGCGCACCATCACCCGCCTCCTGATTCGTTCCTACACCATCATTGTTTAGTATATAAGACCCGAGTAGTGGGCATTCAAATCAGTCTCATTTGGAGTTGGGAAGGTGAACTTGCAGCTGGAGGAAGACGGGGTGAAGTATTATAATGGGTTTGTGACTGTCAGTCAGATTATATAAGTGTGTGTTAAGTGTGTTCGGTGTAAACACTTACGTAATGTTGGTTAGTGAGATATGTGATTGGGAATTAACGTTAACGCTACTATTATGTACTTAACTATTTGATTGGGAATTAACGTTAACGCTACTATTATGTCCTTAACTATTTGATTGGGAAAAATTAACGTTAACGCTAATATTATGTATTTAACTATTTTAGTTGACTGACTTGTGGACTAAAGCAATTGGGTTATGATAAAAGTAATACTATTGTTTTATATTAAGACTTACGAGTTCTTTCATTTTCTTTTAATTAAGCTTACATTGCTTAACGGTACTTAGTACGGTGATACTATTGTTTCATATTAGTAATATCGCCTTAGACTAACATGGCTGTTTTAATGTTACTTCTAGTGATTTCCTAAGCTGAAGAAAATTATTTTAGCTTTAAAATATTATTTTTGCTTTTCATATTATTTGAGTGAGACCTGAATCGAATCTATGAAGCGATCCTGTAACTTAATTTACTCATAATCAAACCTCAATGTTACGTGGTTAAGAAATACATTTAACTAATTATTAAATATATATCTAACTTTTTATGTGACTTTGATATTAATCCTGATGATAATAATAATATAATACTATTAACGTAAGACAAGAACCAAGAATAATAACTACATTAAATATAAATAAAAGGACATATTATAAGAACACTATCTATTCATTTCATAAAGGGTAAGAGACAGAAATATTCTTACTTTAATATTTATCTTTCAAGACTCTTTATAGAATTAATAGTCCTTCTTTAGATATAACTTATTCGGTTCATAACCATAGCCTACTAAGCTTCGGTTAAATAATAATTCTTTATAAATACTACATGACTTTAATTAGTTTCAGTATTTTTTCATAATTAAAGAGTATCAGTCAATAAAGGATACCAAGTCCTAAAGATCCAAAAGGAAAGGAAGCAACAACAGGAAATAATTTTATTAGATTTTACTTTTGTTTTGCCTTCAGCTGACTGATACCTTAATATATATCTCTGTGCTATCTAGATTCATCAAGTTAACCACTTGAGGATCAAGATACGTAACAATATGTATAGACATATATATATATTTATTCATATTTTTATGTATGGTAATGTAACTATATATGTATATATGTTGAGTGGTACTTGAAAAGTAGGCAGAATGGATAAAAAACACCATCTGAGGAAGAGCACTTTATTGACAACGTTTCGCAGATAGCTTCATCAGGTCACTAACAAATGCTGGTACATACTAGGCCTTAAATATATATATTTAAATATACATTAAAACAATTGACATATTTTTTTAAATTCGGCTTTTACCTGGCAGACATTACCTGGCAGACATTATACCAAACGCATTTTCAACCACTCTCCGGGCTCTGGATAGGCGGTAATTGAAAATGAGTTGATCATCATCCAAACCTCTCATTGGGTAAGGTTTCATCAACCAGGTCCTCAGTGGAAATGCGTCGTCACCAATGAAGAAGAATGGAATCTCCTCGTTTCCGTTTTCAAACGGTTCAGGCTCAGGAACACCAACGTCATTCCTCTCCAACAGCAAACGAATAGGGGTTCGTAGAAACAACCCACCATCTGACGCTGATCCCTCTGCACCAACATCGATGTAGAGGAATTTGTAGTCAGCATCAGCGATGGCAAGCAGCACAACCTTTATAGTTGTAGAAGGTAGAGGCACCTTTGGGTGGTTTTCTGATGGCAACATGTTTGCCATCCAAGGCGCCCAAAGCATGTTGAAATTGCCACTTGGTAGCAAATCTATTTGCAACAGCCTTCCACTCTTCTGGTGTTGTAGGACAAACAATTACATCATCCATGTATGCACTGACAATATCCTCACAGACGTCGGGCACAATTTTGGAGATGGTGTTGTGCGCTATCCTGAACAAGTAACTGAGACTCTTGTAGCTGTCACCTGTAGCTAGGTAACGCAACGTCACTGCCAAATGCAAACCAGGATCTATAGCTTTCCTCCAGTGTGTGTCCTTTTTGGCAATGATGGGTCGAATTTTGCTGAGAATTTCTTGAAAGAGTGCGGGGTCCAATCTCATGAAGTTTATAAAATCCGCTGGGTCCTCTTCTTCAACTTCTTTCAGGAGATTTTCATATCCCCCAAATCGACCTCGCCTTAACAGCCAGTCTCTAGTCCAACATTTCTGCTTCTTTATCTGTTTTCTCCTCTCCTCTTCCTCCTTCCTTTCCCTCTCAGCTTCCTTCCTTGCCCTGTCACCTTCCTTCTCCCTTCTGGCAAGCTCCAATAGGCATTTCAAATAAAGTAGATCCGTCCGCTGGGTGGCAAGGGCCCGCTCAACACGTTCATTCCTCCGTAGATGCTGCGTAATCCTCTCCATCTCAAGATTCAACAGGCACGTTCAAGGGTCGAGGTTATAATGTGGTGGTGGTGAAGAGTAGCTATGCTCGGTGTGGCTGCTCAACTCAGATTGTTCTCTGTGACCGAGTCAAGGTCTTTATATACCACAGGAAGGTTTGGGGGGTTGTCGGTGGTTGTCGGGGCCAATTACTTGTGTTATTGTAACGTGAGTAGATGCTAATGCCACTGAATTTAGCACATTCACGTGACATTCGCTCAGGTTCGCACACCTCGGTGACGTATCTGCGATGGCGTTGGCGACGATCGCCGTGGATTCGTTCGTTCATCGCAGGAATTTGTGCCCGGAAAAATATTCGGACAACCTCGCCGAAGTAATCGCCGGACCATCGCTTGAACCGCCGAAGACGCCGCAGAACATTCGGCGAGTCTTCTTTGACCATCGCATGATGTCGCAAGATATTTTTGAAAACGTGTCATTCCTTGCAGAGATCTTCGCCGAAACATCGCTCACTTCGCCGATAACGTCGCAGAATGACAGCGATTGCGTCGCATTCATCGGTGACATCTTCGCCGTGTATAATTAGTTATCTGTTTGTAACGGTCAAAATTGTACACGTCGCAGAAATTAGATGCGAATTGACAAGACTACGTCCTCGGCAACGAAAATCGTATGAAGTCGCACATGTGGGAAATGGGCATAAGTTGGGTGAAGAGATGCAAAGCTGTGAACGAGGAGGGAGCTGCACCAAGGGTTACACCAAGAAAAACGTGGGGTCAGACCATACAGTCGGATGTTAAATTTGAAAAACTGACAATTGACGCAGCTTTGAATAGGGTTGCCTGGAGCGCCGGCATTAGAACGTGAGGCTGGAACCACACTTTGTGTGGGACACTCAGTCTTTAGAATTATGTATGTATATGGTTCTAAGACATACATAATGTAAAATATATGATAGTATGAGCGTATTATAATATCGTTATATAAAATACCGGTACCTATGCAAATAAGAATAATGTAACCTTTTCCACATACGATGACACATTCTTCAATTTTATTCTGGATATTATTAAACGCTATTATTTATGTTACAGAGGGTTTAAACATGTAAAAAGATATATTTCCTGTTTTGATTAATAGTTCCTTCCATAGCGGTAAAACATCCCTTGGAGTTTGGAATACAATAAAGAATAACAGGTCATGATACTGAAAGGATTGATTGTTCTTACTTCGGCCATATGTTCCTGTGTGATTTGAAACATATTAGAGCAACTTGGGAGTGTCTTTCATTATAGACCAATAGCATATGCCACAGGATTATGATATGTTTTTGTTCTATGTGTATCAAGGAGACAAAAGACAGGTTGCCTGTAAAGAGTGTGTCCCCCGTAGCTAAAAGAGTGACAGAGAACCAAATAAAAGGGACATTGTGGTCAAAATACTGGGCACACGAAGTATAAAGCAGTTTAAGTCATAGGATGACGGAAATACTGATTGAGGGAGAGAGTTCCAGAGTTCACTAGTTGAGTAGAAGAAAGACGGAGACAATTTGCGAATTCTTGGATTGGAAAGTTGGACAGAATAGGAGTGGGACTGTGCTGAAAGGTGGGTACCTTACACTCGACGCAAGAGACGGGGGTATGCACTGAGAGAGCTCTGAAGAACACTTATTGATGTAGTAGCAATAGAAGAGTGAAAGAGATGCAATATTGCAGCGTGTAGAAAGAGATTGAAGGGAACTAGTAAGAGGAAGTGAGTTGATGAGGCGAAATGCTTCTGACTCTCAATGCTCACTAGTGCATAATATGTGTGCAATTATACTTAATTGAACACTCAGGCGACTATAGGTTTCTCCTAAATAAATCAAATCGAATAGCATTACCCAGATCATTGTACTCATGAATAGCATTACCCAGATCATTGTACTCATGAATAGCATTACCCAGATCATTGTACTCATGAATAGCATTACCCAGATCATTGTACTCATGAATAGCATTACCCAGATCATTGTACTCATGAATAGCATTACCCAGATCATTGTACTCATGAATAGCATTACCCAGATCATTGTACTCATGAATAGCATTACCCAGATCATTGTACTCATGAATAGCATTACCCAGATCATTGTACTCATGAATAGCATTACCCAGATCATTGTACTCATGAATAGCATTACCCAGATCATTGTACTCATGAATAGCATTACCCAGATCATTGTACTCATGAATGTCTCTTAGACTCGATAATGTGATAAAAGTTTAACTCTATCCAACACATGCCACTTATACTGTATATTATAAAGTTATCCATACACGATGTAATTCAAGTTAGAGAGTATTACGTATGGTCAGATGATAACTAAGAAAATTGTGTAATATGTCTTAATTTTGTTTTTAAATTATCTGCTGATAATCTATGCTGAGGGCTAATATAACAAAACAAAAAGTGATTGAAAGGGTTAAACTTGAGGCACAAATTACCGCTTTGATGGTAACTAGTTCACGACGAAGCTAATCACAATGGTTTATATCGAATAGTTTCATACTATAGCTTGAAAAATGTAAATAAGTAAATAAATATATTTGTTATCGGCATAGTTTAGTTCAATAAATTGAAATACTAGCTATAGTGTCCTATCAGCCAATTACAATCCCTCTTTCATACCACACAGATCGGGTAGAGAGAAAACCCTCAACTCCATCCCCATTCCCCCAAAATAGGTTGCCAAATGGTGCCAGCTGTAACTTTTGTTTGGAACTGTACTGTACGTGCCGGATATGGTTAGTTACCTTGGAGACTACACCTCAAACACTGCAGTACTACCCTCACTACAATCTCTCTCTCTCTCCCCTCGCCACAGTAGTTAAGTCTCACAGTTCACTTCCCTTGTGTTTCTCCTTTCAATTTCCTTCATCCGTTAGTTTTTAGGTTTTCCTGTTAGACTCCTGGGGCGGTATTTATAAAGCACTTTTAGGCTTAAAAGTAGCTTTTAAAGATGGCGGCCACTTTTAAAAGATAAAAGTTGGGTAAAAAAAACTTTTAGCAGCTAAAAGTAGCTTTTAAACCCGGCGAAAACTAAAAGCCCTCCTAGGGACTTTTAGCGCTTAAAAGTTACTTTTAGAGGACGATGAAGATGGTTGAATAACAAATCCGCCACCCCCTGCCAAGGAATTTTCACGTTAAAAAGACCAATTGGATTAATAAGCCTATAGCGACTCTGAGTTAATCAAAAGATACCATATAAACCACGAATGAAACTTAGAGGAACAAAGCTCCTAACCCCGAGATGAAAGTGTGTATTACCCTACATTATTTGGCAACGGTCAAAATGTAACTGTACTCATGATTGTAGGTTATCTATATTATCAGGGGAGTATGTTAGGTAACTCTTGATTCTATCCATATACCACCCCGCACATCATACTACTCAAAGGTGATCCACTGTGTGTTCTCCAACGAATAAGCTATATTAGAAAGTAACCTACCACCATATCAACCTACTTTAAACATTTCGATTCATACTGTATATAATAATTATGTCCGACTACATTTTTTGCCGCGGTCGGTCTCTCTATTTTTAGATGGGTAAATCCAAGGTTAAGAGATAAAAATATGTTTTTCTTATGTTCTTATGTTCTTAAATCTCTTAACCTTTGGGTAAATCCCCTCCTCCGCCCACAACCTCTATAGTTCCAGCGTCCTCGTTGACAAACGCCTATACTGTACTTGTTGGAAGAACACTAACAAATAGACCAAATTAAAGGAGTGTAGAAGGACTAACATATAATATTAGATTGTTGTTGTTGTTGTTGTTGTTTTTGGCGCACTCTCCCATCCAGGAGTTCGTTCTATGAACGATGGCTGTTTCCTTATTGTCATTTGTATTTGTTAAACATTTTCATATTACTTATATATTTCTTTTCTCAAATTAACGATAGTCTCCCTCCTTTTTAGAACTGTTCTTATAATCTCTGCTACCCTTTTTAATTCATTTTGTTCAAATATTTCCCTCAAGTTGTCCCTGCCTCTCAGATCTTTGTATAGGTCTTCGTATGATTCACAGTTGAACAGGTGCATTTGATTTTCATTTTCATTTTGACAAATATCGCACAATAGGTTAGGTTCATATTTGTTTTTGAAGTTTTCTTTTACTTCTATCATTCTTGTCCTTGTCATAAAAATTGTTCTGGCATTTTCAAAGCTTAAGTCCTCAATATAATTACTTGATATGTCTTGTTCAACAGCTTCTCTAGTTTTACTTTTACTTTCGATTGTCACAAGATAGGCCTATTTCATAACATCCGAGAACAATTTAAGTAGCCTATTTGCACCCTATTTTTTCGCAAATTACTGTAAACTGGGGTGATTTCGGACTGCGGTCATAACTTCGGACTTTGGCGATAATAAGTAATTAGCCATTGTCATTATACAATGGAAACGCTTTTACCAAACTTTTCAAGAATACTTCGGACATCATTTAGGAAAAGGATAAGGATATTATGGGGGATAATTTTAGGAGGCTTCCTGGATTACGGCGCACGGCGCATTATCACTACACATCACTTGACCTAGTTAAATCTCTACAATGTGTTTACAGTCAGGAGAAATTGTAAAAAACAAACTCGGAAAATTTCCGAAATTACCCCACTTTACAAATTGTGTAAACTCGCGAATTTGGAAACTATCTCAGATGCTGCCACACCGGAGTATGCAATTGTTTTGGTATGGTAAATATATTACCCTTTCAATTTAGCAATATATAATTGATTTCACAATAACAAAATATTGCATAATTACCCTATTGTTTTATAGTAATTAGTATATGCAATTAGAAGCCTATACTTACCTATTAAACGTTATTCATCAATTGTAATATTGCTAGATGTAGCGAAATAGCGGTTGTGGCAGCTTTCTTAACGCTTCCACTAAAAGCTGCTTTTCAATGTTTTATGAAACACTTTTATGGATTTTCTTTTAGTTAAAATTACTTTTAGGGAAATGTTTAAATTCTTTTATAAATACCGGTCCTGGCTCTGACTTTCTCTACCCCTCTCCCTCTTTCTGTATATATATATATATATATATATATATATATATATATATATATGTATATATATACCGGTATATATATAATCAACTGGGGTACACATGTGTACAGATGAGTCCATTTTAGAACGTGTGCCCATGTGTGTATGAACTTAACTACAAATATGCCAGGGGAATACATAATATAATCATACATATGTATCTTCGAAGTACAGTCACCCATAGAAATTCTCTACCTTTGGAAATAACTATCTGCATTTATATTAACCCGTACTGTACGGCAACATATTTTTATGTTTATTCTAGCTATATTTAGAAATTTGTGTGCAGCTTAAGAAGGGTCTGTGGTAGTCAAATGGGTTAAGTTAGATTGTTCAAAGCCTGTTAATTGCTGGGGGCTCTTTTTAAATGAGTAAATATTGTCTAATAATAGCCAGAATAAAGTTACAATGACAGCACCGGTACTAAAAGGGTTAATGGGATTTGTTTGTCAATATCCCTTTCAGTAACACCACAACATTTGCAGGTTACACCTAACGCTATAATCCATATATTAATACGTTGGCCAGAATCCCGACTCATAACCTCTGTAACTCAAAAAGGGCTAGAGCAAATGGGCTGTTCCTCACATATTTTTCTGGCTGACTTCCCAAATGCTAGAAATATTAGATCAATTTCTTAATCCCTTTTTGAGTTATGAGAGGCTGAGGACTAGATTTTGGCCTACCTCTAATGAACAGAGTCTAGACGAGCTTAAAGGTAGATTTCTATTTATTTGTTGATATATATATATATATATATATATATATTGTTTTTGTTTTAAGTTTCCTTCCTAGACCTCCATCAAGCTTTTAAGAATACCCCCCAAACCCCCGTTAGAGATAAATGTGTGTACATTTCGGTATCATTGCTGTTTTGAGCCTGTGGTTGGTGAGTTAGCCAGGCTGGTATAATATTAATATGCAGGATTCTAAACTGCATTATAAATCATAGGCATGTGCATATTTCTTTAACTGTCTTGATAGAGTAATGCATAAGTGCGCGGAATTTCGGTGTGAGTATCCTAGGTTCGAGTCCTTGGAGTGCCACATGTATTTGCTGATTTCATTAACCCTTTGAGTACCAGTGCCGTTCTATTAACTTTATTCTGACTACTTTTAGACGATTGTATTAACTTTCAAAAGGGCCGCCAGCAATTAACAGGATTCATAATATCTCATTAAACCCTTTTTGATACCACAGATCCTTCTTTCTCTGCATAAAATCCTCTAAATATTGCTAGGATAAAAACATAGAGACGTCGCCGGTACAGAAGGGGTTAATTGAGTTTATAAGTGAAGTTGTTTGGAGAAAACATTATAATAATACAAAGGCTATTACATATTATCCAGGTCACTACTTTCCTCAATGGGATGTCACTAGTGGCCATTATGGGGGCAGTGTTTGTTTTGTTGGTCTATATATTTATCTATTATAATATTTTAGAGTTTCCTCGCTAGACCTCCATCAAGCTTAAAAAAATACTCCTTAGACCCCCTTTCAAGATATAGGCTTATTTGTAAATTCTTCGGTACAAAAATGTTCCGTCCGAAAGCCGGTTCCTTCTAAAATTTCAGGCTCGCTGTCGCTCGCCAGGAAAAGAAATTGACACCTAAATGGCACAAAAGGTCTAATTATTAACACAAAAATGGGGCGAAATGTCTTAAAAACTAACGGAAAGAACGTCTTAAAATCTCAAAAAGTATATGCGAAACACGAGGGAAAAGAGAATCCATAAAAAGCGACTAACTACCCCTTAAATCCAGGTTCCTATATACTGTTAGATTAACTGAGGTATTAGTGTTAGCAAACTCTCCCTGATATAGCCTCCGCCTGCCCGGGATGGAGCCCGTGTCCGCACGGCTGTTCAATATGTCACAGGACACCCTGATTATGCATGTATTAATATAACTCTTGAAAAATCGACGTATACCTGTAAATAGTAGCTTATAAAGTAAAGTTAATTAAATATAAAGTAAGTTTACTTACACTTAGTTGGCATCTCATAAGAGCTTTTGTTGTCAACTTTCGATGGTCAAACAAATTTCCGGTAACAGTTTTTGGCATTTTTACCCAGGTATAGAACACTTAACTGAAGCTTGATTAATCCATCTGACATAATTATTGTAAAGGCTTAGTCATAAGTAGCTGCCAAAATCAGTGTTGACGATATATTGGAGGGTTAACGTTCGTGCAATAACGGTTTGAAGGGGCAGGTGCAGCCACTCATAAATATTCGTGTTAAAAAGTGTATTATGTAAATAGACATAATTATCTAGAATTAATAAGCAATTTTCAAATATATTTTTCAGGCTACTATAATTGCAATAATTAATTTCCGACAAGGTATTTTCTTATATTGGATGGAATTATAGCTGAAGTGGTTGCAACTGAATATGTGAGAAATAATTTATTATATTTGGTAGCCTATATCAAATGGTCCATACTTTATTTTGACCAATCTAACTTGAAATGCATGATAGAAAAAAAGGCTAAGCACACTTTTTCGCTTCATTTCAAACAGAGTCATCAAGATCATCGTTGAATTACTGGAATTTACCATACAAAATTGCTCACCACCGACCTAGCATGGTTGAACAAGTTGGTAGGACTTCGTGTATGATTTGATAAGGCTATTAATCTTTCGGCTTTCTTCCGGTTATTATTAGGCGAGATTAACTAATGCTTATAATTTTACTAAAACATATATATATACAGTATAATTATACAGTATATATAGCTAGAAACTATTATCATTACTCCTTTAAAGCCAACAACTCCTTTCTGAACCGGGGTACGAAGAGCAGAAAGGGTTTAGCTCGATTTATTATGATTCTAGCTTGCCTGTTGTCAGATAGTTAGAGCAAAGCTAATGGTTCAAGACCTAGCACTAGCGAAGGCGAGAGAAGAAACGCTGCAGTTTGCCCATCCTAGAAGTCGAGGCCTGACCAAACACCAACAGAAGACGAGAGCCAACCTAAAAGCCCTTCACCAGTAGAAAGTGACATATCATTAAATCCAACCTCGACACCAGTAAGGTCACTAAAATAGATAGTCCATAGTGCGCGCGCGTCTCTAAAGGCGGAGTCACACGAGCCCTTTTTCAGGCAATATTTACGGGCAATTATGGTCTGGAAGCTTACAAAATGACACTTTATCAGAATTCAGCCCCCTAACATAATCTACCTTCAGTTTAGTTGCTGATACCAGTGCGAAAAAGTCCCGAAAAAATACGAGAAAACACTTGCTCATGGAAAATTGCCGGGAAAAGCGCTCGTGTGACAGCGGCTTAATTCTCGAGTCTCTTCTTTGCTGTTAGCTTATTTCCATCCCTTCAGGAATACACCTCACACGCTGTCCTTGCTTTTCCCCTATTTAAATAATCTAAACTTATGATTGGACATTTCCGTACCAACGTAAAATAAAATATTAAATAGTACGAAATTAACTCCGAAATTATACAACACTCGCCGCATATACTTCTTATTAGTGACTTCCGTTTAGTTAATTATTATAATTCCTTGTGAACATAATTAGACTATAGTTGAGCAAGTAGAGAACACTTGCTTTTTCATATTTATGAGGCAGGCTGACTATGCTGAACTTAACTTCTAGTTAAAAGGAGGTTTTTAATAATTATGCTCCCTAGCCCTCCATCAAGTTAAAAATATACCCCCAATGTCCCGACCAAATGCTGGTTCCTCCAAAATTGCAGGCTCACTTTCGCTCACCATGAAAACAAATCACACATAAATGGCACAAAACATTTTGTAATTGACAGGTAAATTGGGTGAAAAACTTAAGATTGCCAAACTATTGGGGCGAACGTCTTAAAATCTCAAAACTAATGAGCCTAGACATGAGTGAGAAGGGGGTCCATACAAAACAAAACTTTCCCACCTTTTGAGATGCAGAACCACGAATCAAGTGGTTTAGCAGTTTTTCCTAAAGTGTATAACCACGCTAATCATATTCCCAAGCCAGGGCAAGCCTTCAGACATTTGGAGGCAAAAAATACACAACTTGATTTGCACACAATATTCCGTACAAAAAGTGATGGATGTGAAGATAATAGGCTATCTATTGGCAAAACTGTGTTGCAAAATTCACACAGTGAGAAAATCATTACTCGACCGAGTGGCCAGTCTGTGTTCATAGTCCGACAGGAGAGCATTTAAAAAAGGCAGATTCGTCCGTCGTAGCACCCTCCTGTGACTGGTATGTGTATGTAAAATGCATTATGAGTGTGCTGTGCGTTAATTAAGTGATTATTTTTCATAAATATAGTTAGCGTATCCTAAAGATTGTGTATTGTGTAAAGAATTTTAATGTTGAAACTGTTACATGTTACGAGACTGCTACATGTTTTGAAGAATGAGTATTTATAAATATTCGTAGAAAAAACTATTATGCCTAGGAAGTTTGTCGACGATGTATTCTCTTACTCATACAATGAGCTATACTTATAACTATTATACATACCTATAAACCTCATAACAAAACAATTACATTGATATTATGAAAACAGTTTTCTGTGCAGTGGTACCTTTTCTTATTATATTCATATAAACAAAAATATTGGTGATCAACAAATTCTGATATCGCTTATTGAAAGAGCGTGATCAAATATTTCTTAATTCATATATAATAACCTAGTGTCACCAATGAATGTTTTAAATAAAAGCCATGAGAATTAGGGTCTAGTTGGAGAAATTACAAAATTTTTAGTGGGAATAAATTTAGTCTATGATTATTCAAGGTTTTGTGGTGATACTCTGGATTAGCCTTTGCTCTATCTTTTGAGATACTTATATTGCAGTAGAATCAATAATTATGGGTGAATATCGTTCATGAATTAAAGTTTTGGGTTTGGCAACCGCACTCAAAATTGCAAGAATGAAGTATATGAATATAATTATTAATATACACAAAAAACTATTGAAGCTAAATCAATTCTGAGCACTCTGTTGGAGAGCCAGTGAAAACTTCATTTGATTTCATATGAAACAAATATTGCTCAACATACAGTATACAGCAAATGGGAAGAGTTAAACGCTGAAGAACAATGATTTTTCTCATAATGGAACAAGTTCCTGTATGAATTATGAACTTTGTTCCAAGTTTAATGCATTCATATTGTAGTATGGACTTTTATTTTCTTGTCATGTATAGCTCATTACAGTAGAAGCAATTATTGTGGGTTTAAACAGAGTGATAAAAAAAATGGATTCTTTGCGCCCCATCCATTGGAAGCCTAATAAAGAAAGATACATGATTTAATTTACTTTAAGTTTATTGTGAACCTCAAGGGGTTACTGACAGTGGAAATTATACTTACAGTTCCCAAAAGTTCATATAGAAATATTTATCACTGAATGTGAAAGATGCATTAGATAAGAGTGCCATTCGTCCCCATTTTCTGTTGTACACTCGGATACCGTATGTTGTTCTGTATGCAATCATAACTCTCTGGATTGAGTTTGTTTATATACTAGCCTTTCAATAAATAGTATATTATAGTTTTATAGTTGATGTATAGAACTTTTATTAATAAATTCGTTTCCAGATATATAATTCCATAAATAGAAGTAGGTGAAGTCCCCTAACATTTATGAGTGGGCTACAGACTATGGGATCCGACTGTACTATTGTGGACATAAGTCCTGATACACCTGCCCGGCAGAAAATCACGAATTGTGTTGGTAACATTGATACACCCCCCGCCCCCGGGGTTGGGCGGGTGCCCAACCCCGAAAGGGGTTGAAATAGGGGAGCTATCCCCCCGCCAAAGGCGGCATTCTAGGGCCTTTCCTAGCTGATGCTGAGAGGATTGGGTTCTAGTCATGTGGTGATGGGCTGGTCTATCAGAGTGAGAGCTGAGCAATCTCTGCCATACCCATAGCTTACTCTGACTGTTCCTTTTACTTACATATTTTCTAGATCTCAAGTGACGGCGTCTCTTCCGTGGATTGACCTCCCAATCTACCAAGATTGGAAGCCAAAGCGTCACATTTTTCCCTTGCCCCTCAACTTTCTCTTCATAATTGCTGAGGGGCACAGGGCCCTGGGTGGGGCTTTGGTTTCCCGGGCGTTTCCGCACCCCCTCAGATCCCCGCCATGGAGTGGCTTCGGTCACCCAGGCTTTATTGTGGTCGGCAGGGAGGGTTCTGTGGGGGCGCTCGGTTATGGCCTTGGCCTTGCTCGGGGCCATGGGGCTGTTTGGCCAGGCAGCTTGGGGAACAACAACAACAACAACAAACTCCTTCCCCTCTCTACTACCCCCTCTCAGTCAAACCCTTCCTCCCTCTTTCTTTCCTATTTCACGTATGTAAGCCCCTCCCCCTGGATTGTTTCCACCACTGTGACTATAACCAAGGCCCTGACTATAACCATAGGATGATAAATATCACGATAAGCTCTCTCTCCTTCATTTCTCTCATTTCTCCCTCTATCATCGTATCTATGTATTGTTATGCATGCTTTCCAAAACTTCTTCCTAAAATGAAATACCATATCGTTAAAATAGCAATAGGTTACGTAGCTCATGTTCATATTTGCCAATTATTATAAACCTAGCTCAATATAAGGTGTTATGATCCATTCGGATATGTAAACATATCAACGATATAATGTTATCTAAGTCAGATACAATTGAGACTTTAATATACTTTTACATTCTCATAATTCAATTAAGTTATGATTAATTAAGCCCATATATCCCAATATCTGGAGTAGGCATGTATATATGTGTTTTACTGTATAAATACAATACTATTAAACACAAAAATTAGCCACTCATAAAATGGGTACCTTGATTCAATGCATTGAATATTAAAAGTTAAACATAATTATATGGTTACGTATGTATTCTCAATACAGTATTCACCTGTCAACCCACCTCCCCCTTAACTACGGTAGCTCACACTAATCTATTCATATTTCGTAACTAGTCAACGCAAACACACGGCCACACACATTAATGTAACATTACACATTACACAAACGTGCATGTTATTTTTTTACTTGAGGAGATTTGGCGTCTTTCAACTGCCTCAGCGAGCGCTGCTCCCTCCGAGATTAACCCTTTCCGTACCCGGGTTCCGCTTATTTTTTATTTAGCTATATTTAAGCAATTGTATGCAGCTAATAATGAAGGATCTGTGGTATTAAGAAGGGTTAATTGAGATGGTATAAAGACGTTTAACTGTTAAACTTCCTTCTTTTACTGAATAATAATGTTAATAAATAACTATACTCCATTCATTGGAGAGGGTGAGATTAAAGTGTTGGGAGAGGCCACCTGTAAGTGGTGAAGGGAGTGCTACAGTTCTCCCTCCTTACGAGTGGATAGATGGACCCACGAGAGTGGGTCTGGTTCTTCTTGTCCCTTTGATTAACATAAACAAATACAGAAGTGCAGTTCAGTCAAATATATTTTTTGGATTGCATGTATGTAAATTTCCACCAAATTAATTTTGACTCTGTTTCATCATAACGTTGAGGCAAAATGACAATATTATGGTATGCAATTTGGGAAGGCTATATTAAATATGGCAGTTGACACGAATTAGTAAGTCTAACATAAGGCGGTGGAAATTTGTAAGACAAAACGGACCATAATTCCTTAAACATGACACATTTTTAGAACTAATATTTCTATATCTATATTAATCACGTTTGAAGTAGCTTAAGGGATATCGTTCCGCTGCAAGTGAATTTATATATCATAGAGCAGAGGACCTTGGTGAATCTTAGCTAGGCCATAAATAGAGACATTTTAGTAGCCCTTTTGGTACCGAAGACATCTCATATATATTTCACTATAACTATATTCAGACTATTATATGTAGATAAGAAAGGGGCTTTGGTAGCTATGGTGTTATTTGCGATAGTATGTAGCATTTAAAATAGTAGACACCCTTCTTTAATACAATCGTCTAATATTTGCCAGAATATTATCATGATGAAAACAATATCACCTGTGCTGAATGAGTTAAACCTCATAATCGTAGCGTTAATTGGATGGGGAGATTCCTGCCCATACCATTATAATAAAACACCAACCAAAGAAACTAATACAAAAAACCAACAACCTAATGTTTCATGAAGAAGGATATAAATGTAATGGTTAAGAAATCTTGTAAATACTGAAACAGTGGGAATTCACCTAATGTAAATAAGATTATTGTTGTCCCTTTATTACTTTAAATATGTAATGTCCAATTATTTAATAGGTGTTTCAACAAAATTGCTATTGGGTCAAACAGATCATACAATAAAACATTGAATTATTAGGTCTTATTATTAGGTCTATTTATTTTAATGATAATAAATTAGGCTGTCCTCCAAAGAGATTAGATTTACACTAGAGTGGTAGAGGTATTGTTAAACACGCAGCGGAAATGTTTTGCGTTTGATTATCGTCTTGTCCAACAATAAGATTACCGGTAAAGATTTTGGTTTCCTATGCAATACGTCATTAAACTGAGAGCACTATTGTTATAGCCTTATATATATTTATATACGGTGGCATATATTTGTACACTTTTTTTGTCCTAAATATTATTATATTGATTTTGTTTGTAGCTACAGTATTAGCTGTATACACCATCAATTTGCTGAATATATTTTTCAATCCAATATTTCTCAAATTCATGCTGTGAAAAGTAAATGCGAGGGTTGGTTACATATTATGAAATACCGGTACCATTTTCTTTCTTCCACGTGCAATTAATTGATATACGTGAACATTGTATATTATACAATGTTCACGTGTTCGTATATAGCTTATACGTGAAGAGTGTCCATGTAGGGCCGAACCTGTTGTATACCAAGATAAAAAAAATAATCAGAAAAATAAAATAAAATAAAATAATTGTATGAAATATATAAAAACACTTCTTCGCTCTGGGCTTTATTTACGGTACTTAAGAGAGAGAGAAAACAAAAACGTTTTAGAGAATCCTAAGCCGAAGTGTTTGTTGTGGTTTCACCATATAACAAATTCCCCAGGCAGTTTGTTTCAAAATTGATTATTACAATAATATGATGAAGTGTAGATATTGTTTGAGTTATAGGCAATTTGTTAACAAATTACGGACGTGCACTTAATTAAAACACATAATTGGAAGTAATGTATGAACAGATACAACAGAAACAATGTAACCTTGTGTCACCATTATAACTAATTATTATGTTCCTTCCAACAACCAACCATACTCCTAAAATCGATTAATGAAATTTACAAACACATGTGGCAGTCCGTGGACTCGAACCCAGGATGCTCACACCGAAAATCAACACCTTATACATCGCACCACGAAGGCAGTTAAAGGTTGGTGGACACTGCCTACGATTTATTATGCAACTTCGAATCCTGCATATCAATCTAAGCATGTACACACATCCCAACTGCAACTCTTGTAGGCTATGCATATGTGAGTGGAAAGAGCAATTAATGGGGCCTTAACCACTTAGGGAAGTCCTCTCGATAAATTACTCCTGAACCAATATCAATTATTATGTTCCTTCCAACAACCAACCATACTCCTAAAATCGATTAATGAAATTTACAAACACATGTGGCAGTCCGTGGATTCGAACCCAGGATGCTCACACCGAAAATCAACACCTTATACATAAGAACATAAGAACATAAGAAAATGGGAGTCTGCAGAAAGCCGATTGGCCTAAGCAAGGCAGATCCCTGTGTATCGCACCACAAAGACAGTTAAAGGTTGGTGGACACTGCCTACGATTTATTATGCAACTTCGAATCCTGCATATCAATCTAAGCATGTACACACATCCCAACTGCAACTCTTGTAGGCTATGCATATGTGAATGGAAAGAGCAATTAATGGGGCCTTAACCACTTAGGGAAGTCCTCTCGATAAATTACTCCTGAACCAATATCAATTATTATGTTCCTTCCAACAACCAACCATACTCCTAAAATCGATTAATGAAATTTACAAACACATGTGGCAGTCCGTGGACTCGAACCCAGGATGCTCACACCGAAAATCAACACCTTATACATCGCACCACGAAGACAGTTAAAGGTTGGTGGACACTGCCTACGATTTGTTATGCAAATGAAGGCATATAAAGATGACAAAGATTCTACTTGTCAAGTTATTATAAGTATTTGTGTCTGTTACTATGATAATAATACATCTGATAGCTTGTCCTGCATCATTTAAGCTACTTCAATCATGATTAATATAGATATAGAAATATTTCTATAAGTCAATCACTGTTAACAAATTATAGTTTATCCTACATCCCAAAGGTTCTTCTTACGCTGTATAAAATAATCGAAAAAGGGTCACAATAAACTGTCAAAATGCGTCATAATTCTCAAGGGGTAAATGGTGTTGCAAGGTAAACCAAAGAATATCGTCCTCCTGTCGGAGGCAATATTCAAACTCGAAACAGTTTAGCTTTATGTTAAACACTTAATACCTCTACCACACATTTACACATTTAAATAGGCAGTCACAGCATATGTTCCCTTGTTTGTGTTTACTGCATGATATCTACGTTATATATGTGTTCTCTGTGATATTGTATAGCTCTTAAGGTTTGGATATAACTTATCACATTAGCATTATAATTATAATTACTAAGACTTATCTAGTTTAATGAACAAATATTGAATAATAAAGATAAGTTTAATTAATTCAAATATTGTGATAATCTAGAGTGATATCCAAACCTTAAGAGCAAACAATTATTACAGAAAACACATAAATAACGCAGATATAATACCGTAAACACAAGCAAGATATGAAATGTCATCCCTGCCTATCATATTATTATTGTGAATAATCAGTGAAGCAGGGCCTGTGATTGGGTCTAAGACACGTGGGCCAAGTCAGTCAATATTCATCTCTTGCTTACCGTACTTTTTGGGTTTATCATGTCTTTATTTCGCTTGTGTATACTGTATGCTCTATATTAAATGTGTATTAATGTAATATATCATGACTCTTAAGATTCGAATATCACTGTAGATAGTTAAGTAATCTTTAACATTATTAAAACGTGTCTGGTATAATGAATGAATATAGAATAATAAAGATAATAATACAGAAATGATCAGTTCTGCGACTCTTCTGGGCCAGTGAGCTACGGTATTGATAAGATGGGAAACCATGAACGTCGATACAAACACCAACTAGGAGCCAGATGTATGGTTCGAGTGAATGGAGAATAGCTAAATATATAAGTTTGTATTCAATTAAGGAAAGAAATGTAACAATTAATAGGCTTCATACAAGTTCAATTAATTTTTCTAAACGCCACAGATCCTTCCTTTTCTGCACACAATTGTGTAAATATAGCTGTAATAAAACAAAACACAACCCCGATACGGAAGGAGTTAATCTCGGAGGGAGCCGTGTTCGCTGAGGCAGTTGAAAGGCGCCAACTATCCTTAAGTATGGAAATAACAATATGCAAGTTTGTGTAATGTAATGTTACATTAATGTGTGTCTGAGTTGACTAGTTACGAAATATGAATATGTTAGTGTGAGCTACCGTAGGAGAGGGTTAAGGGGGAGGTGGGTTGACAGGCGAGTATTGAGAATACACACGTGACCATATATTTATAACTTTTAAAGGTGGGGGCTCATGGGTTGAGATAAACATGGAATGATAATCGCCAAGCTGTACATAATTATCTTGCAAAATGCAATGGCACTGAAATCATTATTAACAATGGTATAAAGGATTTTGTGGATTGTCTATACCGGGCCTGTGACGTCACAAGAGTGTAAGTCCACCATCCAGTCTAGGCTAAGGATACTGGTGTGACGTCACTATGACGTCACAGGCCCGGTATAGACGATCCGTGAAATCCTTTATACCACTGTTAATAATTATTTCAGTGACATTGCATTTTGCAAGATAATTATATGCAGGTTGGCGATTATTTGTTCATGTTTACCTTAACCCATGAGCCCCCACCTTTAATATTCAATGAATTTAATATAGGAACCCATTTTATGTGTGTCAATTATTTAATTCAATAATTTATAAACTTTGACAGTGAAATCCATGCTTACTCCAAACAGTGGGATATATGGGTTTAGATACTTATAACTGAATTGAAATACGATAATGCAAAAGTAAATTAAAGTCTCAGTTGTATTTGACTTAGATAACATATATTGTTAATAAACTTCCATAATCGAATGGATTATCAAACTTTATATTCCGTTACGTTTGTATAAAATGACAAATATTCAATATATATGAAGTATGTAATCATATAATATTTAATTTTAGGAGGAAGATTTGGAAAACATTCATAAAAATACAATGATTTGATGAGAGAGGCATAAATAAGGAACGGCTTATAGACGTGAACAAGAACGAAAGTAGAGGAGGAGGGAAGAGCTTGGCTGAGAGAGGGTGGTATAGTGGGGATGGGGTGGGGGACGGGGGGTTACCAATGTTACCAACACAATTCGCAGATCCCTCTCAGGCAGGTGTAGCAGGACTTATGTCCACAATAGTACCTAACCTGAAAATATTTGAGTGAAAAAATGAGCCGTAGCCCATCCATTCCCCATTCTGATATCGATCCTCCATCTCAACTTCGAAGCTAATTATAACTACTGGCAACTGTAATTAGACCAAGGTTATCATGGCCAACAGGGGGAGATTATTTAATGGCTTTACTTGATCACTTTTAACCTTTTAATTGTCAGAGATCATTCATGATAAGAAGAACATTATTATTTTTCATCTAGAAAGAAAAAAATCATGAAATTGTATAGTATTCATTCAAACGAGACAGAGAGAGAGAGTGTGTGTGAGAGTTTTGATTATGTTATACAAGAGGCAAGGTGTTAGCAGACACCGCACTGTTTCTCTCATTGTTTCCCTGCTTCACTCTTAAAATTGATTAGTTCAAAGGAGGTATGAGAAGGGTAATTTAACTTATATAATAATATTATCATGTAAATATATATTGGTAGAAATCAACTTATTTATTATTGGGAAAGAAAGGTAAATCAATATCAGTATATCTAATGATTGTCTATCTATCTATCTATTGCCGGACGCCGTGATCCCCTAACGAAACGGCCCCATGCACCTCTGTCCCCAGTCAGTCGACGCCCCTCCTCCCATCCAGCACTGCCTTCGCCCATATACCTCTTCACTCCATCCTTCCACCTCTCATTCGGTTTACCTCTCCATCTCTGTCCTTCCACCTCACTCTCGTAAACTCTCTTAATAATTCTCTCGCTTCCCATACGTTCCACATGGCCGAACCATCTCAAAATGTTCCTTTTCACACTTTTCAGCACATCTACAGTACATCCACACCACCCTCTCTAGTAATTCCTCATTCGTCCGTCTATTCCTCCATGTAACTCTGCACGCACTTCTCAGGTAACTCATTTCCACCCCTCTCACTCTTGGTTTGAGAGTCTCCACCAACGTCCATTCTTCGCTCCCATGAGTCATTGTCGGGATTACCACACTGTCATGCAAGGACTTCTTTACTTCCATGCTGACCACCCTATTCCTTGTTACTGCTTCCAGCGTTCCTACAACCCTCTTCCCCTGTTGCACCTTCTCTCGCACTTCTTCATCCATACTCCCATCTTTACTCAACACACTGCCTAAATACTTGAATGAGCTGATATTCTCCATAGCCTGACCGTTCAACTTCACCTTACACTCTGTGGCCTCACCCCTTTCAAAGACCATAACCTTGCTCTTCCCGCATTTACCCTCAGATTCCGTTGTTCACACATTGTTCCAAACATATTTACCAGCCCCTGCAACTCCCATTCACTATTACTCATCAGAACTGTATCATCAGCAAACAGCAGTACAGGAAACTTCCACTTGTTTCCTTCCCTTATCAGAGGTACACCAACATCCACTGCTCTTCCTTGAATTTCTTTCATGACTCAATCCATATATATATTGAACAACCATGGGGACATCACACACCCTTGCTTCAACCCAACATTCAGATCAAAGAACTCGCTCTGCTCATTCTCCACACATACTGACGCCTTTGCACCCTCATACATGCTCTTTACTGCTCTCAGCAACTTGCCGTCTACTCCGTATTTTCTCAGTACTTTCCACAAACCTTCTCTATCAAAATTGGCATAGACCTTCTCCAAGTCCATAAAGGCAGCATACAACTTATGTCCCTTCTTCAGATATTTCTCCACAACAGGTTTCAGAGCAAAAATCTGATCTACACATCCTTTTCCCTTCTTAAACCAGTCCTGTTCGTCACCTATCCATTTCTCCGTTCTCGCTCTCACTCTCTCAATCCCTACCCTACCGGACACCTTCCCTACTACGCCTAGAAGGCATATATCCCGGTGGTTAACACACACTCCTCTTTCCCCTTTACCCTTATACAGAGGGACTAATAATGCCTGTCTTTCAGTCATCAGGTGAACTCCCTTTCTCCCATGCTAGTTTAAACATTTTCCATACCCATTCGATCACTGTCTCACCACCATACCTCAGCATTTCCCTACATACTCCTTCTATTCCTGATTCTTTCGCCATCTACACTCTATTCATGGCTTCACACACTTCTGACCTCCTGATCCCCACCTCCTCCTCCACTACATCTCTTCTTCTGCCTACCAGTCCTTACATTTAGCAATTTGTTGACGTACTCCCTTCATAATTCGACTCTCTATTGCTTCTTGGCTATCACTCGCCCATTCTTATCCTTCACAACTTTACAATTTCCCTTGCTACCATCCCTAACTTTCTTGACCTCTTTCCAGAACAGGTTCTTACACTCCCTCCAGTTTACACTTAGATTCCTTCCAAATTCCTCATCTGCTCTTCTCTTACTTACCTTCACTACTCTCTTCACCACTCTCTTTTTCTCCATGTACCCCGCTCTTTTCTGTCTCTCCAAATCTTCATTCCCTCTACTACCCAACCGCTCTCTATACGCTTTCTTCTTGTCTTCCACAGCTATTTTTACCTCTTCAGTCCACCATGCTTTACCCTTCATTCCCCGCCCTCTTCTCCTTACTCCACACACCTCCTCACATGCTGCACATATCTCTTCCTTAAACACTTTGCTCACCTCCTCCACTTCCTCCATACCCTCTAGGTCAAAACTACCTAGTCGTTTCTCTACTGTTCTCTTGAACTCTTCCCTGATCTCCTCCTCCTGCAAACTCTCCACCTTCTTCGCCACTCCACCTTCATATCGCCTCCTTCCAGCTCTCCTCGCCCACTTCATTTGTATCCTAATTTTAGCTACTACTACATAGTGGTCAAACAGACCCTCCCCCCCCCCCCATACCCCTATACACCCTAGCATCCAGCACAGAATTCTTCATTCACACATATATAATCAATCAATGCCTTTTGTTCCTCCACTGTCCCATTCCTCCTCCTCCACACCACTTTTCATGTGTACCTGTGTATCATTCTGTGTCGGAAGAAGGTGTTGGCTATCCACAGCCTCCTCCCCACACATAAGTCCACAAGTGCATTACCATTCCCCTTCACCTCTGACGGTACACTCCGCCCTCCCACCACTCTATCAACTTTCTTATCACCCACCTTCCCATTAATATCACCAATCAGAAATATGTTTTCGCTCTTGCCAAACTTACCCAAGCACGCCTCAACATTCACCCAAATCTCCTCTTTCTCTCTTACAGTTTTATCCTCTGTCGGAGCACACACACACACAACCACCCACGTTTATATTCCTACTTTGATTCTCACCCCCACAATCCTTGCACCCATACACCCATAGTCTTATACAGGCTCCTTCCATTTGTTACTTACAAACAAACACGCATTTTCTTGGTACTTAATATCGTCAGTAATGTCTATGACGGAATATATTGTAATACTTTTGAAGGTAATTAACATGAATTATTTGCAGTGGTCATTATACTGTATGAAAAGGGTCATGCTTTAGATATTTTAACTGTATCTAGTTCGGGGTAGTATATTTGAAGCCTCCCGTTACGTTCCATTACTTTAGTGATTTTAAGTCCTTTCACCCCATCAGTGTGTCGATTATAAGAGGGTGTTCTCGATTGAGGTGATGATCCTTTCCGATTGATAACGGGTCCGTTATTTAGAAGAAATCGTCCTTTGGCTGAGACAAATTTCTACCAAATAATGAATATATTTAACTGGAAGATATGGGTCTGGCGAGGCATGGTTTCTCCTTAACTTGAAAGACATCAGGGGGACAATCAGTAAGAAAAATACAGTATATACTATCAATAATTATTGAAACATAATCCCGCAATAACCTCTCCTTTTCAAAAATATAAATACAATAAAATGGGATCAAGCACTGTTAAGTGTAGAACAAAGGATTCAGATTGCCTTTAAGCTTTACAAGGATCGGGGTCGGATTTTGGTGGAACAAATCAAATTAAAACATCCACACGGGTACATTTCGAATTAAATTCGTAGCCCCCTGCCAGCATGCCTACCGAGACCTCCAACACCACCACTACTCCTTCTGGACACGTTAAGTGGTTTAAGGGGGCCCACCTCGCTGTTTTTATCTTACTCTCCCTCTGTCTTTGGCTTGTATCCATTCGGCCCCGTTCAGCCTACTGTGTTAAGACGTTTACCCGCATCCAGGTGTCAATATATATATTTGTGTTTTACAGCAAGCTAATTTTTTACATTTTTCGACGGAAAAATGTCACCAGCGAAGCTGGATTTCTCCATACAATGCTGGCTCGCTATCGCTCGCCAGGAAAAAATTGATACCTGGATGGGGATAAACGTCTTAAAACAGTTGGCTGAATGGGGCCAAATGGATACAAGTCAGAGAAAGAGAGAAAAGGTGACAACAATAAAAGAAAGACCCCCCTTAACGTTAAGAAGGGGTTTGGTTTTATCACTTACAATGGAGGGGACATTTTTGTTCACTCCATTTCCAAGACCAACCCTCGTCATCCTCTCTCACTCACTCTCACTCTCTCTCTCTCTCTCTCTCATTCTACGGTCCAATAGATCAATACGATAAATGAAGTAGTGGTGGAAACATGAAATACATACATAGAGAGAGAGAGATAGATATACCCGTATATATATATATATATATATATATATATATATATATATATATATATATATAGAGAGAGAGGGGGGTGGGGGAGGAGGGGGAAATAGTATTTAACAAATACTATAAAATAGACAGTTAGCACAAAGACACCAAAATATAAATAAACAATATAACTAATTAACCCAAGCTAAATGTTATATTGATACATCTTCACACACACATGGAATTAAAATTAGTCATAATATTATCAGATAGAATATATTTTTGTTTTAATGTTTGTTGTATTTAGACAATATTATGTATAGCTGAGGAAAGATATTTAGGAGTTGAAAGGATAAAGACTAGCCCAATAATCAACCCTCTGACTTCCATATACCCTTCCTACTCTGAATATGATCGTCAAATGATAGCCAGCATAAACTGTCAAAATGCTACATGATCCTCGAGAGGTTAAGAGGTATACAATAGGAACATTAACAAATAGAGAAATTAAGAAAATAGGATAGGCCTAATATAGAACATTCCATAAAATGCTTTGTGCCATTCCGTTATCAATTTTTCTGGGCAAGCGATACCTAACCTGCAATTTAGGTGCAATTTTCTACCGGAACAAAGTACAACTTTAACATGACTTCTTTGGGTGCCTTCTATTTATTTATATTATCGTATTCATATATTGTTGCTCTGTTATTTCTTGAAGGGGGTCTTGGAAGGTGTAGGGGAAAATTAAATGTAAATTGCTCGAAAATGGCAAGAGCAATCAAATCCATCAACATAACTTAACAGAAAACACTCCAATAACCTCCAATAGGAGAGGTGAGCTAGTGTTAACCAGTAGACTATACCAGTCAGTAGCTCCCAACCAAGGCCACCGTAACCATCACTGTTAACTTAACAGAAAACACTCCAATAACCTCCAATAGGAGAGGTGAGCTAGTGTTAACCAGTAGACTATACCAGCCAGTAGCTCCCAACCAAGGCCACCTTAACCATCACTGTTAACTTAACAGAAAACACTCCAATAACCTCCAATAGGAGAGGTGATCTAGTGTTAACCAGTAGACTATACTAGCCAGTAGCTTCCAACCAAGGCCACCTTAACCATCACTGTTAACTTAACAGAAAACACTCCAATAACCTCCAATAGGAGAGGTGAGCTAGTGTTAACCAGTAGACTATACTAGCCAGTAGCTCCCAACCAAGGCCACCTTAACCATCACTGTTAACTTAACAGAAAACACTCCAATAACCTCCAATAGGAGAGGTGAGCTAGTGTTAACCAGTAGACTATACTAGCCAGTAGCTCCCAACCAAGGCCACCTTAACCATCACTGTTAACTTAACAGAAAACACTCCAATAACCTCCAATAGGAGAGGTGAGCTAGTGTTAACCAGTAGACTATACTAGCCAGTAGCTCCCAACCAAGGCCACCTTAACCATCACTGTTAACTTAACAGAAAACACTCCAATAACCTCCAATAGGAGAGGTGAGCTAGTGTTAACCAGTAGACTATACTAGCCAGTAGCTTCCAACCAAGGCCACCTTAACCATCACTGTTAACTTAACAGAAACACTCCAATAACCTCCAATAGGAGAGGTGAGCTAGTGTTAACCAGTAGACTATACCAGCCAGTAGCTCCCAACCAAGGCCACCTTAACCATCACTGTTAACTTAACAGAAAACACTCCAATAACCTCCAATAGGAGAGGTGAGCTAGTGTTAACCAGTAGACTATACCAGCCAGTAGCTCCCAACCAAGGCCACCTTAACCATCAACGTAACTTAACAGAAAACACTCCAATAACCTCCAATAGGAGAGGTGAGCTAGTGTTAACCAGTAGACTATACTAGCCAGTAGCTCCCAACCAAGGCCACCTTAACCATCACTGTTAACTTAACAGAAAACACTCCAATAACCTCCAATAGGAGAGGTGAGCTAGTGTTAACCAGTAGACTATACCAGCCAGTAGCTCCCAACCAAGGCCACCTTAACCATCACTGTTAACTTAACAGAAAACACTCCAATAAACTCCAATAGGAGAGGTGAGCTAGTGTTAACCAGCAGACTATACCAGCCAGTAGCTCCCAACCAAGGCCACCTTAACCATCACTGTTAACTTAACAGAAAACACTCCAATAACCTTCAATAGGAGAGGTGAGCTAGTGTTAACCAGTAGACTATACCAGCCAGTAGCTCCCAACCAAGGCCACCTTAACCATCACTGTTAACTTAACAGAAAACACTCCAATAACCTTCAATAGGAGAGGTGAGCTAGTGTTAACCAGTAGACTATACCAGCCAGTAGCTCCCAACCAAGGCCACCTTAACCATCACTGTTAACTTAACAGAAAACACTCCAATAACCTCCAATAGGAGAGGTGAGCTAGTGTTAACCAGTAGACTATACTAGCCAGTAGCTCCCAACCAAGGCCACCTTAACCATCACTGTTAACTTAACAGAAAACACTCCAATAACCTCCAATAGGAGAGGTGAGCTAGTGTTAACCAGTAGACTATACTAGCCAGTAGCTTCCAACCAAGGCCACCTTAACCATCACTGTTAACTTAACAGAAAACACTCCAATAACCTCCAATAGGAGAGGTGAGCTAGTGTTAACCAGTAGACTATACCAGCCAGTAGCTCCCAACCAAGGCCACCTTAACCATCACTGTTAACTTAACAGAAAACACTCCAATAACCTCCAATAGGAGAGGTGAGCTAGTGTTAACCAGTAGACTATACCAGCCAGTAGCTCCCAACCAAGGCCACCTTAACCATCAACGTAACTTAACAGAAAACACTCCAATAACCTCCAATAGGAGAGGTGAGCTAGTGTTAACCAGTAGACTATACTAGCCAGTAGCTCCCAACCAAGGCCACCTTAACCATCACTGTTAACTTAACAGAAAACACTCCAATAACCTCCAATAGGAGAGGTGAGCTAGTGTTAACCAGTAGACTATACCAGCCAGTAGCTCCCAACCAAGGCCACCTTAACCATCACTGTTAACTTAACAGAAAACACTCCAATAAACTCCAATAGGAGAGGTGAGCTAGTGTTAACCAGCAGACTATACCAGCCAGTAGCTCCCAACCAAGGCCACCTTAACCATCACTGTTAACTTAACAGAAAACACTCCAATAACCTTCAATAGGAGAGGTGAGCTAGTGTTAACCAGTAGACTATACCAGCCAGTAGCTCCCAACCAAGGCCACCTTAACCATCACTGTTAACTTAACAGAAAACACTCCAATAACCTTCAATAGGAGAGGTGAGCTAGTGTTACCAGTAAGCTAGTGTTAACTAACCCTAGTGTTAACCAGACTATACCAGCCAGTAGCTCCCAACCAAGGCCACCTTAACCATCACTGTTAACTTAACAGAAAACACTCCAATAACCTTCAATAGGAGAGGTGAGCTAGTGTTAACCAGTAGACTATACCAGCCAGTAGCTCCCAACCAAGGCCACCTTAACCATCACTGTTAACTTAACAGAAAACACTCCAATAACCTTCAATAGGAGAGGTGAGCTAGTGTTAACCAGTAGACTATACCAGCCAGTAGCTCCCAACCAAGGCCACCTTAACCATCACTGTTAACTTAACAGAAAACACTCCAATAACCTTCAATAGGAGAGGTGAGCTAGTGTTAACCAGTAGACTATACCAGCCAGTAGCTCCCAACCAAGGCCACCTTAACCATCACTGTTAACTTAACAGAAAACACTCCAATAACCTTCAATAGAGAGGTGAGCTAGTGTTAACCAGTAGACTATACCAGCCAGTAGCTCCCAACCAAGGCCACCTTAACCATCACTGTTAACTTAACAGAAAACACTCCAATAACCTTCAATAGGAGAGGTGAGCTAGTGTTAACCAGTAGACTATACCAGCCAATAGCTCCCAACCAAGGCCACCTTAACCATCACTGTTAGGATAGCTTAAATTTAGTACATTAAAGGAGTACAAAGGAGTACAAAGGAAATCAAGCAACAACAGATCTAGTGACCCTTCTAGGTTGCTTGTCCTCCAAAACACTGAGGATCAAGTGTCCAAACAGTGGTTTAGAGTGGGTAAGGGAACATTGGAAAGGGAAATACTGCCCTGGAACTAATGTCCGTGGCAGGATTAGGAAGTTAGTAGGGGACAGATGGGTTAGTAACTGAGGGGGGGATAAAATAAAGTTATTAATTTACAAACGCAGTCAGTCGCGGGTTTGATGCGAGATATTTGTCTAGGCGGAGTTTAAATGAATCAACGGTGATGCAGTCTATAACGTTTCGGGGAAGCCCATTCCACAAGTTGACAACTCGATTGAAGAAGAAATTCTTAGATTCGTGTGAGTTAAAAGATTTACCAATAATTTTGCAACCGTTTCCCCGCGTGTAATTAGATTGGTCGATAGTGAAGTACTTACTACAGTTCATATTGTCGATGCCTTTGATGATTTTGAACACTTGAATTAAGTCACCTCTTAATCTGCGCTGGGTTAAAGGAAATAGATTTAATTCTCTAAGACGCTCTTCGTATGGTTTGTTCTTTAGGCTAGGTATCATTTTGGTAACTCTACGTTGAACTCGTTCTAGCTTGTTTATATCTTTTTGGTAATAAGGGCACCAGGATTGAACGCAGTATTCCAGAAGAGGGCGGACTAATGAATTGTAAAGGGTTAGGATAACTTCTTTGGATTTATGCTCAAATGACCTGCCTATAAAGCCAATTATTTTGTTTGCCTTCTTAACAACTTCTGAACATTGTTGACTCGGTTTTAGGTTACTCGATATTGTTACTCCCAGATCGGTTTCTCTGTTTACATTCTTAAGCTGAGTGCCATTCATCGAATAGTTTGCTTTCTCATTTAGGTATCCGATATGTAGTACTTTACATTTATCCGCATTGAAACTCATTTGCCAAATTTGGGCCCAACATGACAATTTATCTAGAATGTGTTGCATATCGTCAACTTGTTCTTTTGAGAGTACGCTATTTGCAATTTTTGTATCGTCAGCAAATTTTGAGATTGTACAGGTGAGACCCTCATCTATGTCGTTGATGTAAATTAGAAAGAGAATTGGTCCTAGTACCGATCCCTGGGGTACCCCGCTACTTACATTGGTCCATTTTGATGCCTTACCGTTTATGACTACTCTTTGCTTTCTGTCGCTGAGCCAATTTTCTATCCATTTCAACACACCGTCTTGTATTCCATGCACTTTTAGTTTTAGCAGTAAACGTTTGTGGGGAACTTTGTCAAAGGCCTTTTGAAAATCAAGGTATATAATATCTACAGCTTTACTCTCATCGTAGAGGTTGAGGATATCGTGGAAGAAGTCTAAGAGGTTTGTTAAACAGGAACGTTTTTTACGAAAGCCGTGTTGAGTATCTTTAAGTATGTTATTTTCCTCTAAGTGATTTACGAGTCTGTCTCGTATGACCGTTTCTAGCATTTTACATACAACTGAGGTTAAGCTAATTGGACGATAGTTACTGGGTAGGGATTTGCTGCCTTTTTTTAATATCGGTGTTACGTTGGCTAGCTTCCACTGATCGGGCATAGTTCCAGACTGCAAGGATTTATTGAATAGTAATGTCAGTGGTTTAGAGAGCTCATCCTTAGCTTCCTTTAGAACTCTAGGCGAGATTGTATCAGGTCCTGGCGTTTTATTTACCTTGAGTTTATCTAAACAATTCAATACTTCTCTCTCTGTAACGGTGATATTGCTTAGAACATCTGAATTATCAATCTGAATCGGCGATGGTGTAGGGATATCACTGAGGTCTTCTGTTGTAAAAACTGATGCAAAGAAGGTATTGAGGGCATTACTCATTTGTTCTTCGTCTTTGGTGTATTCTCCATTTTCATCGACTAACGGTCCAACAGTTGAAGTAACAACTTTTTTCTTTCTGATATAACTATAGAATTCTTTCGGGTTTGTTTTACTTTGATTCGCAATATGTAACTCTAAGGTCTTTTTACTTTGCTTAATTAACTTTTTGGCTTTGCGTCGTAGCTCTACAAATTTCAGCCGTTCTTCGTCATTTTGTGAGGATTTTAATCTATCATTAGCAAATTTTTTAGCAAGCAGGCAGTTTGAAATATCTTTATTCCACCATTTGGGCTTATTATTATGGCCTGGACGCCGAGTTTTTGATGGTATGCAGTCTTGCACTGCTTTTAGGTAAGTGGCTTCGAATAACTTCCAAGATGTATTTATGTCGTTATTGTGAATTAAAAAGCTCCAGTCAGTTTCTTTAAACATAGCTCTAAGTTTATGGAAGTTTGCTTTCTTGAAATTAGGGACTTTTTCGATGCTACTATTTGGTTCGTTACTAGTAAACTTTAAAGTGAAAGTTATCGTACGATGGTCGCTGTTACTGAATTCATCACCAACATTCAAATTCTCTATTAATTCTTCTTTTGTTGCAAGTACAATGTCAAGAACGTTATTACCACGGGTCGGCGTTCCAACAAATTGATAAAGCGAACTCTCTTGCAAGTTCGTATACAAGTCATGTCCGGAGTGTGAAGTAAGAGTATCGCCCCACTTGGTCACAGGTAAATTAAAGTCACCAAAAATTACGGTATCTTGTGAGTTACTTACATCTGCAATTTGTTCGTAAATTTCTCGGTCAGTTTGCACTGATTGAGCTGGAGGTCTGTATATTAATGCAAGTATTATTTTGGTACCTTTATTATTCTTTATTAGCACAAAAGATGCGTCGACGTTCACAATTTGAGGTTTTGACAAGAGGGTAGGGTTAAGACTTTCTTTGATATAAAGTAAAACGCCACCTCCATTTCGATTTATTCGGCTTTTCTCAAACATTACATAACCGGGAAGTGAATACTCTGCTAAAAAGTCTCTATCTTCTGTATTGAGCCAAGATTCTGTTATGCCAATCACATCATAATTTTCTGTAAACACTAGCTCCTCTAAATCTGAAAATTTATTGCGTATGCTACGAGCGTTTGCATAGAAAACCTTTAAATTTGTTATTTTAGAACTCACGGAACGCTCTTTAATAATATTTTTGGTTCTTGTCGGATCTACATTTATGTTCATGGCTGTCCTCGGTCCTCGCTGTCTTCGGTCCTTATCGCTGGTGGTCCTCGGTTGCCTCTGTTTTTTTCTTGGCGTTGGATGATTTATGTCACTGCTGCTTCTTCTCGGATGGCGTTTTTTGATCCATGGCTGCGGACTGCTTCGTGTAGGAGACGACCCATGCGTGCTGAACCCACAGGGTTTAGATGAGTGCCATCCTTGCGGAACAGAGTAGGCTGGTTGTAGAAGTTGTCCCAGAGGTTGATGAATTCAACTTCTTCCCTCAGACACAAATGTTTTAGTCGGCTATTTGTGCTGAAAGCCTTGTCGTAGAATTTGTCAGGTGCGTCGATCTTGGGGAGAATGCCTGAGATGATGATATTCCTTGACTTGTTTTTGTAGTGCTGGATCATCTTGCGATATTTCTCCATCAACTCTTCGGATCTGGTGCGCATGACGTCATTTGAACCAGCATGGATGACAAAAAGGGTATTTTCATTTGCATCCTTTGTGGTATCTTCGAAGGCTTCCACAATGTCGTCCAGTCCAGCTCCTGGGATGCAAAATCTTTTTCGTTGATTTGGGACTCTGTCGCAGAACTCTTCGACCTGTCCTCGTAGGATGGAATCCCCCACGAGCCTGGTCTCTTCTGGTTCGTCTTCCATCTCTACCAATATCTCAAATCTGTTGGACATTGTGACTGGTAGATGAGACCTTTTCTGCGTTGGTAATTAAGGGGACATGGTTGGTTTTTCTGGTCCCCATTCTCCCTCATGTTTTGCCCCATTAGTGTTCATAATTTAGGACGTTTGGTCCATAAGTTTAGGACCGTTCGTCCCCTTTTGGTGTTGATTTTTTGCCTTGCTAGCGAAAGCGAGCCTGTACTATAGGAGGAACCGGTCTATGGCCGAGACATTTGTCTACCAAAAAATATACAAATTTATTTAGAAGGGGAATCTTGGTGATGTATATTTTAAGTTTGATGGAGATCTAGGGAAGACAATTAAATAAACATAATGCATAAATGAAAACAAAAATCGACCAAAAAAATAAACCTTCCCCCTACAGTTGACAAGTAGGTTCATTGGTACTGGTTGCTATGGTACTGGCTTAGATTTACTGGTGGAACTGGTGTACTGGTGAAACTGGTCCACGAAGCAAACTCAAAGAACGGGACGAAGGATATTAAGTAGACAAATTGGGCTAATATGAAGACAAATCTCTACGAACACAACACAAAGACAAGCGAAGTAGAAAAGAACATCAAAGTAATAAAGCAAAACATAAAATAATTAAGACAGTGAGAACATTGCAAGCGAAAATATTTTAAGAAAATTAATGGGGGTGACCTGTTTTTTTGTTCTCTCTCTCTCTGGGTTGTATCTATTCGGCCCCATTCAGCCTACTGTCATAAGACGTTTATCCACATCCAGGTGTTGATCTATACCCGGGGAGCGATAGCGAGCCACCATTTTTTTGGATAATGAGTTAGACAGCTGTCAAAACTTGTACATTATTTGATAGAAAATTGTCTCCTGCGAAGCCGGATTTTTCCATAAAATGTTGGCCCGCTGTCGCTCGCCAGGAATAAATCAACACATGGATAGGGATAAATGTCTTAAAACAGTAGGCTGAATGGGGCCGAATGGATACAACCAAGAAAGATAAAACAAAAATAGGTCACCCCCCTTATAGAAGTATAGTGTAGTCGAATATAAAAAGAATATTGAGGAAGAGGAACATTACGAATGTAAATAAAGAAGGTCATTAACTAAAATAGATATAACCCATAATGAAACTTAATTAGGGAGACATTAAAAATAAGCTAAGGAAAGACAGCACAGAAAAAACATACTGAATGGAAGATACCAAAGGGACGAAGAGACGAGGATTTTTTTTTTTTTTTATCCAGACATGATCAGGACAAAAAAGACGAATGAAAGACATGCAGCAAAAAAATGGGAAAATGCTGAATGAAGGATTGGAGAGGTGCGTGAAGGAAAAACAGATCATTTGGAAGAGAGACAAATTAAAAGGTAAGGCAAGAAGGAATAATAGAAGAAAAGAGGTATGACAGTAATATGACAGAGGATATGACAGTGCAAAGATAGGGACAGAAGGAATGAATAGATGAAAAGGGATATATGACAGCAATATGACAGTGGAGATGACAGTGAAAATATAGGGAAAGAACGATTAAATAGAATAACATATACGACAGTGAAAGGATAGGGACAGAAGGAATTAATAGAATAACAGATATATGACAGTAATATGACGGAGGAGATGACAGTGAAAGGATAGGGACAGAAGGAATTAATAGAATAACAGATATATGACAGTAATATGACAGAGGCAAATCCTACGTTCAGGCACTGACTTGTTGTGTTCATTTTGTCGCCACACGCGTGGTGTTTCTTGTTGCTATGCGCGTTAGTTTTTGCTTTCTCTTTAGTTAGGAGGCTTCCTTTCAGTGTCTAATAGCTGTTCCTTCGTTCAGCTTACGGTCGTGGGACCCTGTCTTTGTTCTTTTGCAGACGCGCCAGGTTTAGATTGTCACACATGGCTGTGGGATCTTCTGGCGTCCGAGCCTGCTGAGAGGCCCCATTCGGGAGCGATCTCTTCGCCCTTTTTGGCTCTTTTCTCATAGTTCATTCATGTCGTCGTTCGACAATTCTTTCTGGTTAAGCCTGTAGGTTAATTTCTAGTGTTTGGGGGGTAGCGTTAATTTTATCTTGTTGTGAATTATTATGTCCCCTTTGTTTCTTGGGGCTCCCTGTTGGTTAGTGTTCCACTTTCCGGGGTCGCTGGGAAGCGTCCTACGTCTGGGTTTGCTAGAGAGTTGGGTGGTTTCTCTCGTTGTTGTGCTTTTCTCCGAGTCTTCCCTCTTTTTGTCCCGCTGGCCTCGGTTCTGCGGCCTTTGGTACGGCCCGCCGTGCCAGCGTTTGCTGGGTCCCTCTCTTTTTTCCCTTGTCGTGGCTACGTCGGGGGGAGCTAGGGCGCCTCTCCCTCCCCGTTCCGGCGACCTTGCAGGTCCGGCGGAAACTTGTTTTTTCCGTGTAACACATGTTTGCGGCGTGCTCGCTGGCCCTGTTGAAGTTTACTCCGTCATTACAGGCGGCTTAGTGTTGAAACGTTCTGACGGCGGGTGGCGTTTGTTTCTAATAACGCGCCGATACCCGCCGCCAGGGGGCCCACTTCCCCTATGAGCTAGGTCATGAGCCGGCGCTCTCACAGTGTGTAGTTTACCCCGTGTTGCTCGCAGCCCAGTTGGTAAACGCAACGGCGGCTGCTAAGGCTTTTTGTTTTAGCACATGGCTGCCCGCAGCCAGTTGGCTTATTCAACCATGAACCATGTCGTGGGTTAGCTTTCTGCAGTGTACACCTCTTCTCATGTTTTACAAGGGGCATGGGAGGAGGCGTGGCACAACCTCAGGGATGGGAATAAAGAGGAAGGCCGTGGCCTACTGTTTCTACTGTGGCCTACATCCTAACCCCGAGGGGTTAGGATGTATGAGGTTTCCTCTGTATATCCTTATGAGCACTGATTCCTGGAAATTTTATCTTTCCAGGCAACCCCAAGGACATCCGACTACTGCAACGTTCCCGCCGGGGAGAGGAGCCTCTGTAATCATGCCCTTGTTCACAATCTGCTCAGCTCCTACATGCATTCTTGTACCTGTACCAGCGCATAGACTGTGTATCCGGTGTATAAAATGTTTAGACAAAGCTTCTTTCACGTGGACATCTCTCACATGTCCAGTCTGTTCAGACCTGTTTGAGGAATGGCTCGCGGGCCAAGATACATCTTGTTTGCTCACTCTAATTGAAATTAAAACCAAGTTTACGGCATATACTTCTCGAGTAGCTAACATAAACCTTTCATGTGATAATCCGGAATTGTTAAGGGTGGTCCAGTTATATTCATTTGATGAACACATAGCTCCCCAATCACAGAACCCCCCAATACCCTTGTTGACCCTTGCGTCTCCCAATTCTTCCACAACATCGGCTCAGAGCTCCTCTCCCCCATCCAAGAGGAGCCGCTCGGTGTCACCGGAATGTCATGGACCTGTCCTCCCGGATCCACCGGCGGGCCGCCTGCGGAGAACGGCCAGCTCAGAGTTTCTGCCGGACAAAATCCTCAGGCTCTTTAGTCCACCACGGAGTATTAAAATAACTAGAGAGATCCCTGCTTCTTCGCTGCTTCTTCGCAAGTAGGTCATAAGGTGACACAGCCGGTGGCTCCGGCGCCCGCTTCGGGAACATCAGGATTTTTCCCCGGCCTCCTCGGGGCGGACGCCGGCCACCCCCAAGCTGCCACCAGAATAAGGAAATCTGTACAAGTTAGGCTCCAAGGTTCCAAACTGGTTTTAGTTAACAGACACAGTCCTCAGGACGATAGGGCTCTTAATCCTATTCAGTCTCCTTGTTCCGTTACATTAGACACGGTTACGACCAGTAGACATTACGCGGCAGCCCATCCACCATCTAGGTTTCGCTTTCATCCCCAGTATCACTGGGTCCACCTTAAGGTCGCTCAGGAACCGCCGACACCGTGCGACCAAGAGTCGCCGGCCATTAGTTCGAGCCAACCGTCCACAGCTAGTAGCAGTCAGGCACTAGGCCCCAGCCCTAGGTCAAACACAGCAAATCTAGTACAAACAGACCAACAGGTTAGGCCCGCTAAACGTCCTAATACCCCAGGTTTTACGACTGACCAATTAAATGACTTGTTACAGAAGGTGATCCGTCAGTGTGCTATAAAACGCGGCCAAACCCCCTCTCAGACACTGGAACCACCTATAAGTTTACCTATGCCTCACCCTACTCATGTCAATGAAGGCGTTCCCCTTCAGTCCACCTCCTCCGCCGGGGCAGAGACTGAACGAATAATCACCCGCCCGTTGACTACGGGCCCTACGCCGATTATCCCAGTGATTCCTCTCACTACGGTGAAAGAGATTTGGCCTCCGACCTTAGGTGCTATCCCAGGTTCGTTGCCGGAACAAATTGTAATCCTCCCTTTGACCCAGACTCAAACCCTGGCGTCTATAAAACCAGGGTTCACAGACGTGCAGCCCTCTAACGTAACTCCCCCTTCCGCCGGTCGGCCCAATCAGGGATTGCCAGTGGATGCTTTGTTACTTGCCTCTACCTCCCATAGGTCCCCCTCCAGTAGAATTGACACTAGTGTGGTTTCCCGGACTGAAGGTCTCCGACAGGATAGTTCTGTCGGTTCCGATGACACTCAACCATATATGTCCCCTTCTTTGACCAAGACCCAACGGTCCAGTAGTCCGCCGGGTCCTACTGTTCCCCCAACCACTCACTCCTCTGCTATGTCCCCCCCAATTTTACCACAATTACTTGCACAATCCCAAGTCCCGAAGGAGCCAGGTTACCTCTGGCTTCCGATGACAGCCTTGTCAAAAGGGGAAGGGCATAGGTCGACACACGAGGAGGTCCCAGTGCCGGTAGAGTGGGCAATGGAAGTCAACAGACGGCAGGTCTTTAGAACTAAAAATGCTCAGGGTAACGTGTTACAGGTCCCTATCTATGCTAGACCTGATCCTGCTAATTATCGTTATTTTGTATATATTCCTGGCCAACTGACTCCCTTTCCGCCGGTTTCCACGGTTCAGGACTCCCCTTACCCAGACACCCCTCTTTGCCCTGATTGTAATGAACGTTGTGGCATTAATGGGTGTCATTCCCTTTACCAATGGAGAGAGCCTTCCCTCAAGTTTCACAGATGTGGTCCCCACCGAGACTGAAGGGAGCTGAATCTGGGTGAGGTGGGCGATGGCCCTTGGATAACGTGGGATCGGGAGCTTTTGCAATTTGTTAGATATTACATCTAACCCTTTGTCCCCAGTTCCACCTCCCCCCATTACCGAGTTTGACTGGCTACGACAACAACCGGGTGGGGTCCCGCTACCTATTTTTGATTTCCTCATCGCCCCTCAGTTAACAGTAGGGGATTTTCCCCTGCCCTTCATTGCTCCAGAACCTATTGAACTTCAATGGGAATTTCTAGTTAGAGATAATGCCCATCGAAAGTTTATTAGTTTCCTATAATAATAAAAATAATACTAATAATAATAATATTTATTCAGTTAGCAATTTACAAAGTTGGTACCACATAGTATGTTACAAATATATATGACATGTACCAGCCTTGCATAATTCCAACTAAGGATAGCCCAATAAGGCCGTTAGGCGTATTTCCATTGGGGTCCTTGTGGGATTAGGTTAGCTGGGGAAATGGGGTGGATAAAGAAATAGATACTTTAGAGAAAGTATTTCTAGGGGGTTATTTTAAGATACCTTACATCCTATAGTAAATATCAGTAATCCGTAATCAGTAATCATTTCAGTTTGGTTTGTCTATCTCTTATGTCGTATTTAGTAGTAGACATAAGCTTGGTGCTCCCTTCTCGCAGCTGTCCGGTTCAGGTGTTCCTGCAGGCTACGTCTGAAGGAATACAGTGTTCTCTTTTCACGGACTGACTGGGGTAGGTCGTTCCAGTCTTTGATGGCAGTGAAGAAGAATGTTTGCTTACCCTGTCCTTGGATTCTCGGGACCTTAAAATTAAACATCCTGTTTCTTGTATTATGTCCACTCCTCTCATTTGCTTTAACAAAATAATTCTTTAGATACTCTGGAGCTCTGTCATAGAAAATGTTGAAGATATTAGTGAGCCTGATTTGTTTGACCCTGTCAGAGACATTGAGCATACCTAGTGACTGAAGTTGTTCCTGGCCAACATGTGATCTGGGTCCTAGGTTCAGCATGAACCTAACCATTTTATTTTGAGTGACCTGAAGTTTGTGCTGTGCTGATTTAGATGATGCAGAGTACCAGGATGACACAGAATAGTCAAAATGACATTGAACAAGCGCTTGGCAGAGGGTCTTTTTGGTCGCTGCGGGCAATAATCCCACCTGTCTATACAGGTATTTTATACGTGCTCTACACTTACTCAGGATAGATTCCAAAAATTGTTTCACCTGACAAACTCGCGTCCAGTTTCAGTCCTAGATATTTAACTTGTGACACTGTTGTTATAGGAATATCATTACAGTTGACCGAGAAGCCCACAATGTCTTTCAGTTTGCGTTTTGTTCCACATAAGATGGCTTCTGTCTTGCCCAGGTGAAGAGATAGTCTATTGTCCACTAGCCATTCACTACATGATGCTAGTTCTTTGGAAAGTGAAGCGGCAATACTTATTGGGTCTTTTCCTGAAACCAGAAGCACGCTGTCGTCTGCATACAGTAATAATTTACATGAGACGCTCAGTTCCATGTCGTTCACATAACAGAGAAAGAGTAAGGGACCAAGGATGCTTCTCTGCGGGACCCCACAGTTAATTGGCATAGGATCAGATATATTATCATCAATTTTGACTCTTTGGGTTCTACCACTATTAACTAGGGATATGGCCCTGGCTATTACTAAACCCGTGCCGGACCCCCCTCGGCAGAAGGAGGAATTGGTCAAAGCCGTTCAACAATATCTCCTCCCTTCCCCGGCTCGTACTATCACCGAAATCCGAACGGCCTTATTTGAGGCAGTAAGATCACGGCAGCTACTCAGATTTGGTATAGCTCAGGGATTGCCTATAAATGCTTATTATAGAATTTTGTTCTCTCTGGTCTTGACCCCCAAACTTTTTGATGACCAAACAGAGAGAGATGTGAAGGTAATGTGTAAATTGCAGGGGGAGACCCCGCAATAACGGTCTCCCCATATGGTGCAGCTACCGGCGGACAGTTGGTCAATGCCCCAGCTACTAGACAAATTCTTTCGATGACTAATAGTCAGTCTTTTTCTTCCACCCTACATCCTCCTTTCCCCTTCAGCCATGCTAGTGCAACAGGGTTCCGAGGCTGGAATTAATGGTTGTTCCCACAGGTTGGCTGCGCCACCTTATGTCTTCTGCACGACCAGACTGCGCCGGCCCAAGCAAACACACGCCGGGAAACGAGTCTCGAAGCTTTCCCTTCCCCGGCACTGTGCATAGCATGATACCACCTTCTGGATAAGGAATGGGATACAACGAAACCTAGTAGGCACGTGGTCACCAGCTCAGGGGAGGTATGCAAACACCGCTAACCCAGGGGTGGACACGTAAAGGAGAAGGCTTCTCACTAACTTTGACTTTATCTCAGACAAATTGTGATAAAGATACACCCGTCCGCCGGCAGGCGGCTACCGCGGACCTGGGTAAGGTGTATTACTGTTCAGCGACTATGTATGCTCTAGTTGGGGCGGCGACCTCTGGGACTGTTTTTCCTCAGTTACACTAGGCAAATCCCCAGGGCGGCCCCAATGTATGTTATGTGTGGCGCAACGCGAACAAGTATTGGTTCTCTCTAGTTCGTGTGTGTTTTGAGGGCATCTTAAGGGGAGATCTCCACTTGAGGGATTTTTTTCTTGACCCCTTTCTCCCTCATGTTTAGCCCCATTGCTTTTGATATTATAAAACGTTTGCCCCATTACTTTAGCGATTTTAAGAACTTGCTACCCATATTAAGACCTTTCGTGCAATTCAGGTGTCGATTTTATCCTGGCGAGCGATAGCGAGCCTGTAATTTAAGAGGAACCGGCCGGGACATTTTTCTACCGAAAAATGTACAAATTTATCTTGAAAGGGACTCAAGGGGGTGTAATTTTAAGCTTGATGGAGGTCTAGGGAACAAACTAAATACCTCCCCTTAAGCTATGCCGGGGCTGGTCCTTTGTTTGACTTCCCGCCGTCAGTGGAAGGGTTCCGTTCCGGCGGGTAGGTTCACTACATTGGTATTCAGGAGGTTTCGCCTCTCCCTGTACTCACTCGAGTTGTGCCCACATAACTGAATGTTTTTTATTGTATCCCACTTACTCGAGTCAGGGACAGCTCAGCAGCAGGCCCCTGCTCCCATTTCTCGGGTTCGGAACAGCTTTCTACTTCCCCACCCCCTCCACCCTGTTTTCAGTGTGCTACTCATTCTCCCTTCAGTCCCCGGATGATAGGTTTCAACCATAATGGATGCCCGCATCCCTTTGCTTTCAATTCAATTTCTTCAAAATTTATAAGTCACCACTTGTTACTATCACGTTCTCCTCATGGATGTGCACCATGGCGTTCTAGTTCAAGCTGACAAAGGCTCAAGTTTTCGGCCAATCAAAGGACTTCATACTAAAGTAGAACTCCTCGACAAATTCAGCGTGGCTAGCAATCCTCAAATTTTAAAGTAGATCCCTCTCTGACCTGCTGTCAGTTTCGCCAACAGCTTTCCACGCATGTCTGCTCCCCCTCCCATTTTCTCTGTAGCTCCGACACTATCTGTAATGACAGGCAACTGGAGTCACTTTCCATTCCTTTTCAGTTCACTGATTAGACTAGTGGCATTTGATCCTTAAAAAATGGTTTGGCCAGCCTCGCTGACCCTGAGCTATCTCTGACCTCGGAGTGGTACTAAACAGTTTCTTTAAGTTTTACCGGTTTAAGTTCAGAATGTTCTTTTTAAGTAGTACAGGTTTAAGTTCCGAATGTTCTTACATGTCCAGTCTCGAACGCCGGCGGAGGGGACATGGTCAAGCCACCCTTGGCTTCCGTCCAAGTGGTTGCATGGGTCTTGCATGATCCTCTTAAGCTAGGAACACTTTACGGCTTCCCCCCTCCCCCGGCGGACGACCTGGCATAGCCGGCTGATTTTCTGGTGCTATGAAGTTTAATCTTTGTATTTACATTGTGCTCACTCTATGCCTCTTTGACTAGAGTCGGTGGTGATCAGCGGAGGTGCCCCCCTTTTCGGACATCAATTGCATGTGTTTATCTCTTTTAAAAAATCCGGGTTTTTGTTATTCCCAACCTCTTTTATCGAGATCCGCATGTAGGCACTCTCTTTTTTTTGGGGGCCCCCCGGGGCTTTTCTACTTGTATTCCAGACGGTCGGCACTAGTACTGTGGTGTGTACGCCCGTTTTGGCTTAGGAAAAGGAGGGGGGGGGAGGGGATTGATGAATCCCAGTACATAGGAGAACCCCCCCTTCCGCAGGATTACAAGTTAATGCAGGGCAGGTTAGGCATGGCTTACGCCGGGCCAAGCCCACATATATGTATACGAGCTAGGAAGCTCAAGGGAATTTTTTTTTTAGTGACTAGAACTAGTTTAATAATTTTATGTTTTTGAAACGCTTAATTAAAAGCTCATGTATTTATACATAATAAATATTGTTTACACTAATTGTATATATGTAATTAGAATCTCTATGCTAGTCTGCACTAGATTGAGAAGTATTGTTATTGATATTGGTCAAAGTGACTCAATAAATGGACCTACGGAACAAGCTGAGCTCAGTCCGGGTTCCAGGTTAATAGTGATGAGGGGTTTTATATTATTAACTCTAGGTATCACGTTTTACAACAAACACCTCATGTACGAGGACTAAGTTGTTGGAGCAGGTTTCTTTGAAGCAACGCACTGCTCACACTCTTTCATATTTTTATATCTTTTATATTGTATGCATACTACAATAAAATACTTTTCCTGCAATGAAGATTCTTTTTACGACCTGCGGTTACTGAGGATACGATATTATTGCGAATGTCCCCCTACAGTCTTGGAATTCAGGCAACATCATCAATGATGAAGGGGCCACTATTTAATTATAGGTTTGATTCCCGAAGGGAAGTAGAGAAAACCTAATATTTAGTAGGGGCCCCGGAATCATTGACGATGAGGGCCCTCCCAGCCATCTCCTTCCCATTCGCGTGATATTTTTGAGGTTGTTTATCTTGATATATCAGTGAAGGACGAATTGTGCGCTTGGCGAGAGGTAGTAAGAAACCACAACACAAGAAAATCCACCGAATGTGGGAAGCTTGTTGATAACAGTGTTTAACCCTTAGAGTACCAGCGACGACAACGTGTCGTCGGTAACGTATGTTCCTCACAGTACCACGACGCACAAGTGTCGTCGGGGTTTAATTACTCAGGTCCTATGGCACCTAGAGGGCTCAGATTTGTATGGGAAATGTGTAAGTATCCCACGCAACCATGCCGATGGTTAAAAACTTTCTAAGTCCAACCGCGCCAAAAAAATTTGTTTGGGTGTTTTTGCCTTAAATTTTTTACTCTTGTAAAATCGACTTTCGGGGGCTCCAGCGTAGGACCCCTTTTTGACCTTTTTTATCTTTTTTTGGGGGCGGTCCTTCATTCCTAACCCATTCGCTATTGTTTCTGGGAAAACAAAAAAATCAAAACCTGCTGGTCCCTGGTGGTACATTTATTTATAACTAGCTGGGGCTCAGTGGGCTAAGTGTTTAAATTTTCCTTTTTTACTCTCTCATTTTTTATGAAAGTTTTTTCGTAGTGGGTACCTGATCTGTGATGACACCATGAGAGAAGTAGCATTGCACTTATGAATATGACTCTTTTTCTTCCTCGCGGCGGTTGATTCAAACGACTGACGTGGTGTTGATTGGAGACTATTATACTAATAGGCAACATCGTCAATGATTCCGGGGCCCCTACTAAATATTAGGGTTTCTCTACTTCCCTTCGGAAATCAAACCTAAAATATATATATATATATATATATATATATATATATATCATTATGGTAACTCTTTAAGAGTAGGAAGGAGATGATCAACACCTAAAGAGATGAAATAGGCCTAGCAAGTGAAATACAAAGAGTCTAGCCAGGGTGGCAAGAGAGTCATATATGCATTTAACCCGAGGCGGGAGAATTTATAAACTGTGCTATAAATCCTTCAGGAAAATAAAATATATTCTATCCTTGTTTTATCCAATTATAAAACATCCTAAACTTACGATTGAGTACACCCGCTGGGATAATAAATGACAGAAATTCAATTTCGAAGACACCTCCACAACCGATCGTGCACACTATATTTTAGTGATATCCATTTAGTTAATTATTCAGATCATAAAGTAAATTGATTAGAATTTCAGTCGAACGAATAGAGAAAACGTGATTTTGTGACAAGAAGAATGACTGACTTCGCTATATTCAATATTTATAATGTAATTTCTGAAAACGCATTATTCATCATTTCCATTTGTATAAGTTTATCCTATGTACTTCAACTTATATAAAATAGAAGTTTGATTTGATTTAAGAACCCATACTGAGAGATAAATGCATAAATAGATTTTGCACGTGTTAAATCAAATATTTCAGAGCACACGTTTAGAGAACGCAAGTCCTTTCATCACTAAGTCAAGTAAAGCTTTAATTCTGTGTATGTCTCTTGCGTTTTGTTTATGTTCATTGTATGTTTATAATTTGTATTATTGTGTCTGAATTAGTATCCATTTTTGTATAAATAAAAGTGTTGTTCTGTACTTATTGTACAACTTTACTTTGTATTTGATAGTAGATATATATAAATTACTTAGTTATCCTCGTTAGTAGGACTCGCCAAATACCAGATTTGCACTAGCATAATAGTTAAAACAGGACTTCAGAGGCTATCAACCCTTTGGAGTATTAAGCCACCACACTGTAAGTCAAGAATAGCATCAGGATTGGTGCCTCTTCTCGAGAACTCCAGTCCCTTGATGTCAACCAGGCGTTGTAGGTCTAGGAAGATAAGACCTCGCACGAAGCACTCAAATTGTGTCTATGTCTCCCTCACAGTCTGGAATAAGACCTCTTGGCTTTGTTGTGTTGAGTGGTTGAATCTACAGGCTTCAAGCCCATGTCCGGAGGTAGAAATTGGCATATAAGAAAACAAAACAAAAAATGTACCCCCAAGTTTTTCCGAATACTCGGATGAATGATTGTACAAGTATCCAGTAATGTTCCTATACGAGGGACGCTACAAGCAAACAATTTCTTTCAAAAGGGCGGAAGCAAAAGTATATAATGTCAACATGTCTCGTCCTCTCAATAACTCTATGCAAACTCTTACCTCTCAATATAGTGTTGCTTCACTTTCCCAATTCAATTGATGTTACAATTAACCCTCTCATTGATTAATATCTTGCATATATTATTAAATGGCACGTAGCTTTCTACTCATTCTCGCCATCATTCAGCTCAGTTTATTATTCCGGGGGTATTCATGTTACGGTCTCTCATAATTATAAACATAAAGAAAAGTCATATTTTTGTAAGTCAAGTTTTTTAACCTCCTCCAAGACCATTCAAATGACGTGTGTTCAGGTATATTCATACAAATGTACAACAGCATGAAGTTGGTATTCTTTCTCTCTTTTAATTTGTAATGACGCTATCAATTTCAACACCCATCATAATGAATAGACTAGAGGTATAGAAAACCATTAATTTCATTCTCCTATTTACCTATGTCTGTTGTGTGTGTGTTTGTGTAGCAAGACATACCCAGTTAGTGCAGACATGAGAGATAAAAGAAGAAATAAGACCAGGAGGAATGTCGTAAGAAAGAAGGAAGGATTAATTTCAAGAAGGAAGGATCAGAGACAAAAAGACACGGACGTAAACATTTAAAATAGACTGTTGTTGATGCACATATATATCCTATTATTATCTATTTTAAAATAGACTGTTGTTGATGCACATATATATCCTATTGTTATCTATTTAAAATAGACTGTTGTTGATGCACATATATATCCTATTGTTATCTATTTAAAATAGACTGTTGTTGTTGCACATATATATCCTATTGTTATCTATTTTCAATCAAGAACTTATTTTCAATTAATTTGATTTATAATTAAAACTTTCGTATCCATTGGGGAGGTGTGGTGGAGTGGTCATGCCACTGGACTGGTAATCCAACGGTCCCGATTCGAATCCCGATGATCAATGGGAAGATATTATTTGGGTGGAATTTGTGCTGTACCTATAGTATCAGTGCATTATCACAAAGCCCACCGAAACGCAAAAAAGAAAAAGAGAAACAAATTAATTGTTTCCTGCACTGTATGAATATTTTCTTATTTGACATATCCATACATATATTAGCAGTTTGGTAATAGTTACTTTTTTAAAGATATCATGTCATACAAAAATATAGAGTACACGTCGTCATAGCGGCACCAGTGTAGCCTACTGCCTCCCTTATATCACTCATTACCTGCAAACACTGACCGTATGACGCATTTTTTTTTTTTTTTGTATATAGAACATTTTTGACTTACATAATCTTTCATTTCTGAAAGTATTTGTCATAACTCGCGTGACACCCTGTATATATATATATATATATAAATGGAGAGAGAGAGAGAGAGAGAGAGAGAGGGGGGCTGGAGGGTGTTGGAGCACAATTCTATTGCAATATGTAATGTTAGATAACAGAACTAGTAAAACCCTGGGTGACAAGAAAGGGGAGAGAGAGAGAGAGAGAGAGGCGAGGGGGGGGGGAATAAAGTAGAACCGACGGATCTAACACGATGAGATAAAGGAAAATAATAAACCCAGAGTATCAAAACATAATTTAAACCTGCGAAATATATTTAAAGACCATTAGTTTGGCAATTTTAACATCTTTTGTCCCATTTCTTTGTCGATATTAACCCGTACAGCCCCAGCGACGCGTCTGACGCGTCGGCGATGTATGTAACGCACAGCCCCAGCAACGCGCCTGACGCGTCACCCTAATTGCGCCGACTGTAACCTCAGGTGTAGCCACTCAAGAGGGCTCAGATTTGTATGGGAACTGTGTCCGTATCCCACGCAACCGTGCCGATGGTTGAAAACTCTCAAAGTCCACGTGCGTGCGCGTGAGCGCGCAATAACCTGTTTTTTGGGGGTAATTGCCTTAAATTTTTTACTCTTGTAAAATACGTTTTCGGGGGCTATGTAGGACCATTTTTTAAGCTTTTTGAGCGGTTTTTCGTGGTTTTTCCTTCATTCCTAACCCATTCGCTATTGTTTCTGGAATAAAAAAAAAAATTGAAAACCGGCCGGGTTCTGGTGAACAAACATTACAAAACTAGCCGGGGCTCCACGGGTTAAGACCTTTTGCACCATTTAGGTATCAATGTTTTCCTGCCGAGCGATAGCGAATCTATAATTTAAGAGAATCGGAGCTTCGGCCGGGACATTTCTCTACCGAAACATGTACACATTTATCTTGAGGTGTAGCTTTGGAGGTATTATTTTAAGCTTTATGGAGGTCTAGGGAGCAAACTCAAAACCTCCCCTCAACTTTAATAAATTGCTGTATACATTATTATTTTCAAATAATATCATCTTGATCTGTACTCCAACTACTCCGCCTCGGGCATAGGCTGAGAGCCTGTACATTCTACCGCTCAACACGTTGAAGCCCATGAGGTCTCGTTCCAGTCTAGGGAGTGAGAGATGTGAAGCCCACTCGTGGTTCGAAGCAGCCTCATCTCTGAAGCGGCTTTGCCTTTGCACTTCACTGTCTCACCCTCTAAACTCGGACCCTCACTCTCAGAACGGGGAGCCCATGTACGCAGCCAGATGCCTTACCCCCTACTTTAGGCTACAGGAAGAAGGCCCAGCCACATTTAAATATAGCCTTCAAACCGTATCTGCCAGGTCGCTCCGTAGCTCAGTCGGTAGAGCTCATGCCTCTGACACAGATATACCAGAGTTCGATCCCACTCGGATCTAGTGTATTTGATATTTGTATTTTGTTATTTTTGTTATGTTATATTATATTATGATAGGTTAGGGTAGGTTAGGTTAATCTAAGCTAATATAATATTTGTACATCTTCGCGCATGCGCAGAGGGGTAAGGGATCCGGCTGCGTACATGGCCTCCCCTCAGAACGCCACATATTGAGAAATTAACTCAATAGGCATTGCCCCCCTGTAGCATATTTTTTAATATGGGAATATTCATACAGTGCTATTTAATCAGGGAACAATGAGGGTATTTGTTTGGCGTTTTGGTGGGCTTTGTGGTAATGCACTGATACTAGGTACAGCACAAATTCTATCCCAATAACATCTCCCATTGATAAATCGGGATTCAAACCCGGGACCATTGGATTACCAGTCCAGTGGCAAGACCACTCCACCACACCTGCCCTAAGGTATTGGAGATATGACCATATTATTATATGGGGCACAAGGCACCACTCACTCCCCATTGGGATCAATCAATAATATCTTCAAGTTTGGTGTGTGAAATCAGTGATTAACAAAATCTATTATCTTGAGTATCAAGATTTGTTTTTAACGAAAATTGCAGTATTTGAGGAGGGTGGGAAGGGTAGGGGTGGGGGGGGGGGGGGGAGGGGATGTAAAATAATCGAATGTTAACCAAAGTTGGAATGATCTATTTAGGCACCAAATATAAATGTTAACCAAATCTCATTATAATCCATTTATTCGTTCTCGAGATATTTCGCGAACAGACAAAAGATAACGAGAATACGCACTACCTTGCACTTTACTACTACGGCAACGCGCAGGGTTAAGATGCACAAAGTCGTAGAATCGCACAAACGGACCTCACCGGCGCAGCAGATAGCAAGGCGAGATGCCGAAATCCTTTGTAAACCCCACCGCAATTTTGATATATTTCTGGAGAGATTGAAAAATATAGATGTTTATATCAGCACTGGTTTTACTTTTTATAATACGTCTACGCATCCTTTTTTATGACGAAAGCATCGTTTCTTTATATACTGCATATATATATATATATATATATATATATATATATATATATATATATATATATATATATATATATATATATATATATATATATATATATATATATATATATATATATATATATACACAGTATATATCGAAACTACAATAATATCCTTGGAGCCAATCCCCCAGAGAGACGGAAGCTGCTCCAGATAATCCTATACCTCTCCCTTCATCTTCTTTCTCCTGTCCTTCTTATCTCCTCCTGCTTATTACCTCTCTTACCATTATTGCTCTGGTCTCTTTTGGAATGTCTTTTTATGGTCTTCTATTTTGTTCTTTGGTTATTTACTGTCCGTCTCATGCTTACATGATCAATACAATCTGACATATTTTTGTGATTGTTGCATAGACTTCGCAACCTTCTGTAAAATATCCCTTCACTTTTGTTGGAATTCAGGATATTATCATTCCTGCCAATAATACAAAGGGAGATAAGAACTATAAGGTATGCAAATTCCTGTGATGCTGCTTGATAAAGGTTAGTAATAAGGAAAAGGAGGATTACCATATAATTATTTCAACAGGGGGTTTCAACCTTAGACACATAAAGGACAAAATGCATTATTAGGACATTAACACAGTTAATCGTTTTGTTAATTTAAGTTGCCTTATTATTCTTAAAATGTGCAATACTCTACAGTCTACACCAATAGTACACTATTAAACGACTCAGTTTCAATTGTTTTACTCCTGTAACTATTAAAACAACTACAATTGTAATGTTCTATTGTGAAGCAAATTCATGTATCCATATTATCATGACCTTTAATATTGATATATATATTTTGTTTAATTATGCAGCTTCTTTTTCTATGGCTCGTCTAGCTAAGAAAAGCTTAGTGACTTTTAGTCGTTCTCGAATGTCTTATTTTCTATTTGTGAACTATGGTCTGTTTACAATACAAAGACAGTATCGGTAGTATTAACAAAGACGAACCAATTAGATGGATAATGTGAACATTACGCTCTTGGATTTGCATTCAAAGGGACTCCCAGTGAAATTAACTAGTGTTATTGTTGTTACTGCAGCATATTGTTAGGTGAGTTTAAAATCCTCTGATGAAGTTACTCAAAATTCAGTTTATTTATTGATACTCTTGAAGTAAATCTCATTAACTAACGTTCGCCTTTTCATAGTTGCTATTTACAGTATATAAAACACTGCACATGACCGTATCAAAATTCATATGCCTAACCTAGATCTAGTTTGATAATTCATCTTATGATTTTACCTTAAGTGTGCTGATAGAAAATGTACTTGGTTTGCCAATTTGATGCTGTAATTTACTGTTGTGTTTACATTCTATATGGTGTTATCAATATATATCAAGAACAGAACTTGTTCGAGTACGTATCCTTGTGGCACACCACATGTGAGATATACAGTATCCAATTTGAATGTTTCCCGTTTTTCATTGCATTTGGTCTATCATATGTTTTGCTAGCTATTATAGTATAGGACTATTTTAACTGTATGTATATTTTCGTATTTATTGAGGGAATTTAAAAACTTTCATTGCAAATCAATATAAACGATATCAAATGCTATTTTGTGTATGTTAAGCAATTCATGAACATAAGGTAATGGACAACGTTTCGAGGAGGCTTTATCAAACATGCCCAAATAATCCACACCTGCATCCCCCACCCCTGCCCTCCACAACTCGATCACCCCCTCTTCTCTTCTCTATCAATGTAATGTATGTAATTGTTTATACTAACATAATAAGGACGGGCATTTCAATATTAACTGTAAACATGTAACAGGGTTCGCCTCTTAGGCAAACAGTCTCCAATACATATTGTATATATTGTAAATAATGTAACAAGAATAACCACTATTGGTGGAAATACACTTATTATTATTATTATTATTACAAAAATGGTTATGAGTGACTCGTATGAAAACATAAGTTACTCTCTAAATGGCTTACAAGTTCCCTGTGGATTATTGTTTCAAGCAAATTGAAAATAACAAAGATTAAAAGGCTAATTTTACAAAGAAAGACTATCTCATGAGCGTCCGCAAAGTAACTGATTGAGAGTAATTGTTGAATTTCCCTGGTCTTCAGGATCATTTTGTCTCAAGTTTGATTATTTCCTGTATTATTATTCCTCCTTGATGTTTCAGTTTCATAATATATTTTCGCATTATAATTAGTGCAATTATTATTTTCGCCAAATTAAATTTGCAGATACTTTGTGATCATCGAGAAATTTATGTTTAGATGCCACTTCGAGAATTTCTTTATTTGATATCAGAATATAAATGAAAATACCCCCCAAAACTTACCATGAGAGGTGTTCGTCCAATCCTCACGATATTCACTGTGATATGTATGTTTTACCTAAGTATTTAACATGCAGAACATGATAGAGGTTGGATATATCCACTGAGAGCTTAGGAATATATCCCCTAAAATTTAGCACAATTACTGCGGGGATCTTATAGATGGCATTACAACTCTCTGTGGAGTGGTTTCCTTAATTTTCGCTCAATAGACATCGCTCTCGTGAAGCATCCAAGTGAATTCCAACTGAGTGAATTCAATCTAGTTCCAATAGAAAATTCAGGTCGAACTGGCCTGGAAAATATCGACCATACCATTCCGTGTTTACCGTGACCGCCGTATCGAGCGTATTATCCCTTCCTCTCTCCCATCCATACACTTACAATAATTAAAGGAAATAAACTGTTACCTTATCAAGTTTTGTGTTTAGAAGACAGTAAATACATATAGAAGTAGACTTGTTCTTGGTTGAATTTCAGCTTCCAAATCACCTTTTGCTTGTATACACATCGATCCTCTCACAATAATGGATCACCTAGCTCTACTCCCACTAGTTCAGTATATTTTGATAGAACTAAACTTAAAGATGCCCTTAAATTCCTCCTTTTCAATACTTCTGTTAGATTAGGGCCTTACATTTTCAAACAAATATTAGGAATTCCTATGGGTGGAAATACTAACCCTTTAATTGCAGATTTAATCTTGCTTGCTTTAGAATTTAAATATATAAATGACTTAGTTGAGAGTAGCAAGAAAAATTAAATCCCAGAAAAATTAGCACTTGCTAAATTATTAAGTAATAATAGTAGATATATTGATGATATTCTCGTTTGCAATTTGTTAAATTTTAATCAAGTTGCGAAACTTATTTATCCTAATTCACACGTTGTAACGTAAATGAATAAGTTGAAAATTGTCTTGGTATAAATATAGAGATTGTTAATGAACAGTGCATACTTAAAGTATATCACAAAGTTGATGATTTTAATTTTAACGTAATAAACTTTCCTTTCCCTAGTCGATAGTAAAATAACTTATAATTGTTTTTATTCCCAGTTAATAAGATTTTGTGAAATTTGCACTAAAGTAGATGACTTTTGGGCTAGAGCTAGGTTACTATACAGACTCTTAGTAGACAGAGGTTTTGAGGCAAGTAAATTGTTACATAAATCTAATATTTTTAGGGTCAATTATTGTGACTGTATTCTAAAATTTGACATCAATAATTTTAATTAAACCTTTTTAACTTGAAGTTTCTTGTATAACCTCTGCTTACTTTTTGTCTGTTTGTATTTATTGTTTTTCTTTTTCTATTATTATTATTGATGATTTAAAAAAAAAAAAATCTTGTTAAAAGAGTACTCTTTGTTTAAATCTGTTGTTGCTTCTACATATTTTGCAATTATTTGTCTTTATATTATAGCTATTCATTGTCGATAGTATCAATTGCTTGCTTTTGCGATTTCCTTAGTTTATTTGTACAATAAATGTAGGTTATTTGTAGGGTAGCTATTGATGGGGGTCACTTGAGGCATGCTATGCTTACAGGCACCTACCCGATAGCACTATCGTTAGTGAGTGCTGTAATTTTGTTTGTAATATTATAGATATCTTGTTAATATTTGTATTTTGTACTATTGTTAATGTCTTGTCATGTTGCAAATTTGATTTTAAATGAACATTTTGACATTTAACATGTAGTTTCTTTATTCATGCAGAGTTTAGTAAAATTTACCAGAACGTCCCGGACTTCTCAAATTGACTAATTCCTTGAACGTGACGATAGTGCGTTGTTATGTGTGCGATTAGTTTGCTTGGGACCAAGATTAACTTGCTCATGTAGTAATGTACACCCTATGTGGTGGATTGTGTTCTCTTATTTCATACATTTTATTTTAGTAAGCGTTGTTTCCACATAGCGATTTTGATAAGTTAATTTGACTTTATATTGTCTTTGTTTCAGTTTTGGTTTGTTTAGTTTGCAAGTTTTACATTTTAATTTTAATTTAACAGAGACCTGTAGCAAACTGATATTACTATGGGAGTAAACGTTAGAAGATTGTGAAAGCATCTGGCGACAAATAGAGCGGCTCGGTGCTACCAAGTCTGCCGGTAGTACCAAAATGTATGGGTACAACACCCGCACCAAAAATATTTGTTTACATAGAATGTACAAGTATGTCGCCTGCATTGAAGGGGTTAACCTTTTCTTGAAGGCGAGTTCTATATAGGAATACACCCAGATGGGCCTTTTGTAGCTAATTTTTGTTCACTATAACACAGCTTAGTGCAAAAAGTAACATACTGTAGGAAACCAAGCTGGTCTCCTTAACCTCTACTGTACCAGCAACGGCAGGGAGCCGTCAGTAGATAAATCATTCCCCAGTTCCAGCGACGGCAGGGAGCCGTCAGTAGATAAATCACTCCCCAGTTCCAGCGACGGTAGGGAGCCGTCAGTAATGTACTTTCCTTGTAACTGCCAGTATCAGGCAGTGTCTGGTACCAAGACCGTTTGAGCACTGCTCTAGAGTTAGCAACACTTCACAGCTTATATCCAATAGCCTCTACAGGCTAGGAGAGCCAGTATTCCTTCATCTTTTGAGGTGGAGGGTTGTCCTATCTTGCCAGTTTGGTCACATTGCTCAGGACTGGGGGGGACTTTTATTACTGTACCCTACGGTACAGTAGGGGTTAAAAAAATCACCTAAAGTTGCTTCCTATATTAGTCTATGTTTTTCATATATAATTATTGTGGCTTTTCTGGGTGGTAGGTGGCAGTCCCTCTGTCTCGCGGTCAGGCAGGACCTGGTGATGCATAGTATTCCCTATTGCTTTCGTCTTGTGCTACTTGTGATGAACCAATTAAAAAACTAGCTATTTTAGCAACTAATGTGTTTGCTAGACAGTATGAGTTATGTCCTGTAATATGAAATGAACCACACATACACCTGGTATATAGCTCTCACAAATATATGTAGAAGTAGCTAAATGTTTGTTGTATTTCAGCTTCCAAAATACCTCTTCTTTGGATATACCCCCTCTCTCAACTATTGAAAAAAGCAGACTGAGTGGCAAGCTTATAATTTCATGGAAGTGTCTTGCAACAAGCGGGGTGGGTTGGTGCTACTAACTCAGTTGTTAATACCAATACGAATGGTTATGTTGCCCGCAGCATGGTCCTTTTTTTTTGTAGGACATATTCTTATGTCGGCCACAGTGATTGTGTTAAAATAATATTATTTCTAAAATGCAAAAACGAAACTGAACAATATTTGGAGCCTCTATTCACTGGATATCAGTTACTGAAACCGGCCATGGACCTAAACAGCCGCAGGCCAAATTAGCAACAGACTGGACCAAAATTGATCTGGATATATACATCCACAAAGCAAAACAGCCAATGTAGATTGAATTTATTTGACTGGTCGGCTCATCTAAGGCCACGGGCCAAACCGGTTGTGAAATAAAAAAAAAAAAAAAAAAAAAAAAAAATTTTTTAAGAGACAATGAACGGAGGAAGGAAAAACACAGATAAAACAAAAAGGTCCATGTGCCTAAAGGCATCCTCCATTCATAAAATGTTTGTAACAACTGGATTTAAACATTTGTTGATTGTAAGTTTGTGGAAAGCAATTCGAGGGAAGTGAATTCCAAAGAGTAGTAGCTCTGGGGATAAATGAATTCTGATAAGCAGAAGTTCTGCATTGTGGAGGAGAAAGTGTAAATTCATGGGCGCTCTCAGCTGCCCTAGTTCTACGGGGAAAGATGTGGAGAGGCGGCACAATTGAAGCAAGTTCCTCGGAACAATTGCTGTGAAAATATCTGTAGAATAATGCAAGGGATGCAACGTTTCTTCGTATGGCTAATGTAGGAAGGTCCTGTGTGATTGCAGGGTTATTGATTAATCTAATAGCTTTATTTTGAATTTTGTCCAACTGCCTCAATGCAACCACTCCACTTCCACCCCACAGAGGTGAACAGTAATCCATCTGAGAGCGCACATGACTTTTATATATTACGGCCAACTGCTCGTCAGTGAAGAATTCTCGAACTCTGTACAGGAGTCCCAGTTTTTTAGAGGCATTCTTAGCAATGCTTCTAGCATAATGTGTCCAGCTCAAGTTAGTAGTTAATGTTACACCGAGAATGTCAATACTAGGGGAAGTGGGAATATTTACATCATTTAAAAATATATGGGAGTCAGTGAGATTCTGTCGGTTAGAAAATTGAATGTACTTGGTTTTCTGTGCATTAAAGGAAACTAGATTCTCTTGTCCCCATTCATTAATTCTAGAAAGGTCCCGGTTCAGAGAAATTGCAGTGTTTATTTTTGAATTTATAAGATCGGGTTGGGTGAAAGAATTGGTAAATGTGAAGGAACTGTGGAGTGTTGAGTCATCTGCGTAGGAATGTATTGGATTATGAGTGGTAGATATGAGATCATTGATATGAATGAGGAACAGAATTGGGGCCAAAACTGATCCCTGGGGAACACCAGCATTTATTGAGTGAAATTGAGAATAAAGGCCATCTACCATTACACGTATTTTTCTGTTATGAAGATAAGAAGAAATTAGTGGAACTAATGATGCAAGGCCGTAGTGTGACATCTTCGACAATAAGGATTGATGCCAGACTCTATCAAATGCCTTTGATATATCCAGTGCTATTGTATGTGTTTCACCATGTTGGTCTGTAGCTTGGTTGACTTGATGCGTAAGAAGGCAAAGAATGTCTGCAGTTGATCGACATCGTCTAAAACCATATTGCCTATCACTGATTAATTTATTATTCTCCAGATGCTTAATTATGTGATTATTTAATATAATTTCAAAGACTTTAGCAAGAGTGGAAGTTATGCTATTGGTCTGTAGTTTGATGGATCTGAAGAGGCACCTTTTTTAGGAACTGGATGGATGTTTGCTTCTTTCCAGGGTACTGGGAAGCATGAGGTATGAGTACACAGACGGAAAAATTTTGCCAATACAGGAGCGAGCACCAAGGAGCAATTCTTAAGTACTATTGGAGGAATTTCATCTGGACCAGGAGCCTTATCTACTGAGAGATTCTGCAAAATAGTTTTGACATGTCTGGTGTGGATCTTAAGTGAGGGAATTTCAGGTGAATTAAAATTAAGTACAGGGACATCTTGATTTATTTCATCTAAGGTTGAGTTGGTGGAGAAAATATCTGCAAGAAGGTTAGCTAAATGGCTTTAGACTAAAACGGCTAAAGACCAAAGCAGCTGTAGACAATGACAGCCACTAACCAAAATGGCCCATCTAACTTTACCATTCAGCAAGTATCTGCCGTGAATGAAAATGGTCATAGAACAAAACAGTTGTTCGACAAATACCAATTAAATTAATGTGACCGCTTGGCTGTACCCATTTTGGCCACCATCGAAATAGGTTGCGTAAACATCCGTGGACCAATTAAAATAGCCATAGACGAAAACAATCATTGGGTTAATACCAATCAAACTAATCCAACCGACCAGCTTTACCCATACTGAACACAAGATTGAATTAGTCGTAGGCCAAATTGGCTGCGGACCATAATGGATGTGGACCAATATACGGCTGTAGACTAGACAGAATATTTGGTTTACATGGATGGTGGAGATATGTGCTCTACTGAGTATGCTTGTAATTTACAGTTTATCTTATATTATAATCTTCCTCCATCATCTGGTTAATTATTACTACCTTAAGCACCATTACTTCTTCAGACCCTGTTTTTCTTAACATTATTAGTATACAGTATATATATATTCATAACCGATCCTTGTGTTACTAATCACAATAATTATAAGTCTTCACTTCTCAAGACCATTATTGCTATATTTATCTTTGTACGGAATTAAAGATATATGGGCTAAGAGAGTAACACTGCCTATCAGTGTTTGGCTTTATCATAAAACATCCTGATCAGTTTATTTGTTGTTGAATTATCATTCTTGGAATTGAATCTCCGTCTTCACTTTCTACAGTTTCCCCCCTTCCCTGTTCCCACCCTTTCTTTACCCCTACTGTATGCCCTCCCACTGTTTTCCTCCTTCTCTGATTCCTTGCACACCTTCCAATCCTCCTGCTTATGTTTATCTAATAATAGTTATCCATATATTCCATAACATTCTGTTTTCGTTTTCATCCTCCATTCTGTTGTATCTTTAGCCTGGTCCTCCTTCCTACTCTTCCCTTTTCTTTATTATTTCTCCTCTTCCTATCCTTTCTCTTTCTCTCTTATCCTTATTCCTTCTCCTCCCCTTCTTCCTCCTCTTCCTTCTCATCCCCAGGCATCAGTGAAAACCTCCGTCTCGAAACATTTAGTGGCCTCAATTAAACGCTTGGATGAAGCAATTCTGGTCCACATATCCTCCACCTCCCTTCCTTACTCCCTTTGCATTTAATCCCTCCCCTTCTCTCTCTCTCTCTCTCTCTCTCTCTCTCTCTCTCTCTCTCTCTCTCTCTCTCTCTCTCTCTCTCTCTCTCTTCTCTCACACACACACTCATATATATATATATATATATAGTATATATACACATATATATATATATATATATATATATATATATATATATATATATATATATATATATATATATATATATATACTGTATATATATATATATTCACTAGAACCTCCGCCGGTGATCTTGAACACCGCAACTTCCATGTTAGCAGGGCAATAAGAAGAAACACGTTGTGAATTTTTTGTATTTATTCGAATTTTCAGCAGCTTCATGCAGCCATCCTCAGGAAGGGTTCACAAAAGATCCTAAAAATTTAGTTTAACTCTATAAAATCATTCTATGAAAAGGATCACCAATCACCAAGTACATGTAAACAAAAATATGTAGCTAAAACGCAATATATTGATTCTACAATCAAGGTAAAAAGGCTTTATATTAAAAAATAACCGATGGATAAACCACGTGCAAGTATTAATGTGATTAATTATACAATGAGAACGCAAACATTAAGATTAGATATATTGTCTAATAGTGATCAGCTAATAATTTCATGTATCCAAAGTAATTAACTGCTAAAATTACCCAAATATTTAAACTTTGTGTTACTTCATATGACAGTTAATTATACCATAAACACATTGAAAGAACGAAGATAAATTATTTAAAAAATACAGTATCTGACTATGCTTAATTCATTAAAACTCGAAGAGAAAGGTAAATTTTGATCAGTTAATCATAGAAAACTATATTCAGATAATTATTATCCATAAAGTTAGTTAAAATAGGACTTTAGAGGCTATCAACCCATCAGGATTATTAAGCCCACCTTAACCCTTCCTTCCCGGGTGTCATTTTAAAATGACACCCCTTGCGAAGGGCAGGAGCCCGGGTGTCCTTTTAAAATCTGCAAACTTGAAAGCCTATTAAGCGTGGTTTGAAAGACGTGCGCCGAAACTTTTGTAAACAAAGCCGGTCGGAGCGACGCGCAGCTTTAAAAACAAGAAGAAGAAGACGGAAGTTGGTTGATATTGTCTGCTAGAACGAAATTGGTGTCTGTAAATGTCCGATATTGCTAACACCGCATCAAAACTCTCTCCACGGAAATCGTCATCACAACTGAACCAGTTGACCTAGAGAGCTCTACTCAAAGCCAGTCTACAGACAAGAAACAGGGTTACCTTTTGAGATGTGTGTGAATTTTCTAGCAGTTAAAATAACAAAGATAGGGCTAGCCCTATTAAAATGTTTTTTGGCCAGATCGCCCAGATCTGAATGCTGTCCTTTGGAAGGCGAGCCCGGGCAAGAAGGGTTAAAGTCAGGAAGAACGTGACCGGAGTCCACGAGACCCCCAAGTTTAAAACCCTAGGTATACTGGGAATATAAACCCAGAGATTGTCCTGATCGAGAACCCCAGACGTCTTCCTTAATCGCGACCAGGACTAATATATATATATATATATATATATATAATAGGGGAGGTGTGGCAGAGTGGTCTTGCCACTGGACTGGTAATCCATTGTTCGAATCCCAATATGTCAATGGGAAGATATTATTGGGATGGAATTTGTGCTGTACCTAGTTTCAGTGTATTACCACAGCACACCGAAATGCCAAAACAAAATGCCCTCATTGTTCCCTGATTAAATAGCACTGTATGAATATTCCCATATTCAAAATATGCTATAGGGGGGCAATGACTAGTGAGTTAATTGCTCAATAGGTGGCGTTCTGAGAGTGAGGGTCCGAGCCTGGGGAGTGAGACTGTGAAGCACGGGGGCCAGGCAGCTTCCGAGATGGAGTTGGGTTCGAGCCGTGGGTGGGTGCTTCGCATGTCTCACTCCCTAGACTGGAACAAGACCTCACGGGCCTCACCACGTTCAGCGGTAGAGTGTAAAGGCTATCAGCCTATGCCCGAGAGGGAGTAGTTGGAATATATAAAAAAATATATATATATGTATATATATATATATATATATATATATATTTATATATATGTATATATATATACTGTATATATTTATATTTATATACATATATTATAAATACATAAATATAAATATATACAGTATATACTGTATATATATATATATATATATATATTTTTTTTTTTTATGATGTGAGTGAGGGAGACAAAAGGCAAACTGCCTACAACGAGTGCCTCCCCCAGAGTTGAAAGAGTGACAGGGCCAACATCAAGAGACGTTCGAGCAAAAATACCTGGACACACGGAGTTTGAAGCAATTTAAGTCATAGGGAGTGGGAAAGACTGATTCTGGCAAGAGAGAGATGCAATATTGCGGCGAAGAGAGAGAGATTACAGAGAGTTGATGAGTGGATGGGAGTTAATGATACAAAAGGCCTTCCTTTCTACTCTGTCTAGGAGTGTGGTGTGAGAGGATCCTCCCTACACATGTGAACAATATGCAATACTTGGACACAATGTGCCCCTGTACAGAACAAGAAGTTGTGCAGGGGTACAGAACCCCTTGAGGCGGTTGAGCATACCCAGCTTCTGGGAGGCTGCCTTAAAATGACTGGTAATATGGCCCTTCCAAGTGAGAGCAGAAGAAAAAGAGACGCCAAGAATATTGAGAGAAGATGAAGGATTGATTTTTTGTATTATTGAAGTATAAGGGATAGTCCTTTGGGAGTTCCGGACAGGTAATAAGAGGGAGAAATTGAGTTTTGGAAGCATTAAAGGCAACAATTTTTTGTTTTTGCCCAATTGGAAATAGTAGCTAGATCATAAGATAAGTGTTGTATAGCTTCATTACGTTTGTTTTTGAGGGAATGCTGGCTGGAGCGTTCTGGCAAACTAATTGAGTAGTGTAAGGTAGAGTCGTCTGCGTATGAATGGATGGGACTGGAGGTACAGTTGAGAAGATCATTTATGAAAATTAGAAAGAGAATGGGAAATAGGACAGAACCCTGAAGAACACAAAGTTGATAGGATGAGGAAGTGAGCGACGGCCGTCCACACCCGCATCTATGGAACGACCGGAAAGGAAATTAGAGACAAAGGCACAGATAGAGGGATAGAAACAGGAGGAGGGTAGTTTAGAAATTAAATATTTGTGCCAGACTCTATCAAAGGCCTTCGATATGTCTAGTGCAATATAAAAGGCCTCACCGAAGTCCCAAAAAGAGGATGACCAAAAGTTAGTAAGATATGAAAGAAGATCTCCAGTGTAGCGACCTTTAAGGAAGGCCATAATGGCGATCTGAGAGTAGATTATAAGAAGAGAAATGGTTAAGAAATGTGGAAGCAAGAACAGTTTCAAAAACTTTAGAGATACAAGAGATAAAAGCAATTGGACAATAATTGGAGGGTTGAGAGCAGTCACCCTTTCTTTGGGACAGGTTGAATGAGAGCAAACTTCCAGCATAAAGTGAAGACGTTAGAGGAGAGACAGAGACACAAAGAGTTTGCCTTGGCAGGGAGGGATATATATATATACTAATGTATTAATTTCACTCCCAACACCAAACACCTCCCAATGAAATTAATGAAAGCATGTGCTCCACCCGGGATTCAAACCTGGGTTACCAAATACAGATCTTAAATACTCTAACCATTACACCATAATTTAAATTAAGAGGAACCGGCCTTTGGCCGGGACATATTTCTATCGAAAAATGTACAAATATATTTTGAAGGGAGGGTCATTGAGCCGAACCAATAAATTATGCTGATAATACCGTCTGAGCTCCCTTAACTCCACATTCCTCCCTTATGTTCACACTTCTTACTTTGTCTATTCTTCGAACTCCACACGCATTTCTTATCAAATCCATTTCAATTGCTCCTACTCGTGACTTTTCATTACTATATCATACCAGAGTTTCACATCCATACATCAATGTCGGCATCAACACACCCTCATGCAATCCTCTCACTGCTTCCATGCTCAAGTTTCTGCTCCTAAACAAGGCTTTCATTGCTCCAGCTACCTTTCTTCCTTGTGCTACTCTGTTTTCTATTTATCTTGTACATTTTCCCCTTTTCTCTATCATGGCTCCCAGATACATAAATTTGTCGACTAGTTCAAGCTTTTCTTCATTAATCCTTAATTACACAGTGTCATGTTCTCTTTCTACTACCATTACTTTGTTTTTATTAACATTTACTTTCAGACTTTGTCTTTCACATACTTCCACAAATATCTCCATCATCTGGCACAGGTCATTCTCGCCCTTGGTACATAACACTGCGTCATCTAAATACAACACATTAGTGACAGTCATTCTGTTCCAACAACTCACCTTCTCTACTCCTTCTCTTCTTATTCTGTCCTTTACTTCTCTCATTACCCCATCCATGTAGATATTAAACAACCAGGGCGACATCACTCATTCCTGTCTCACTCCGACCTGCACACTAAACCATTCACTTAAAGCGCCATTTATTCTTACACATGCTTCACTACCATCATAAAAACTCTTCACAACATTCACCAAATTGTCTTTTACATTATACAGCTCTAAAACTTTCCATAATCCTTCTCTATTAACTTTGTAATATGCTTTCTCAAAATCCATAAATGCCATGTATACCCTCTTATGTTTTCCACATGCCTTCTCTATCATTTATCTCACTGCAAAAATCTGATCCACACATCCTCTTCCACTTGTAAATCCACCCTGTTCGTCGCTCACTTTTCCATCGGTATTATCTTTCACTTTGTCAATCACTATTCTCCCATACACCTTACCAGCCACACTCAGCAGACTAATACCTCTGTAACACATACATTAATTGTGTTCACCTGTACCTTTATACAATGGGACTATCATTCCCCTCTTCCAGTCCACTGGCACCAGTCCATTTGTCCAAGCTTTTCAACATAGTTTCCACTGTATTTCATCTACACCAGCAGCTTTTCCATTTTTTAACTATTTTACTGCATTCACTATTTCTAATTTAGACATGTTCCCTCCTTTTACATTTCTCTCACGTGTCACATCTAACAGACCTCTATCATTGACAACTGCTCTGTTTCCATGTTCACTCATTAGTCCTTCGAAATACTCCTTCCATTTACTAGTCAATTATTGCTAGTAAAATTAGAAACCACTTAGATACATTTAATTTAATAAATTCTTCTCAGCATGGATTCACTCAGGGACGTTCTTGCCTTACTAATTTGCTTAGTTTTTTCTCAGAGGTATATGAAGCAGTAGATAATGACAAGTCATATGATATAATATATTTAGATTTCAGTAAAGCTTTCGACAGAGTCCCCCACGAGAGATTGATGAGAAAGGTTGAGGCGCATGGAATAGGTGGGGCGTTGTTGGGATGGATTAGGTCATGGCTAATTGGTAGGAAGCAGAGAGTCAGCATAAATGGTACGAAGTCAGAATGGGGAGCAGTCAAAAGTGGTGTCCCCCAGGGATCTGTATTAGGTCCTCTGTTGTTTGTTATATACATAAATGACCTTGATTTAGGTATAACTAGTAGGATAAGTAAATTTGCAGACGATACCAAGATGGGGAGAACAATTGATTCAGATAGAGATATAGAGTGCCTCCAAAGGGATCTAGATACCTTACACGAATGGTCAGTAAATTGGCAGATGAAGTTTAACATTGACAAATGCAAGGTATTAAAGATAGGGAAGATGCATACAAATGTTAAATATAAACTAGCTAATGTGGAATTAGAAAACTCGAATTGTGAGAAAGATCTAGGTGTGTTTGTTAGCAATGATTTGAAGCCTAGACAACAGTGTATAAGCGTTCGAAACAAGGCAAACAGGATTCTCGGGTTCATCTCAAGGAGTGTGAGTAACAGAACTGCTGATGTTATCTTAAAACTTTACTTGTCATTAGTGAGACCCCATATGGATTATGCTGTTCAATTTTGGTGTCCTTATTACAGAATGGACATAGATTCATTGGAGAGAGTACAACGTAGAATGACAAAAATGATCCATAATATTAGAAATCTTCCGTATAAAGAAAGGTTGAAGAAATTAGGCTTACATTCGTTAGAGAGACGCAGAGTTAGAGGGGATATGATAGAGGTGTTCAAGTGGGTTAGTGGGATTAACAAAGGGGACATGACAAATGTACTAAAGCTCAGTGATAGCGAAAGAACTCGTACCAATGGTTTCAAATTAGATAAATTTCGTTTCAGAAAAGATATAGGCAAATATTGGTTTGGTAACAGAGTTGTAGATGGGTGGAATGGACTACCAAGTGCTATAGTGGGATTAAAACGATAGGGAGCTTTAAGATAAAATTGGATAAGCATATGGACGAGAAGGGTTGGGTGTGAAGGGGGATCAGCAGGGTTGGGCCAATCAGCGCTCTGCAGACCCCCGTAATCCTGCGTTAATCTCTAACCGTTTTGGTAAGATGATCCTCAGGGTATTAGAGTGTTGAGCCTATAATTGGGCTTTGTAATTGGGGTTGTGTGGGACAGGGATCTGCCTTGCTTAGGCCAATCGGCTTTCTGCAGACTCCCATTTTCTTATGTTCTTATGTTCTTATCTCTCCCTCTTTTTGCTCATTATCTGTATACACATTTCCTCTTATATCTTTCACATTTACATATTTCTGACCACATTATCTCTTGCGTTTACGCACTTCCTTCCAAAATAATTTCTTATTCTCTGCAAAATGTTAATTAATTTTCTCTCCGAAATCCTCATTTACTTTTTCTTTCTTTTCCTTAACTAATATCTTTACTTTGGTGTTGCTCTCCTTGTACTTCCTTTTACTTTCTCCACAGTTCTTATTCTGCATCCACAGAAGCCATTTACTTATATTATCTTTCACAGTGTCTTTCACTTCTTCATCCCACCATGCTGTCCCTTTTCTTCCAATTCTGATCTTGCACAAACCACATACATTCTTTGCATTCTTCACCAGGCAGTCCTTAAATATCTTCCATGCACTTTCAATCTCTATACCATCCATGTCACATGCCATTAATTCTTCTTCCACCCTTTGTCTGTATTCTGATAAATCGTGATTGTTCATTCTTTCAATTTTTATTCATCCAGCATTACACTTGCTCCTCCAATCTTTCTACCACGCTCCTCTCAACTTTACCTTGCATAGCACGATCATATGATCAGACAGTCCTCCACTCAAACCTCTCACTGTTTTTGTATCACTTACATCAACAATCATGCCTCTTTCTACCAACACACAATCTAATATCTATCATCTTGTCTTTCAACAATATTATACCATTTATACCTATGGCCATCTTTATGCTTAAAAAAGAATGACATGTACACAACTTTCTTTCATTACACATATCCTTCAGTCTTTTTCTATTGTTATTATCACCTGGTACCCCAAAGCCACCCATGATGTAATTCTCTGGACCATTGCCAACTTTTCCATTCATGTCACCCAACACAATCCTGTTATAACTCACTGGCATTCCATCTATCACTTCATTCAGTGTGTTCCAGAATTTGTCTTTCACATCCCTGTCATATTCTCCATAAGGTGCATATGCTACCACAACCAATACGTTCATCTTTTTAGTCTTAAACTTTACAAACAAGCACCTTGAATTCGCATATTCATATCCATTCATTGCTTTACTCCATTGCTCATTCATTAGCAAACCAACTTCTTCCTTACCTTTTTCCTGTACACCCACTCCTGTCCTTACACATTTCACACTATTCCACTCTTCTTCATTAATTTTCATTTTTGTTTCACATATACCAAGAACATCAAATGTTCCTTTCTTAAATACGTTTGCTACTTCCATTCTATTTTGTTTTTCCTAATTCATTCCTCTTACATTCCAAACAGCCATACGTGCCTGTTTGACTGTACTGGACCCCCGGCAGGCAAAAGAGCCAGCTCCGAGGCTCACTGATCCATAAATAGAAATTCATTCTGGAGGTGGGATTCCCAGTCCGAACCTCGAGGGGGTATCTGTGCCACAAAGTGACGGGTGGTGGGGTCGCCACATCCCTATACCTGTTTTAGCAAGAGTGGTAATACGATCTTGGGTCGGATGAAACAGATACACCTAGAATATTGAGAGAAGACGAAGGGTTGATTTGTGTAGTTTTTGAAGGATAATTGATAGTCTTCCTGAAGATTGCAATGTAGGGATAGTGGGAGAAATTGGGCTAGGAGGCGTTGAAAGTAACAACATTTCCTCTGCCCCAGTCAGTAATAATTGATAGATCAGAAGATAGGCGTTCTATGCCTTTTTATGTGAGTTTTGGAGTGATTGTGTGGTGGGTTAATGTGAAAAACTAGTTGAAAAGTGTAAAGTATAGTCATCAGCATATGAGTGGATAGGACTAGAGGTACAGTTAAGCTATCTATCTATCTATTGCCTGACGCCGTGATCCCCGAAGGGGTGGCCACGAACGAACCGCCCCATGCACCTCTGTCCCCAGTCAGTCGATGCCCCTCCCCCCAACCAGCACCGCCTTCGTTCATGTACTTCCTCACTCCATCCTTCCACCTCTCATTCGGTCTACCTCTCCCTCTCTGTCCCTCCACCTCGCTCTCATACACCCTCTTAGTCATTCTCTCGCTTTCCATACGTTCCATATGGCCGAACCATCACAAGTTGATCCTTTTCACACTTTCCAGCACATCTACCTCCACACCACACCTCCTTCTTACTTCCTCATTAGTCTGTCTATCCCTCCATGTAACTCCGCACGCACTCCTTAAGTAATTCATTTCCACTGCTCTCACTCTTGGTCTGAGTCTCTCAACCAACGTCCATGCTTCGCTTCCGTAAGTCAGTGTCGGGATTACCACACTGTCATGCAAGGACTTCTTCACTTCCATACTGACCACCCTATTTCTTGTTACTGCTTTTAGCGTTCCTACAACCCTCTTCCCCTGTTGTACCCTCTCCTGCACTTCTTCATCCATAGTCCCATCTTTACTCAACACACTGCCCAGATACTTAAAAGAGTTGACGATCTCCATAGCCTGACTGTTCAGCTTCACCTCACACTCTGTGACTTCACCCCTTTCGAAGACCATAACCTTGCTCTTCCCCGCATTTACCTTCAAATTCCTTTTTTCGCACACTGTTCCAAACACATTTACCAGACCCTGCAACTCCCATTCATTATCACTCATCAGAACTGTATCATCCGCAAACAGCAGTATAGGTAGCTTCCACTCAATTCCCTCCCTTTTCAGCGATACACCAACATCCACTGCTCTTGATAGTATTTCTTTCATGACTCCATCCATATATACAGTAAACAACCACGGGGACATCACACACCCCTGTTTCAAACCAACATTCAGGTCAAAGAACTCGCTCTGCTCACTCTCCACACGTACTGCCGCCTTTGCACCCTCATACATGCTCTTCACTGCTTTCAGCAACTTGCCCTCTACTCCGTATTTTCTAAGTACTTTCCACAAACCTTCTCTATCCACTCTGTCATAGGCCTTCTCCAAGTCCATAAAGGCAACATACACCTTTTGTTTCTTCTCCAGATACTTCTCCACAACACAATTCAGGGTAAAAATCTGATCTACACATCCTCTTCCCTTCCTAAATCCTCCCTGCTCGTCGCCTACAGTTAATGAGATCATTAATAAATATTAGAAAAATAATTGGAGATAGGACAGAACCCTGAGGTACACCGGAGTTGACAGGTTGAGGAAGTGAGCGATGGCCATCCACAACTGCAGCTATGGAGCGGTCTGAAAGAATATTAGAGACAAAGGCACAGATGGAGGGATAAAAACCGGAGGAGGGCAGTTTTGAAATTAGGGAATTTGTGCCAGACTCTAACGAAGGCTTTTGCTATGTCTAGTACAATAGCCCTTTTAATTTTCATAGATCCTTCCTTAGCTGTATAAAATCATCTAAGCATAGCTAGAATAAACTGTCAAAACGTGTCCTGATCCTCAATCTATAACAATCAACCATAATCTAACCCAGTCTTACAAAAATATATATCATCATATAATTTAACTAACATAACCCTTCCATCAAATGACTACTATGGGTTTCAGAGGCCGTGAGGCATCGTTTTTCGGGAATAACTTATTAACAAACAGTTGGATCAGTATGATATGTTACCAGAGCTTGTTTCACACCGTCCCCTAATTTTCGTTAATATTGTGCACTAGCAGAGGTACCCGGCATTGCCCGGGTAATCACCATAATCACCATCACTACTACCACCACTATTACTACCATAATCACCATCATCAATCACTACTACCACAATCATCACAATACTACTACTACCATAATCACCGGCCTCGACCTCCCTGTGCCTCATTAAACGGCGACCTCGATTTCGGCCACTAAATGACCTCCGATTTTGGATCTGACCTCATCCGTACCCCAATTTTGGGAGGCTGCGAACAACTTTCGTTCCATACACCTTTTCAATCGGAGGCCTCCTGCCCCAAACAGCCATTTTTTTATTTGTTTTCCAATTTCGGCCTCGAAACGACCTCCGATCGTGGCCTCGCCCTCTCTATGACATAACCCAGGTCAATTGACACCCACATGCAAAGTTTCAGCTCCCCAGGTTCAAAACTGCGGCCGCCTATGAAGAACAGACACACACAGACAATTGAAAATATTATATAGACTAGCAGGGATACCCGGCGTTGCCCGGGTAATCACCATAATCACCATCACTACTACCACCACTACTACTACCATAATCACCATCATCATCACAATACTACTACTACCATAATCACCGGCCTCGACCTCCCTGTGCCTCATTAAACGGCGACCTCGATTTCGGCCGCTAAATGACCTCCGATTTTGGATCTGACCTCATCCGTACCCATATTTTGGGGGGCTGCGAACAACTTTTGTTCCATACACCTTTTCGATCGGAGGCCTCCTTCTACCCCAAACGGCTATTTTTTTTTAACGCGCCCATTTTCTCTGTCCCTTACACCCTGGGGAATTCTTTTTTTTTCACTAAAACCTGCCTAGGGACCTCTTTACTGTGCATACCAAGTATGAACGCTCTAGCTTAAAAACTGCGGCCGCCTATAAAGAACACACAGACAGACAGACAATCGCAAGTATTATATAGATTACCAAAAGTGGAGAATTAACCCTTTCACGCTTATGACGCAATTTTGAGCCTATTGGGGATACTTTAAAGCCTTTGTTACCCTCAGGGGTATTTAGAAACCTTTATCAACTCTGCGTAAGCAGAGTTTGGTATCGCCCCCCTGTATAGTGGGTACCGGTACCACACAAAAAAAAATTGTAATCGTCGTCGTCCGTCTGTCTCGGAACTCCTCCTAGACCGTTGGATGGATTTTCACCAAATTTCACACGAACATTTGTTGCGTGAATGCAAACGTCAGTCAAAAAAAGATTTTTTGAATTTATGCAATAGTTATGATTTTAGGTCCAAAATATGGTTTTGCCCCCCCCCCCCCAGCAATGATGACGTTACACACTAAGAACGCATTCGTTCTGGGAGCGAAAACATCTCGCTACGCATTTGCTAGGTTAAGTTAGTTTAGTTGGCATTAGAAGTGATGGTAGTAATATTTGGATTTATGGTGATAGTAGTGATAATGGTGATAATTGTAGTGATGATGGTTGTAGTTGTATTGATGATGATGATAGTAGTGATGATGATGACAGTAGTAGATATGATGGTGACAGTAGTAGTAATGATGGTCATAATAGTAGTGATGATGGTGACAAGTAATGATGATAGTTGTAGCGATATTAATGACAGTAGTGATGATGGTAGTTACGATTGTGTGATTATTAGTGATGATGGTGAGTAGTAGTGAGGATGGTGAAATTTGTAGTGATGATGACTATAGTTGTGGTGATGAAGTTCATAGTAATGGTGATGATGGCAGTAGTAGTGATGATGGTGACAGTAGAATAAATTATGGTAATATTTGTGACAGTAGTAATGATGATGATGATAGTGATTAAGATGCTAGTGACAATGGACAGTAATTATGGTGAGAGTAGTAGTGATAATGATGATAGTAGTAGTGATGATGGTGATAATAGTGGTGAGGGTGATAGTAGTAATAATAATAATGGTGACAGTAGTAATGATGATGGTAGTGATGATGGTGACAGTAGTAGTGATGATGGTGATGATGATGGAGTAGATGTGCCGTTTTGCCCAAAATCAAAACAGCATTCCCAACTCTGCGATGGGTTACCATCATCACTACTAATACCATCATCAATCACAATCAACATAATCACTACTACTGCCATCACCACTACAACTGCCACAATCATCACGAGTACTGTCATCATCACCATTACTATGATCATCATCACTACTACTCTCACCATAATCACTGTCCATTGTCACTAGCATCTTAATCACTACTATCATCATTGATACTACAACTATCAACCATCATAAATCAGAAACTTTCCAAACGGAGTCCCACAAGGATCCGTCCTATCGCCCGCACTCTTCAATCTGAACATGCACGATATAACTACACCCAATACGCCCCAAATAAACTTAGCCTCCTATGCAGAAGACATAACACTCACATGCACACACCATGACCCAAAAAGAGCAACAGATCTCCTTCAACCCTATCTCAACACACTACATGGCTGGTGCACTACAAACAGACTTAATCTAGCCCCAGCCAAATCCACTGCAACCCTGCTCACAAGCTGAACAGGAGAACACGAATACATCCCTCAACTCCCCATAAACGACACACCCCTAACACATACACACACACCCAAAATCCTAGGAGTAACATATGATACTCATATGACATTCAAACAGCACACCACAAACATTAAAAAGAAACTGACACCCCGACTTAACGCCCTCAGGTCACTTGCTCACACAAAATTTGGACACAACAAAGAAACTACCACCACAGTATATAAACAATACATAAGATCAGTGATGGAATACGCAAGCCCAGCCTGGGCTTCTAACCTAGCTGAAACACATCATAAGACCTTACAGACTATTCAAAACAAAGCCCTGAAGATCATTACAGGCTGCACAGCTACTGCACCCACAGATCACCTACATCAAGAAACCAAAATCCTCAAAGTCAAAGACCATCTGGACATGAGAGGCACTCAATTCCTGGCAGCAGCCTCCACGAACCAAGACCACCCACTAAACTACAAGGCAACACACCCACAGACACCAAGAAATATCAAAACAACACCCAACACACGGTATCACACACCATTATTGTCCTCTCTCCCTCCCTGCCCACCCCGAACCAACTTCCAGAAGCACATCCATACTCATATCTCTCGCCGATCCATCCACTCACTCACAGACAACACGCAGCTGCATGCACGACCTCCCGAAATCCATCCTCCCGAATCCTCCCTCCCTCGCGAGGACAGAGTCCACCTGGCCAGGCTGAGATGCGGACACCATCCAGCTCTCCTGAGCTATCAGAAGAGACTGGATGACTCCGTTGTCGACGCCTCCCCGGGATGTAACACACCACCCCATACCATTAAACACATCATAGAAGACTGCATTTCACACAACCACTTACGCCAACAACACAATCTACACTCAATGAGAGCTCTGTGGGAAAGCCCGATCGTGGCCATGGCCTTCCTCAGGGACTCGGGGCTGTTCGGCCAGGCAGCTTAGGGAACAACAACAACAACCATCATTACTAATATCATCACCACCATCTTACAATCATCATTACTACTGTTAACATCATCACTACTACTATAACCATCATCATTACTACTGTCACAAATATTACCATAATTTATTCTACTGTCACCATAATAACTACTACTGCCATCATCACCATTACTATGAACTTCATCACCACAACTATCGTCATCATCACTACAAATTTCACCATCCTCCCTACTACTCACCATCATCACTAATACTCACACCATCGTCACTACTGTCATTATTATCAACTCCCCCCCCCCCCCCCCCCGGTACAGTGGGTATCACACAAAAAAAATGTCTGTCGTCGTCGTCCGTCTGTCTCGGAACTCCTCCTAGACCGTTGGACGGATTTTCACCAAATTTCACACGAACATTAATTGTTGTGTGAATGGGTGAATGTGAACGTCAGTCAAAAAAGTTTTTTTGAATTTATGCAATAGTTATGATTTTAGGTCCAAAATATGGTTTCCCCCCCAGCAATGATGGCGTGCTGGGGGCGAAAACATCTCGCTACGTATTTGCTAGGTTAAGTTAGTTTAGTTGGCATTAGAAGTGATGGTAGTAATAGTGGGATTGATGGTGATAGTAGTGATGATGGTGATATTAGTAGTGATGATGGTTGTAGTTGTATTGATGATGTTGACAGTAGTGATGATGATGACAGTAGTAGATATGATGGTGACAGTACTAGTAGTAGTGATGATGGTGACAAGTAATGATAGTTGTAGTGATAATAATGACAGTAGTGATGATGGAAGTGACGATGGTGTGAGTATTAGTGATGATGGTGTGTAGTAGTGATGATGGTGAAAGTTGTAGTGATGATGACAATAGTTGTGATGATGAAGATCATAGTAATGGTGATGATGGTGACAGTAGGATACATGATGGTAATACTTGTGACAGTAGTAATGATGATGGTTATAGTAGTAGTGATGATGTTAACAGTAGTAATGATGAGTGTAAGATGGTGGTGACTATAGTATTAATGCTGGTTGATAGATGTAGTATCAATGCTAGTAGTGATTAAGATGGTTGTGACAATGGTGACAGTAGTAGTAATGATGGTGAGAGTAGTAGTGATGATTGTAATTGTAGTAGTGATGATGATCATAGTAATGGTGATGATGACAGTAGTCGTGATGATTGTGGCAGTTATAGTGATGAAGGAAGTAGTAGTGATGATGGTAACCCATCGCAGAGTTGGGTATGCCGTTTTGATTTTGGGCAAAACGGCACGTCTACTTTATTATTATCACTACAACTATCATCATTACTTGTCACCATCATCACTACTATTATGACCATCATTACTACTACTGTCACCATCATATCTACTACTGTCATCATCATCACTACTATCATCATCATCAATACAACTACAACCATCATCACTACAATTATCACCATTATCACTACTATCACCATAAATCCAAATATTACTACCATCACTTCTAATGCCAACTAAACTAACTTAACCTAGCAAATGCGTAGCGAGATGTTTTCGCTCCCAGAACGAATGCAATCTTAGTGTGTGAGCCCCTTTCGGGGCTCACGCACTAAGAACGCCATCATTGCTGGGGGGGGGGGGGGGGGCAAAACCATATTTTGGACCTAAAATCATAACTATTGCATAAATTCAAAAACACTTTTTTGACTGACGTTTGCATTCATGCAACAAATGTTCGTGTGAAATTTGGTGAAAATCTGTCCAACGGTCTAGGAGTTCCGAGACAGATGGACGACGACAGACATTTTTTTCGTGTGGCACCCACTATACGGGAGGGGGGGGGGGATACCAAAATCTGCTTACGCAGAGTTGAAAAGCATTATTTATCATCTCAGTTCACCTGGTGACCTTCCTAGTGACCTGACCTGAGGGCAAGCTCACGCGGTCAGTTTCAAAGGGTCAGCTGAGCCCTATGCGTGACTCACCTCGCCTCCTGTGACAGTATCTTTATAACCTCAACTCTCCTCATTGTCACCCTAGGATCATTATCTAGGGCATTGAAGTCTCTTTGAAAGCGGAAGATATTCGACTCATTTATTATTGCATTGAAGGATAAAATTGATTCTTGTACATTATGCCCCTATGTATGTTTTCCACATGATCTGATTTAATACTAGACTCTCACTATTGAGTTCTTCTGGTATCAGTAACATTGTTCTGAAGTAAGGACAATCTATATCTTTGCTACTATTGTGGGATTTTCCTTTATGATTCTTATTCTTACCCAAATCTCATGCTTATTAAATAAAGTAGACGTGCCGTTTTGCCCAAAATCAAAACGGCATACCCAACTCTGCGATGGGTTGCCATCATCAATCACAATCAACATAATCACTACAACTGCCACAATTATCACGAGTACTGTCATCATCACCATTACTATGATCATCATCACTACTACAATTATAATCATCACTACTACTCTCACCATCATCACTGTCCATTGTCACTAGCATCTTAATCACTACTATCATCATTGATACTACAACTATCAACCATCATTACTAATATCATCACCACCATCTTACAATCATCATTACTACTGTTAACATCATCACTACTACTATAACCATCATCATTACTACTGTCACAAATATGACCATCATTTATCCTACTGTCACCATCATCACTACTACTGCCATCATCACCATTACTATGATGTTCATCACCATAACTATTGTCATCATCACTACAAACTTCACCGTCCTCACTACTACTCACCATCATCACTAATACTCACACCATCGTCACTACCATCATCACTACTGTCATTATTATCACTACAACTATCATCATTACTTGTCACCATCATCACTACTATTATGACCATCATTACTACTACTATTACTGTCACCATCATATCTACTACTGGCATCATCATCACTACCTGTCATCATCATCAATACAATTACAACCATCATCACTACTATTATCACCATTATCACTACTATCACCATAATTCCAAATATTACTACCATCACTTCTAATGCCAACTAAACTAACTTAACCTAGCAAATGTTTTCGCTCCCAGAACGCCATCAATGCTGAAGGGGGGGGGGGGTAAAACCATATTTTGGACCTAAAATCATAACTATTGCATAAATTCAAAAATCTTTTTTGACTGACGTTCGCATTCACCCAACAAATATTTGTGTGAAATTTGGTGAAAATCCGTCCAACAGTCTAGGAGGAGTTCCGAGACAGACGGACAACGACAACGACAACGCCGACGAGACATTTTTTTCCGTGGTACCCACTATACGGGGGGGGGGGGGGGTGATACCAAACTCTGCTTACGCAGAGTTGATGAACGCTTTCCATGAAGAAACAAACGCACAGAGAAGAAAACTAGTGTTCAAAGCTGTAGTCAGGATCCTCCCTGACCCTGTGGCCAGACATTTTTCCATCATAGACCCTACTATGATGCAGACCTGCTCACAATTAAGAGGATCATAGCAATGCATAACCCACAAGAACCAAGTCAACCCAGCACCACCAACAAGATAGCAGCAGTGATTAGCAAAGTCACTACTCACCCTACTCCTAGCCCTCTCATTAACAGAAGCCCCGCAGTCCCCAAACCTTCAGACAGAATTGAAGAATGGGCACGGATACGCCCTGCTGACTGGAAGCCGTGCAACTCTACATGCTTGCTTTGGTCAATAAAGAGGTTCTTTGGGGAACTCACAAAGAAAAGGAACCGAGCTCCAAGTTGGTGGGCCCAAATACCGTGGGTCAAGCCACGACCAGTGTCCGCTATCACGGAAAATAGCATGGCGGACATAGAAGAAGAAGACATGGAAGATGCCCCAGAGATTTCAATGCAGCAGCCGGAGCCAATCCAACCAGAAAACTTGGATTTTTAGCTCACCCCCCCACACAAATCATCGCAACCATGGCGGGGGCTCATGACAATACACCCCAAGGAGGACTTCCGGTGTATCACAAACTCACTCTGAATGGGGTGAAAGTGCGGCTCTTAATTGATACGGGGGCTTCCCGTTCCTGTCTTTTCCTTCCCTTTTTCCAGAAACATAGCAAAAGTTTCGGAGGCATTGTGCCCTCCCACATAATCTTAATTGGTGCCAACGAACAGTTTATTCCCAACCTGGGTCAAACTCGTCCATTGCACGTCCCCATCTAGGGGTGCAACACTCATTTGTAGTGTACCCCAGTGAAGCCAAATATGACGGCTACCTAGGGCTAGATTTACTAGCAGCCCTTCACGCCTCCATAGATTGTTGGCGCAGGACTTTGTCGTACGACTATCAGTCTGAAAAAACAAAACCAGCAATAACAACCCCCCCCCCCCCCCCTAACGTCAAACAACCTAAATCCCTTCCCAACCAACCTACCTATGATGTCATTGCCCCGCAGGTCCTAGCCAATCACATCGCAACCTTACCTAACTTTGAATCCCCCCCATTTCCCAAATGCCCCTCCCCTCCTAACCCTTGCTTAAATGACCCTCCCCAACCCACAACCCATCCTGAACCTCATTCCTACACTACCCAAATCCTGTCTCCTGCCATAATCTCTAAAGCAACCACCATTCCACCTCATCATGAACAATGGGTCCCCTTGGCGTCCAGATTCCAAGGGCCTGCCCTGTTGACCCCCCACCTCCGAAGCCCTTTCAATGGGGCCTGCCTAACCGCTCCCACTTTGCTACCTCAACACATAAATTGCATTAAAATTGCTAACATATCAGAACAACCTATCCAGCTACCCAGAGGTTTAGAAATTGGAGAACTAGAATGTACTCCGAAGAACTAACCCCACCTGTTGATCCTTCTCCCCCTTCTCCAACCCTCTCCCTGACATACCCTCTACTCTAACCCTCCACCAGCAGACAGACCTCAAAAACCTCCTTCTTTCCTTTCAAGATATTTTCGCCACTTCCAACCGAGATATGGGTAACACCCAAGTCTTACATCACCCCATTCAGACCGTGGGCCACCCCATCAAGCAATCTATCAGGAGGTAAAACCCCATCCAACGACTCAAAGAAAAACAAGTTCAAGATATGCTCACAACCGGAATAGTTAAACCCTCCCATAGCCCTTGGTCTTCACCGGTGGTGCTCGACAGAAAGAAAGACGGATCCACCAGATTCTGTGTCGCAAATCGCCAGCTAAACGACGTCACTATTAAAGACGCCACTCCCCTTCCCAGGATCGACGACTCTCTCGACTCTCTACTAGGAGCCCTAGACCTGCAAGCTGGTTATTGGCAAGTACCTGTCCTACCCGAACATCAACAAAAAACAGCATTCTCCACTAGCCAAGGAAAACTTTATGAGTTCACTGTACTTCCGTTTGGTCTCTGCAACGGACCAGCCACCTTTTCCAGGTTAATGGAGTCAGTGCTACAAGGTGTAACCTGGGAAACATGTTTGGCTTACCTCGACGACATCATCGTGTTCGGCACTACCTGGCAGAACACCTCCAACGCCTCAAACAAGTATTCCAGAGGATTAGAGAGGCCAACCTCAACCTTAAACCCTCCAAATGCACCCTGGCCCAAAAACAAGTCAACTTTTTGGGTCACGTAGTGTCAGAAGATGGTATCGCTCCAGATCCAGCCAAGTTAGAAGCCATCAGTAAAATTTCCCCACCCCACCAACGTAAAAGGCGTACGTGCTTTCCTCGGCCTGGCCTCTTACTATAGAAGATTCGTAAAGAAATTTGCAACCATTGCTAAACCTCTGCACGACCTCACCAAGAAAGAAGAACCTTTTCAATGGACAGAAGCTAGACTGCAAGCTTTTCAGACTCTCAAAACCAAATTAGTTGCCTCCCCGGTTGTATCCTTCCCCGACTATACCCAGCCTTTCCGATTCTACACTGACGTATCCCAGTTCGGAATAGGCGCAGTTTTAGGCCAAACCCGTGATGGAAAAGAGCACATCATTGCTTGTGCAAGCCGTGCCCTAAACCCTGCAGAAGTCAATTACCCAGCCACCAAGAGAGAATGTTTAGGCATAATTTGGGCCTTACAACACTTTAAAGCATACCTAGCAGGAGTAAAAGTAACAGTCTAAACAGATCATCATGCATTACAATGGCTAAGGAAATCAGACACCAAGAACGCCTTAACTGTTCGTTGGAGAGAATCCCTAGAAGAGTTTGACATAGATATAGTCTATCGACCAGGGAAATTGCATACAAAAGCGGATGCTCTCTCTTGCCTCCCCCTGCAACATCAACATGCCACAGAAGAAGAAGACCTCCTCACACCATCTAGGACAAGTAGAAGAAAGCCAACAAGAATTATTAAGCAACTACCAACGACAATAAAAACCTGACTGGATCCCTAGAAAACTGTTTAACCAACTATCCAGACGTGGGGATAATTTATTCACTCTAGAAGGGAAAATTGTGATCACCCCCACAAACGCATTTCCAACGATGCTATCAATACACATGGATAATGGCATCCATTTAGCTCAAAAACGCCTCATCGCCACTTTTCAACAAGTGTACTGGACACCATCCCCCTACCTAACCGCCAAAAAGATAACAGAAGCCTGCAGAGCATGTGCCCTAGGAAAAGACAGAACCAGGACACCTGGACCCAGATTCACTAACGGTCGTACGATCCGAAAACTCCCTTACCGTTCCCTTACGTCTCAACGCAGGTATTCACGAAGCGTCGTAGCGGCCATCTTTGATCGTAGGAAGCCCCTAAAATCCCCTTTCGCAAAGGGTGGTCCAGATCAACCTTACATGAATATGACCCGGATATAGGTACACAAATATCGATAACACAACCCGCGACCATAACAAATTCGTCTGCAGTATAGCTCTTTATGACACACTAAGTCATTATTGAGGCAATAATAGCGCAATATGATTGTTAACTTGTGTTAAAACACCATTAAGGCATTTAATACAAAGTATGAATATATTTGTATCCTTAATGTCTTATGACAGGCCAAATTAAGCTATGAATAGCCTACATATGCCAGCCTAGACCTAGTCAAGGTTAATTGATGCACAAATTCATGTGCTGCGACAACACGTAGCCTACCATTAGTAGATTTTAACCCTCATTTATTGTGGAAATGTTTTATTCCAACTCCCCACCACCTCTGAGTTAGATTAGGGTAGCCTATTCCTCAACAAATTTGAAAGTATCACAGGAACAAAATGATGAAAAGAATTACCCTAGGCCTAGCCTAGCCTAAAAAATGAATAAATAATAAACGCTGTGTGAATAATTTTGTATAGCCTAGCCTAGCCTAACCTAGGTTTATTTTGAAAAAGTTAGGGCTATTTAGGCTAGACAAGTTAGGCCTATGTATGGTATTTTGGTTAGGCTAGCAATGCCTAGCTTGGTGTAGCCTAAGCATGGTAAAGTAGAAGCCTAGCAGGTTAAGATGGTGTTTGCAGGCATACCGTCCTTATTGTAAACTAGCTGTTATTAGTCCCATGCTGGTAATATATTTGATGATGGCAATATGTCATGGGAGGTGAGGGGGACAAAGCCCCCCTCAACCTATCATTATTTCCCATGGCCAACTGTTGGATAATAGATTGAGGAGGCCTATGCTAGGCCTATTTTGAAAAGGTAGATAGGCCTTGAGGTGTTGTGAATACAAAAAAATTACCCTATATTTTGAAAAATTAGGCCAAGGCTAAGTCTGGCATTTTGGCTTGGCTAGAACTGCCTGTGTAGGCATAGACATAGTAAAGTCTGGCATTTTGGTTTGGCTCGCCCTGTCAGGTGTAGACATAGTAAAGTAGAACAATATACTGTGGTTAAGGTATAAATAATACACTCCCAACTAGCCTAACATATGATTATCAATGATCAATCCGTCGAAAATCCTCTAACTTGGGCCACTAACAGGCTTCCCTGTAGCCTAGCTAGGCTAATTTCTTATCATCAATTCACAAGATACTCTATTCTTCTTCCTGCTGGCTGTGGTGGATCGAATTAGCCATGCTAAACAATGACAAGCTCATAAATTAAAGTATATTAGGTTCTTCTTGGCGCTTCAGTCATGTGGGTGACATATTGTTTATTTACAAAGGCCAAGCGCCTGATTGGTCAAGAGAAGCCTTGGTGAAAATAACCGAAAGGGAGCTCAACGATGCGTTCGAGAATACACCTTCCGCACTCCCTTAGGAACGATCGTAGGTTGCTGTACGACATCGCACGCTACAACCGTTAGTGAATCTGGGTCCTGGCCCCACAGGAAAACTAGTTGCATCTAAACCATGGCAACTCCTTGCAGTCGACGTTATGGGACCCCTCGAAAACAGCCATGGACACAAATATATCATCACCTTCGTTGACACCTACTCCAAGTATGTAATAGCATGCCCAGCCAAAGAACACTCTGCTTTGGCAGTGGCAGAAGCACTAATCCAACATGTGTTCCCCTACTTCGGATTGCCAGAAGCCATTCACTCCGACAATGCCCCAGAATTTACCAGTCATGTGTGGTCACAACTATCACTGATGTGTGGCTTCAAAATCAGTCACTCTTCTCCCTACTGGCCCCAGGGGAACTCCATCTGTGAAAGGAGCCATAGAACCATTGCCAATCAGATCAGAACCCGCCTGCAACAAATGGACTCCAAAGACTGGTCCAGCCAAGTAAGGATTGTGCAATGGGGCATCAACACCTGCCAAAGAGAAGATGGAATTACCCCCCACGAACGAATGATGGGAGTAACCCCCCTCCTCCTCCCATTACGTCATCTGGCTGCACCGTATGAACCATCCTCTAATTTCGACCAAAATCTACTACACCTCAAGAACAGACTTCGCCAAATCAAATATGTGCAAGACCTTCAACCTGATGAGACCCCCAGAGCCAGCCCACATCACATTGGCGACCTCGTCATGATTGCACACCTGCCAGTTCCCTCCAAAATGAAACCTAGATTCAAGGGCCCCTTTGAAATCTTATCTGTGCCCAACTGCTATCAAGTTACCATTAATTATTTTGGGGAACCACGCACGTGATGTAATGCTCGCTAATCCAGATCAACACGACAGGTTACCAAATGACAATAATCCCAACTTAGAATCCACAGAGTCCACCCTTCCTGAGCTGCTTCCTCCTTCTTCTCCCTCTCGTCAACTCAAACATCCTTCTGACTTAAACAAATTACATAAGCCTAACCCACCCACCACTATCCCCTTACAACATATGCCAGTTCCTACACCTGCTCCCCCTATTCCTACCCGCACTGTCTCTGCCCCTACAATACTCTCTACTAAGACCACTATCCCTGTTCACACTACACCTTCCCACTCCTCAACTGCCCAACCCTCACCTTCTATAACCCTACCGTCATTCTCTCAATCATCAGGTACTCAACCAACCACTCCTATCACTATCAATCTGCCTTCAACTTCTCGACCCCAAGTTACTCCTTCCCCTCCTCCTGTAGTATCTTCTCAGATTACTTTACCTACCCCTCTTACCCCTGTCATAGCTAAACCAACTTATGCCTCCAAACTAAAAACTACTTCACCCCTCATCAACACTAGCCCTCAATCCTCTCCTTTGATCAGACCGACCCCACACAAACTAAATCGGCCTCCTCTCTCCCACAGCTCAGCTTCTTCCCCCTCCCCTCAGCCTAGTGTACCTCAACCCACCCTAACACCCTCTAAATCCTCAGTTTGTACGAGATCTGGCCAACGTGTGACACCACCTCAACGATGGGCCCCCACCTTCAAGCCCACATACAAGAAAGCCAACCAACCAGCCCAACCCCGAAAAGGGTTGAAATAGGGGAGCTATCCCCCCGCCAAAGGCAGCTTTCTAGGGCCTTTCCTAGCTGATGCTGAGAGGATTGGGTTTTAGTCATGTGGTGATGGGCTGGTCTATCAGAGTGAGAACTGAGCGATCTCTGCCATACCCATAGCTTACTCTGACTGTTCCTTTTACTTATATATTTTCTAGATCTCAAGTGACGGCGTCTCTTGCGTGGATTGACCTCCTAATCTACCAAGATTGGAAGCCAAAGCGTCATATCTTTCCTTTGCCCTTCAACTTTCTCTTCATAATTGCTGAGGGGCACAGGGCCCTGGGTGGGGCTTTGGTTTCCCGGGCGTTTCCGTGCCCTCCTCAGCTCCCCTCCATGGAGTGGCTTCGGTCACCCAGGCTTTATTGTGGTCGGCAGGGAGGGTTCTGTGGGGGCGCTCGGTTATGGCCTTGGCCTTGCTCGGGGCCTTGGGGCTGTTCGGCCAGGCAGCTTGGGGAAAAACAACAACAACAACAACCAGCCCAGCCCCCCAAAGTTAGTGTGACTAGGCCCAACCAGCAACACGTACATGACAAGGCTGTCACTACACCTTCATCCTCCACCAAGACCAGACCACCTACCAGTCCTCCTGCAGCCACACCACCACAACCCTCAACCCCTCCTCCACAAACCCAAGAGGCCAACATGAAAGTCATCAAAGTGGTCTCACTACAAGGCAATACGCCAGTCTCCATCTCCACTACAAATACCCTGCTACAACTCGCCCAGGAATTCTCCCAGGACTGGCAAGTCAAGGTGACACTGGACCCCAACCAACCTACTGATGTCCCCTCTGCGTCATGGTCCCTCATCCTAGGCTATGCCCAAACCCTCACCACATCACCGACATCCAAGACCTACCTAATTAGATCGCGAGGTTGCGACTTTTTTCATAACGAAGGTGGTGAGATGACGGGCCCCAAACCATCGGTACACCGAGTGGCCAGCATAACCACTCAGGCAACCAGACGACATAGACGTTTACCTGAGTCCCCCCTACAAGCCTACCAGAATCTACCTGAGTTGACCATGCCCAGCCACAGTTCTCTTTCACGCCCACAGCCATCTAAGAGAACGGAGTACTCTCTCAACCAGTCACAAGCCGTATTCCTCAGCCAACCACAACCGCCCTGGGACCACCAATTAGAACCCTCCTTTTACGTAGCCTCCACCAGAAGTGACGCCCCCTGTATTGTTCCGCCAGATTTAGCATACGATGAACACTCCCTTATGCAATCTACTCACCAGCACCCCGAATATGTCAGGAACAAATGGACCTGATAAGGCCTGACAACTCCATGCCCCCGAAGATACAACTACAATCCTCTATGTGTATACCCTAGAATAATTAGAAGACCTGCAAGACAGTTGCTCCATTTTTAGCTTTAACCCTTTACCGGGCACTCATAGAAATACTTATAAAACAAAAAAATTTGACCCTAGACCATGAAAGTAGACCCAATTCTAAGGTATTTTTGCTTATGATTTGTTTTCACATTTTTGTATATTGAATTAGCAAATCGAGGTTGACGAAGTGATCATATATGGTCAACCGCCGGTCTAGGGTAAAACAAATTTTGAATTATGCTATATTTAAAATGTAAATATAAGGTAAAAAATATACACAGAATAACAGTTGTATCATTATATTACCCAAAAATAAGCGTTTTATTTTAACCCTTGTCTAGAGGGGGGGTTGGGGCATATTCAGGCCCTCCTGAATGATCAATCAAATATCTACAAGAAAATAAATGTATTCAGCAAAAAACTAGGCGCTAAAAGCTTCAAAATGAGACCAGAACGAGCTACGTAGCACTCGTCGTTCTCACGCAGTGGTACCACTAACATGGGAGTTTAGCGTATAGCGGCATATTTTTTCCCACTACGCTCACTACTGGCAACACTGCCGGCCTCTCGAGAACAGAGGGAGCGTGAGTCAGTGGGGAGCGGTAAGCCCTGGGTGTCGGATGTGTGGCCTGCTGCGCTCCCGGCCATTTGCACTCGATTTTAACCCTTTAAAAGCCTTAATAATGCTCCTAACTTGCTGCAAATTGGAGCCCGACTTAAGGCGGGCCCCGCCAGTTAAGGGTTAATAAGTATATAAATAGATTATATATGAATATTTTAGTTTAGGTACTTTTCACAACCCAGACACCCAAGATACCTCACTTTTCCAGACACTGTCTGGTACCCCATGAATAATTAATTCCAAAAAAACATTGGGCATAGGTTCCCCCTGAACAAGTAATTCCAGCAACATTTGGGCATAGCTTCCCCATGAACAGAGAATTCCAGCAACATTTTGGCATAGGTTCCCCATGGACAATGAATTCCAGCAAAATTTGGGCAGGTCCCCCTGAACAATGAATTCCAGCAAAATTTGGGCATAGGATCCCCATGAAAATTGGTATTTCTTTATGTGACAGTACTCATATCTCAAAAAAACTTCAGTATATGCCTCACAATATCAAAAATATATGTGAACTCACTAAAATATTTGTGAACTCGCTAAACTTACCAAAATCATATTTATTTCACTGTGCACTTATGAGGAAATAATAGAAATCGGTCATTTATTTCTATGTTGAACATTCTAGAATCCCTACCCAAGCTGTGGCCATGTGCCATGCTGGTTTGGGTAACTATCATCAAAGTTATATGGTTTTATGTAACTTGGGGGTACAACCCCTTACCGGGCGAAATAATCATATTTAGTAATTTAAGTCTATAGGCTAACGGGCAAAAGTCCATATATGATCACTTGGGCTTTACCCCTTACCGGGCGCATGTCCGTATTTGATCATTCACTTTTTCGCAAACAAATTTCACCAAATTCCGTATGTTCCACGTAAATGACAACTATATCAGGTTATAGTACAACTATTCAACTGCATAATATCAGATAATTATCAACTTACCGATATTATGTGATGAGCTTGGGTCGAGGGCGTCAAGAGAAAAATCGCTGAGATCCTGCTTTCTTCATGTCTGGCCTGCAACTGAACTTCGAGTTGCTCTCAACCAATACTGAGATGGCATCAGCTCTTACACCATACCCACGTGAGTAGCCTGATCATCGGTGATTGGCTGAGGCATGATGACGTGGTGGCAGACACACACCGGGCGGCTTGGGAGCGCCCTTTTGGACGCCCATTTAAGTTACCATATATGGTTCCTCGCCCGGTAAAGGGTCCAGGAGCCCTGGACCTTCCAGCCACCCCATTAAGTATTATAATATTACCTTGGAACCAGGCCCATATGATAATACCTGAGTTTCAAGCCTAGGATGTATATGTACCTCACAACAACCATTTTTCCTCTTTCCTCAACACCCCTTTACCCCCCGAGTTCATTGACCCCTGAAGCGAGAAAATATTTGCATAGGACCTTAGGAAAACCTGAGGAAAATATGCAAACCATCACCTACTGACTAGTCTGACCCCCTTCTGGATAAGGCTCTTTGGGACAATGATAAGTACGGTTTGCCCCAGCACACCACCTCACCTACTGACTGGGCTTGACCTCTGGAACGGGCCAGTTAAGACAGTGTTGCTATGGTGCCCCCCCCCCCCCTCGCCCCTGGCCCTCGAGAGTGCCCCCTGTACGTTGGCCTCCCCCTTCCGGATTGCGGAAGGGCCACCTGTCTGTTGCCTGGCGCCCTGAACCGAGGACCCCTGCTCGAGCTGTGGACGTAGGCCTGGACCTAGGACCCCTGCCTGAATTACGTAAACAGGCCTGGACCTAGGACCCATGTTCGAATTATGTAACCAGGCCTAGATCGAGGACCCCTGCTCGAGGAGGTAACCAGCTGTGCAAGATTGGCTACTACCCTTTACGCCGGCCAGACCAGCACTCTCGTCCCCCTGCCCTCCCAAATACTTAAGTGTTTCTGTGTCTTTCTCTGTTGGTTATTGTTGTGAGGTATTGATTATGTAAATATGTGAACCGTGTTTGGCCCTGATTTACTTGCGATCTGTGCCCAAGATCTTGTACTTGCGTAATAAGTTTCATCCTTCTGAACCTGTGTTATTCTGTGTTAGTCTTGCCTTCATTCCTTGACCCTTGTTCAAGACTTTATTTAATTCATAACTTACGCATACGTTACATCTCAGTGTCATTAACATATCTGCAGGCCCCCACGCTCGCAGATTTACTGACTACGTGTATGTTGATTTATAATTTGTGAGTTGAAGTCCCAATATAATTATTCTGTGATCAATCCATTTATATAATTGCTTTTTACCTAGAACCTACGCCCAATTTTCCAATGAGTGCTCAGTGTAATTCCTAAATTCTCTTCAGTAATCGCATATGAAATTATCTTATAGACGTGCTTTTATGTTCTTGTAAATCTTGATGTTGTGATATTTAGAATACCGTGTTTAGGAATTCTTTCCTCCGTGTTTCGTGTCATTTGTATCCACCATACACTAATTGTATCTGTGTATTTTATTCACCTCGCCCTGTTAACCCGTTCAGGCCCGAGCCTGGTACTGCCTGTTTTAAGTATCAATGAGTAGGACTTCGTCGCCTATGCCCATGTACTAATTGTGCCTGTTCATTTGATTTCCCTCGCCCTGTTAACATGTTCAGAAGCGAATCTGATATTGCGTTAAATATCAATGAGCTAAACTTCGTCATTAGCGCCAATCTAATTATTACGTACGATCTACCGATCGATATCTGTTAATCAGTCAGTTCTCACTGTTTGAGATTAAAACTATAGTATTCATTCAAGTCTGAGTCTTTTGGAACTCAGTTTGTTATTTTGCTTATCTTCGTGTATAGTCTTAATTACGAATATTGAAGATTACATCTTGATCTAATTAATATTAACAAGTAAGACCTAATAACTTACCTTTTTGCTCTTATTAAATTCGCGTGATCACTCTGCTTTGCCTAAGAAAAATATAGAAACACGAATTCTTAAGTTCGGTTCGTTATCGTAGCATATGTTCAAGTAATATAATTTCGTACTAAGATATAACTTCCTTGAGAGCGATTTTGATACTTCTCATTAATTATAAATAATAATCTCAGCCCTTTCGTACAAAGTAAAGTAACATCGCACTGTAGCTAAGTTCATAGTTGCATTAACTATAAAAAGTATTATTTATCATCTCAGTTCACCTGGTGACCTTCCCAGTGACCTGACCTGAGGGCAAGCTCACACAGTCAGTTTCAAAGGGTCAGCTGAGCCCTACGCGTGACTCACCTTGCCTCCTGTGACAGTATCTTTATAACCTCAACTCTCCTCATTGTCTAGGGCATTGAAGTCTCTTTGAAAGCGGAAGATATTCGACTCATTTATTATTGCATTGAAGGTTAAAATTGATTCTTGTACATTATGCCCCTATGTATGTTTTCCACATGATCTGATTTAATACTAGACTCTCACTATTGAGTTCTTCTGGTATCAGTAACATTGTTCTGAAGTAAGGACAATCTATATCTTTGCTACTATTGTGGGATTTTCCTTTATGATTCTTATTCTTACCCAAATCTCATGCTTATTAAATAAAACCTTCGTATATGTTCTTCCTTGTGTTGTTATTGAGTATTATATTGAACCTTTGAATACCATTTTTACTGCACATAGAACCTACTCGGGACGTCCCTGTCAAGTATATTTAAGTCCATTAACCCAGAAGTGGATTACTTTACGGACTGTATCAAGGGAACTAAACCACCAGAATCCGGCACAACAATTATAGTTGTCATAGGAGCGTGTAAATACTCCTGGGAGGTTATGACAAAACTATTGTTTGCCAGACGTACAGGTACACCCAAATATATTGTGTCTGTGATCAACCTATGTATATATACCTGAAGTATTTCTGGATTTATTTTGTCTTGCCATTATTTCTCCCGACTTTCTATTCATTATAGGAGGGACGTATTTTCTAACTCTTTTATTATTCACCGGATCTCCTTGATATTGCAACACTAACCTAATCACTTAAGGGGAGATCTCCACTTCAGGGATTTTTTTCTTGACCCCCTTCTCCCTCATGTTTAGCCCCATTGCTTTTGATATTATAAAACGTTTGCCCCATTAGTTTAGCGATTTTAAGAACTTTCATCCCATATTAAAACCTTTTGTGCAATTCAGGTGTCGATTTTTTCCTGGCGAGCCTGTAATTTAAGAGGAACCCGCCTTCGGCCGGGACATTTTTCTACTGAAAAATGTACAAATTTATCTTGAAAAGGACTCAAGGGGGTGTAATTTTAAGCTTGATGGAGGTCTAGGGAACAAAGTAAATACCTCCCCTTAATTTGCGGCACTTTTGTTTTATGACCCTTTTTGCTAGTGCGACTGGAAATACGAGTGGAAGGGGGTCATAGAGTCCACATTGCCCTCCCTCGTTGGAGGTCGGGGGTGAGCCTGTCCTGGCTTACCTGGTTGGGTAGTTTGCCGGGTTATAAGGCATATCCTTATGATATTACGGAGTAATATCTTGCTTTCTGATGTCATTGGGGTCAGATTAAGGGCCGTATATGGGTATAGTGTATGTGGGTAATGAATAAAGTGGTATATGAAGTGGTTCCATTCGGTGTGGAGGAACTCCCCTACCTGGTAATGGATTAGCCTATGGTCCTGGTGTGAGGCCGGGTTTGAACAGACAGACACTGTATTCTATGCTGTGATAGTGATAACACCAGCTCCCGTCGTGTGACCCTGGATTTAACACCCTAACATCATACCAGGATATTTTACTGCCACTGATATATTGGAGAGCTGTCACCGGCCTGGGAGTATAATTCCCAACCATAGCTGAGTGATTTTTCGTACCCATTTATTAATGAACCACTTCAGGTGCTACCATATGTTTTCTTCATTGCGTAATCCTATTAATATTTATTAATTTATGGTTAATAACATAATGCATATTGTTTGTTAAGTTTAATAATTGACTGCTTAATATCAAGTTTGTTTATTCAGTCAATTCTTAAGTAATTAGCACCTGGTCACCCAGTTAGTATTTGTGCCGTATTTTTGTGTGCCGTGTACCCCGCTATTTTTCGGTATCCGTTTATGTACACCTCCTGGTACGTGCCGGCACTGTTATTGTTCACCATCTTTATTGACGCCGTATCTCCAACTAGACTATTGTTGCAAGGGTCCGCCAGTTTTAGACCAACTATAGTGAACCAGTGACGGGGGTTGTGATTGTGAGACTTCATTTAGGAAATACTATTACTTTTCGTATTGGTATATACATGTGGACTTTGCCTGGTTGCGGTGTCCTAATTGTATAGGCCTATGCCTTTACATTCATTTTCTTCTTGCGATATTTTTGTTTGTCCAGTGGCCGAGGGGGTCCTCGACCAGTGTGATCCAACCTTAGTTTTTGTATCCACATGTCAATCGCCCGGAACTGTGTTGCAACAATTCTATGCTTTGGGCTGGTGCATTTGATTATGGCAGGGGGACATACTGTAATATAGGAGGGGTGGTTGCCTCTTATAGAGGTAACAGTTACAGGGTGATTACAGTCACTGCACCGTTCCTGATCATAGCACGGCATTGTTGATAATTTAGTAGGTAGCAGTCTGTGACCAGAGTGGCTGTTCTTTGAGGTTATGATCTTAATTTATCCTCGTTGGGACGGAGTAGTATCTCTGTCCATTTGGCCGGACGAGTAAAATATAGCGGCCTAAAAGTATAGCGGGAATCCTACCCCACTTGTTGTGGTCCCAGATAACCTGGACCCACTAGTTCTATGTGTAGTAGTGTCTGTTCACGGTCGGGGATACTGAGGGTTATTGAGGATATTGGATAAATCTACAGTTATACTACCCCTATTTTGTCGCTATTCTGTTGGTACTAATGGGTTAACATTATTAGTAGTAGACTTAGTATGGTTTGATGATGTGCGGAAATGTATATTTGACTTGAAATAGATACATTGAAGTATTACAAACCTTCGCGAACCCATAAACAGGGAACGTGAGCTGGGTTTAGACCGTCGCGCACCCATAAACAGGGAACAGGTTAGTTTTCGGTTAGGTTAGGTTAAGTTAGGTTAGGTTAGGCTAATGTTAAAAATACTAAAATGCGACGGTCCTCGGTATTAAACAACACTGTATATCAAATAAAAAATAAAAAACAACAACAAATTACCTGAAAAACTCATATCTGGTTGGTGATAAACTGTTATCAAAATACGTTTTTTTCAGTTTCCGCGTCTGCTGAACCATCCAAAAACACGCTAAAAGGCGTGTTTTGAAGTGGGGAGGTAGTGAGGGTGGGGTAGTATAACTGTAGATTTACCCCGGATGCCTTACTCCCCTTAATGAGGGTGGTCATACACAGAAGGCCTCCAAGGGGACCTATCCCCAGTAAGCGGGACAAACCATGCCAGTTTACTGAAGAGCTTACAGGATTGACCACTCAATTTAGGATCCGTCCGACCCCGAGGCCCTCTATGTATCTTTTTAGCACTGTTTTTCTTGAGTGGTGTGGCTAATCCATCCACTAACCTGCTTCACCCTTAGGTAAGCAGTAAGGATTTGTATCAGGTTTACTCCCCTAGACATGTTGCTGACTTAGGCTAGCGAGCCCCATCCACCCAGAATTTTATAAGGTTGTCTCCCCTAGACGGGTTGCCAACCAAGGATAACGAGTCTCATCTACCCATGTAATATACTTCTCAAAATACAGCTATGATATAATTATGTAGCTTATAACCAGTTATGTAAGTAATAAGTAGGTGAATAAGTCTCTCGTGTTTAAAAGGACTTCTACAAGATGAGCTTATGAGAACTGAGTGAGTGAGAGTGAGTTGTGACAGAGTGAGTAAAAGGGAGCTCTAGGAAGGGGTGTTGTTCAATTGAAGGGTGGGGCAGGAGAGCTCTGGTCAGGGTAAGTTGTCCTGACGAGAAGTTGTTGACGAGTGTCTTTTAACCCCTTCTGTACCGTTGCCGTCCTTTTAACTTTAGTCTGGCTACTAATAGACGATTTCATTGTTTAAAAAGGGCCTCCAGCATTTAACAAGCTTCAAACTATCTCACTTAACCCTTTTTTACTACCACAGATCCTTCTTAAACTGCACAAAATCGTCTAAATATACCTAGCATAAACTCTGGCCCCACTTCCCCCACTGGCCCCACTACCAAGGATGTGTACTCAGGAAGGGAGAGCGGAAAAGAGTAGCTCAGTAAGTGGAATGTATGTTGTCCGGGTGCAGGAAATTTACTTCTCAAAGGAAAGATCCGACATTGCACTAGATATAATCGTATGAGACAATATTAATATCATATAATAACAAAATGTGTGTATTAACGGGGGATGGTTCACTTTTTGGTCTATTTTTTCATGTATCAAATATTGTTCTACTTTCCTCCCTAGACCTCCATAAAAATTAAAAAAATCCTTTAGATCCCCTTCTAGATAAATTTGTATATTTTTCGGTAGAAACATTTCCCGGCCGAAGGCCAGTTCTTCCAAAATTTCAGGCTCACTATCGTTCGCCAGGAAAAACATCGACACCTAAATAGCACGAAAGGTCTGAATATTTGTAGATACAGGAATGGGGCGGGTCTTAAAATCGACAAACTAATGGGGCAAACCTATTAAAATCTTAAAATTAATGGGGCTAAACATGAGGGAGAGAGGGATCTAGAAAAACGACCCATCTCCCCTTAAGAACGTGAAGGTTAAAGTTGGCTAGGTGTGATAATACATGAGTATGAGGGTTGTAATAAGGAAGTTCAACACATTCAAACCTCTATTCGGTCCAACTCTCTAACCCAAGAATGAACACATTTTCCCAGTCCTTCTTCTGCTCAACAAGTAAGCTCTGGAAGTCTCTCCCCAATCTGTGTTTCCCTTATTCTATGACTTAAACTGCGTCAAGCTCTGTGTTTCCAGACAATTAGACTCTAACATACTATACGTATCAATTATGTACGATTAAGTACGACAGGTTGGGTAAGAGGTATCCTCACCAGGATTCGAACCCACTCACTCCAGGTATATTTGGGAGAGTCGGGCACCGTAACCACTCCGCTCATGGCCGATTGGTTACGGAGCCCGACTCTCCCAAATATACCTGGAGTGAGTGGGTTCGAATCCTGGTGAGGATACCTCTTACCCATACTATACGTACCTTGCATATGGCTTTTTATCACTCTCAACTTTGGGGGAGGGGGGACACTTGCTTCAGGCAGCTTTGCTTTTTGTCTCCTTCATCCACATAAAAACACAATTAATGTTGCATCATGGTATTCCGAAAGAGTTAAGGAGACAGTGTTATTTGGGGGGGGGTATATTAATGTTGTTATATATTAATGTTGTTATATATTAATGTTGTTATATATTAATGTTGTTATATATTAATGTTGTTATATATTAATGTTGTTATATATTAATGTTGTTATATATTAATGTTGTTATATTAATGTTGTTATATATTAATGTTGTTATATATTAATGTTGTTATATATTAATGTTGTTATATATTAATGTTGTTATATATTAATGTTGTTATATATTAATGTTGTTATTTATTAATGTTGTTATATATTAATGTTGTTATATATTAATGTTGTTATATATTAATGTTGTTATATATTAATGTTGTTATATATTAATGTTGTTATATATTAATGTTGTTTATTATATGTTGTTATATATTAATGTTGTTATATATTAATGTTGTTATATATTAATGTTGTTATATATTAATGTTGTTATATATTAATGTTGTTATATATTAATCTACCATTTAGTTTCCTCCCTAGACCTCCAAACTTTTAAAAACATCCATTAGATCCCCCTTCGAGATTAACTTGTACGTTTTTCGGTAGAAAAATTTCACGGCCGAAGACCGGTTCCTCAAAATTACAGGCTCGCTATCGCTTGCCAAGAAAAAATCGACACCTAAAGGGCACGAAAGGTACGCGTCTAAATATTGGCAAAGAAATGGTTCGAAAGGTCTTAAAATCGATAAACTAATGGGGCAAACGTCTTAAAATCTCAAAACTAATGGGGATATAGCATGAGGAAGAAAGGGGACCATAAAAAGGGCCCATCTCCCCTTAACGGGTAACTACAGTACAATATTTATCACCACCATATTTCTTCTATTAATCTTTCAATCATGTTTCCAACCCTTTTCCATCTTCCCCCCTTCCTCCCCCCCCCCCCACCCTCTCCCACCATCTGGCCTTCCCTGGTATTCGTTAAGCTTAAGGGGGGATGCGTTGCTTTTTTTCTAGACCCCCTTCTCCCTCATCTTTTGCCCCATTAGTTATGAGGTTTTAAGACGTTTGCCCCATTAGTTTGGCGATTTTAAGATATTGCAATTTGATGCCAATATTAAGACCTTTCATGCAATTTAGGTGTCGATATTTTCCTGGCGAGCGATAGCAAGCCTGTAATTTAAGAGGAATCCAAAAATGTACCAATTTATCTTGAAGAGGTGTCTTGAGGGTGTTTTTTTAAAGCTTGATGGAAGGTCTAGGGAAGAAAGTAAAACAAATAATAATTCAATAAATAAATATGTAAATAAATCCACGCATCCCACCTTAAGAGTAATTCAGAAGCACTCAGACGCTCCAGGCAGACCCACGGAGAGTCCACAGCTTAACAAAAAAAAAAAAAAAAATGGGGTCGGCCTTAGAAAGCTCTCTGATTAGTAAGATTAGGAGTAAAGGGGATTGCACCTCTTCTTGCAAAAGGAAAAAGAAGCGAGATATATTGGGTTGATATTAGCCAGCGATTACAAAATAAGATAAAAGAACTCCAATGGCTGGTAAAGCATTCAGTAATAAGACAACATATACAGATAATAAAGCGGGAATGAACAGTTTAGATTTGCTCCATAAGATACTTTGTGAAGGACAGATAAAGGAGACTAAATTAAAGATTTTAGGAAACACCCTCAAGCCATAACTGCCGTTAGTTCTAGTGAACTTAAGTGTGTGTGTGTGTGCGGGGGGGGGGGGGGGGGGGGTCCATCTACTTCCTCATGCTTTTAATCTCATTAATTTTGACATATTTAGTTATTCGTCTCATTAGTTTGGCGATTTTACGACCTCATTGTGACATTTAGGTGTCCATTGTTTCTTTGCGAGCGATAGCGAACTTTTTTTTCTGTGTGTCAAGGAGACAAAAGGCCTGTAAAGAGTGTCTCCCCCAAAGACAAAAGAGTGACAGTGAGCCAAATTCAAGGGACTTTGGGGTCAAAATGCCTGGACACACGAAGTTTAAAGCATTCTAAGTCATAGGACGAAGGAAAGATTGATTGAGGGAGAGAGTTTCATAATTGACTTGAGTAGAAGAAAAACAGAATATTTGCTAACTCTTGGGTTGGAGGGCTGGACAAAATAGGAGTGGGATTGTGTTGAAAGGCAGGTGCCTCACACTCGTTGCAAGTGAGGAGGTATGCACTTAGAAAGCTCTGAAGAACATTGATTGATGTAATAGCGATAGAAGACTGAAAAAGATGCAACATTGCGGCATGTAGAAAGAGATTGTAGGGAACTAGTAAGAGGAAATGAGTTGATGAGGCGAAAAGCTTTTGACTCTACTCTTGCATGAAGTGTGGTATGGGTGGAACCTCCCCACACACTCGAACAATAATCGATACATGGGTTCACTGTGCCCCTATACAGAGTAGTGCATGGGTGAAGAACCCACAGAGATGGTTGACCACACCTAACTTCTGGGAAGCTGTCATTGCAAGAGTGGTAATATGGTCTTTTCCATGAAAGGTTGGATGCAAAAGATACACCAAGAATATTGATGCTGCCGACTGGGAGGCTCTTCGGCAGTACTTCTTTGATTTCCCATGGAATGATTTCTGCTTCCATGGCCGGGGACCCTCGGAGAGTGCTGAACGCATTACCGAGGTAATCCTATCGGGCATGGAAGCATACATTCCATTCTCTTTCTCTCAGACTAATGCTAAAAAATCTTGGTTTACTCACGCCTGTTCTACTGCTGTCCGCAATAAGGAGGAAGCATTCAAACGGTACCGACGCCTTAAAACTCAAGACTCTCATTCTTCATATGTTTCTGCCCGGAATCAAGCCAAATCTGTTCTTCGACACTCTTTCATCAATAATAAATGCACTGAACTATCCAATTCTAGCTCTTCCCAAGCTTTCTGGCATCTAGCCAAAAACCTCTCCAACAATTTCTCTTCCTCGTCTTTCCCTCCCCTTTCCCACTCTGATGGCACAACCATCACTTCTTCCTCTGACAAAGCTAAACTCTTCGCTCAAACTTTTGCTAGAAACTTCCACCTTGGATGATTCCGGTGCTATTCCTCCCTCTCCGCCCTCCTCTCTCTTACTATGCCTAATATCCTAATCTCTTCTAAAGATGTTACTTTCTACCCTCTCTGGGCTTAACACTATAAGGCGTACGGTCCGGACGGTGTTCCTCCTGTTGTTCTCAAAAACTGTGCTTCCGTGCTGACTCCCTGCCTAGGCAAACTCTTTCGTCTCTGTCTATCCTCTAACGTCTTCCCTTCATGCTGGAAGTTTGCTCACATTCAACCTGTCCCAAAGAAGGGTGACCGCTCTCAACCCTCCAACTATCGTCCAATTGCTCTTATCTCCTGTCTTTCTAAAGTTTTTGAAACTATTCTTGCTTCCAAAAATTCTTAAGCATTTCTCTTCTCATAATCTGCTCTCAGATCGCCAGTATGGCTTCCTTAAGGGTCGCTCTACTGGTGATCTTCTTTCATATCTTACTAACTCTTGGTCATCCTCCTTTCGGGACTTCGGTGAGACTTTTTTCTATTGCACTAGACATATCGAAAGCCTTCGATAGAGTCTGGCATAAATCTTAATTTCTAAAACTACCCTCCTTCGGTTTCTATCCCTCCATCTGTGCCTTTGTCTCTAATTTCCTTTCCGGCCGTTCCATAGCTGCGGTTGTGGACGGCCATTGTTCACTTCCTCACCCTATAAACTCCGGTGTTCCTCAGGGCTCTGTCCTATCTCCTATTCTCTTTCTAATTTTTATAAATGATCTCCTTAACTGTACCTTAATTCCCATCCATTCATACGCAGACGACTCAACCTTACACTACTCCATTAGTTTTTCAGAACGCCCCAGCCAGCAATCCCTCAACGACAAACGTAATGAGCCATAGAACTCTTAATTCTGATCTAAATACTATTCCAATTGGGGCAGAGAAAACCTTGTTAACTTTAATGCTTCCAAAAACCCAATTTCTCCATCTATCTACCCGTCACGATCTCCCAGCGGACTATCCCTTATTCTTCAACAATACAAAAATCAACCCTTCATCTTCTCCTCAATATTCTTGGTGTCTCTTTTTCTTCTGCTCTCATTTGGAAGGACCATATTACCAGTCTTGCTAAGGCAGCCTCCACAGAAGCTGGGTGTGCTCAACCGCCTTAGGAGGTTCTTTTCCCCCTGCACAGCTTCTTGCTCTGTACAGGGGCATAGTGCGCCCTTGTATTGAGTATTGTTCACATGTGTGGGGGAGGTTCCTCTCACACACCGCTCTCCTAGACAAAGTTTGAAAGGAAGGCCTTTCGTATCATTAACTCACGTCCACTCACCAACTCTCTGCAATCTCTCTCTCTCCGCCGCAATGTTGCATCTCTCTCGCTATTCTATCGCTACTATAATAATCAGTGTTCCTCAGAGCTATCCAGTGCATACCACCTCCTTTACGTAGGGCACGTGGTACCCGTCTTGCAACTCAATCCCACCCCTACTCTGTGCAACTCTCCAACCCAAGAGTGAAACGTTACTCTCAAACTTTCTTCTACTCAACATCTGAGCTCTGGAACTCTCTCCCAGAATCAGTCTTTCCCTCTTCCTATGACTTAAATTGCTTCAAACTCCGTGTGTCCAGGCATTTTGGCTCGAACGTCCCTTGATTTTGGCCCTGTCACTCTTTCAACTATGGGGGAGGCACTCGCTATAGGCAGTTATGCCTTTTGCCTCCCTCAATCACATAGAAAAAAAAAAAAAAAAAAAAAAAAGTTGATGTGAAAAATTGGTTGAATAGTGTAAGGTAGAATCATCACCATATAAGTGGATAGGACTGGAGGTACAGTTGAGGAGATCATTAATGAATATTAGAAAGAAAACTGGGGACACTACAGAACCATGAGGAACACCTGAGTTGATAGGTTGAGGAAGTGAGTGATGGTCATCCACAACTATAGCTATGGTACGGTTAGAAAGGAAATTAGAGACAAAAGCACAGATGGAGGGATAGAAACCGAAGGAGGGTAGTTTAATAATTAGAGAATTGTGGCAAACACTATCGAAGGCTTTCATAAGAACATAAGAACATAAGAAAATGGGAGTCTCCAGAAAGCCGATTGGCCTAAGCAAGGCAGATCCCTGTCCCACACAATCCCAATTAAATTACAAAGCCCAATTATAGGCTCAACACTCTAATACCCTGAGGATCATCTTACCAAAACGGTTAGAGATTAACGCAGGTATATGGGGGTCTGCAGAGCGCTGATTGGCCCAACCCGGCTGATCCCCCTTCACACCCAACCCTTCTCGTCCATATGCTTATCCAATTTTATCTTAAAGCTCCCTACCGTTTTAGATCCCACTATAGCACTTGGTAGTCCATTCCACCCATCTACAACTCTGTTACCAAACCAATATTTGCCTATATCTTTTCTGAAACGAAATTTATCTAATTTGAAACCATTGGTACGAGTTCTTTCGCTATCACTGAGCTTTAGTACATTTGTCATGTCCCCTTTGTTAATCCCACTAAACCACTTGAACACCTCTATCATATCCCCTCTAACTGTGTCTCTCAAACGAATGTAAACCTAATTTCTTCAACCTTTCTGCATACGGAAGATTTCTAATATTATGGATCATTTTTTTCATTCTACGCTGTACTCTCTCCAATGAATCTATGTCCATTCTGTAATAAGGACACCAAAATTGGACAGCATAATCCATATGGGGTCTCACTAATGACAAGTAAAGTTTTAAGATAACATCAGCAGTTCTGTTACTCACACTCCTAGAGATGAACCCGAGAATCCTGTTTGCCTTATTACGAACGCTTATACACTGTTTTCAAAGGCTTCAAATCATTGCTAACAAACATACCTAGATCTTTCTCGTAGTCTGAATTTTCTAATTCTAAATTAGCTAGTTTATATTTAACATTTGTTTACATCTTCCCTACCTTTAATACCTTGCATTTGTCAATGTTAAACTTCATCTGCCAATTTACTGACCATTCATGTAAGGTATCTAGATCCCTTTGGAGGCACTCTATATCGCTATCTGAATCAATTGATCTCCCCATTTTAGTATCGTCTGCGAATTTACTTATCCTACTAGTTATACCTAAATCTAGGTAATTTATATATATATAAGAAACAACAGGGGACCTAATACCGATCCCTGGGGGACACCACTTTTGACTGCTCCCCACTCTAACTTGGTACCATTTATGCTGACTCTCTCTGTTTCCTACCAATTAGCCATGACCTAATCCATCCCAACAACGATCCTCCTATTCCATGTGCCTCAACCTTTCTCATCAATCTCTCATGAGGGACTCTGTCGAAAGCTTTACTGAAATCTAAATAAATAATATCATATGACTTGTCACTATCTACTGTTTCATATACCTCTGAGAAAAAGCTAAGCAAATTAGTAAGGCAAGAACTTCCCTGAGTGAATCCATGCTGAGAAGAATTTATTAAGTTAAATTTTTCTAAGTGTCTTCTAATTTTCCTAGCAATAATAGACTCTAGCAACTTTCCTATGATTGATGTGAGACTAATGGGACGGTAATTGGATGCTATCGATTTATCACCTTTTTTGAAGATCGGAACTACATTTGCAAGCTTCCAAGCTTCTGGAACTAAACCTGTTTCTAATGACTTGTTAAATAAAAATGCTAATGAGCTACTTAACTCATCTCTGCATTTTTTTAATACTAGCATATTATACCTCGTCAGGACCAGGCGATTTTTGAGGTTTCAGTCTGTCAATTTCCTTAAGCACATCATTTCTACTTATACTAACTGTACTTAACATATTTTCTATACTATCACTATATACCATATTGACTTCTGGAATCTGTGCCAAATTTTCATTAGTGAAAACGGTAAGAAACTGACTATTTAATGTACTGCACATCTCTAAATCATTTTCTGTTATTTCTCCTATTGAAGTTTTTAGGGGGCCTATTACATCTCTAACTTTAGATTTATATAGTTGGTAAAAAGCTTTAGGGTTATTTTTTGAGTCACTGGCTATCCTTATTTCATAATTTCTTTTTGCTTTCCTGATTTCCTTTTTGACCTGTTTTGATAGAGTCTGATAGTATATATGTAGATGATGTTCGCCTTTCTTTATTTTTCTATATATTCCTTTCTTTTTTCCTATAAGATCTATTAGCTTATTAGTCATCCATTTTGGTTGGTTCTGCGTCGATCTAATTCTTCTTTTAGGGATATATTTATTTTGAGCATTGTGGAGTGAAGCAATAAACTGGTTATATGTAGGTGGCATGTTTAACTCTGGCATATCCTGATTTAATTGCTTAACAATAGGGTCCACCCTTAAGTCTCTTCTTAGCCCACCATAATCGGCTTTTCTGAAATCTGGGATAAGTGTCGTATTCTCTTTAGCATTCCCTGTCCATTGTATATTAAAATAAATAGATTTATGATCGCTATTTCCTAGGTGGTCACCAATCTCTACATCATTTATCATATGTTCATTGTTACTGAAAACTAAATCAATAATATTAATACCTCTAGTCGGCGAATCTATGAATTGAAATAAAAAACTATCTTGTACTACCTCAATAAACTCTACTGAATCGGAGTCGCCTATTTGGTGCTGCCAATCAATGTTCGGAAAATTAAAATCCCCCATAATGCACACATTGCTAAACCTTGATGCTATTTTAATTTCCTCCCATAACGATGTTCCGCTATTTCTACTCATATTAGGCGGTCTATATATAACTCCAATAACTATGGTCTCACTACCTTCGTTAACCTGATTTACCTGATTTAATACAGCTTTTTAATGTACTCCTGACAAACACTGCTATACCCCCGCCCCTCCTACTTGTTCGGTCATATTTAAACAAACTATATCCTGGAATATCAAATTCTGCTAAAAAATTCCTAGATTCTGTATTAATCCACGTTTCAGTTAGCGCTATTCTGTCTATATTTTCTGTGCTAACGAGTGCTCTAAGTTCGTTCATTTTGTTACATAAACTCCTACAATTTGTATAATATACCCTCAACCTATTACTTTTATTTGCAACTAATTTTCTATTGTGTTTAGCTAACTTATTATTTCCTGTTGAACTACTAGCTCTAGACGGAAATTCTACTCTATCAGTATTCTCATCTTTACTATCAGTTACATGTGTAGTGTTATCGATACTACTATTACACATCACTATATCCGCACTAACTTGACTGATTATTTCTATTTTACTCACTGGTTTGTCACATGAAGTACCTGCTCCATATGGAGACAGTTTTTACTTACACACCCAGTTTTTTTTAACGAAACCCCGCAACAATCTTGTCCAATGAGCTGGCTAAGGTCGAAACTCCTAGTCGAGAAAGATGTACTCCATCCTGGGCATACAGTTCATCCTTACTATAGAAGTGTGTCCAGTTATCTAGGAATGGTAATGACTTTGCCTTGCAATACTTCTCCAGCCGGCTATTTACACCAATAGCCCTGGAGGACCATTCCTTCCGTACCCCTCTTCTTGGCAGGATACTGTGTACCACAGGAAATCCACCCTTCTCCTTGATCCTCTCCAGCATTTCCTGGTACTTGGTCAGCAACTCCTCAGTCCTGCATCTCCATATGTCATTGGACCCCACGTTGATGAAGATGATGGGGTCCTCCCCACCCACTTCTAGGACACCATCCATCTTCTCTGCCACCCTCTCGACTCCGGCTCCAGGTAGGCAGACAACTTTACTAACATGAGTGTTAGTAGCCCCGTCAAGGTACCTAACCATTGAATCACCGACAATGAACTTAGCTTTTTTCCGTTGTCAGCGTGTAGCAGGAGTTGTAGCAGCAGTTGTTGCAGCAACAGCAGCAGACTCCTGCCCCCCCCCCCCCTCCCCTCTCACTGCCTCGATGATCGCCACTTCCTCGCCATCACTCTCATCAGCCAAGGTGCTGAAGTTGTTGTGGGTCTTGAGTGGCTGCCTTTTCAGCTTACAGGCCGTTGCACTTGTTGACACCACTTTCCAAGGGGCTTCACGATCCCTGGGAACACTTCCGGTAGCCTCACACTTCTTCTCCGCCATTGCTAGTCTCAAGGCCAAATTTTCATCTTTGAGACACTGAATCTCCTGCTCCACACTCTCCAGTCTTTCTTGCAAAGCAAGACAAAGCTGGAGATTATGGGAGGAGACAGCAGACTCATCAACAACAGCCATCACTAAGAAAGTTCACTAGGACCTCACTAAGGGTAAACCGGTACACTAGCGGTCACTGCGGGGACGTCCGCACTGGTCAAGGGTCAGAGGGTTTTCGATATGTCTAGCACAATAGAAAAAGTCTCACCGAAGTGCCGAAGGGAGGATGACCAAGAATTAGTAAGATAAGCAACCAGATAACCAGTAGAGCAGCCCTTAACCCGAAAACGGCGAGGGGGGGGTATTGAACTAGCTCCCCATGGGCGAGCATATTGGCTCCATTCAGGCCTATAATCGTAATTTTACGATAAATATCGTTATTACTTATTCATATGAGCCTATTTTACCTTCACTATGAAGATAGTAACCTGTAACAACAATAAAACAAGTGAAAATATCATTTTTCTGGTCAAAATCGCGAATATAGATGGACCAGCCCATTCATGAATTATGGAGAAAATTGAGGCAACCCCTCCCTCCACGAGGCCTCAAGCCACACTGAGCCTACTCATACACACACTCGGTCATGTAACACACCCGCTAGGCACGTAAGCACATCCTCCACACAGTTTGCTAATATTAGCACAAAAATATACCAACGAATTAGGGAATAACAGGGAAAATAGGTGATAATTGAAGGGGGAGAGGAAAGGGAGGAAGGAGGGGATGTGGAAGAGTGATATGAGGTATAGGAAAAAAAGAAAAACAAATTGTTTAGTGCTACTGGGGCTGTTTAAATGTTTTTTTTAGGCCACCCTCTTAAGAGCTTTGCCGCCGTCGCCCAGTAAAACCTCTTACAAGCTTTGCAGCCGTTTATGGGTTAAGAAAACCAAACTAACCACCTGAAAGTAATTAATAGGAAGATGCTTAAGAAATTTCGAATTAAGAATAGTTGCAAACACTTTAGTAATGCAAGAAATGAGAGCAATTGGACGATAGTTGGAGGGCTGAGAGCGGTCACTTTACTTTGGGACAGGTTGAAGGAGAGCAAATTTTCAGTAAGAAGGAAAGACGGTAGAAGAAAGACACAGGCGAAAGAGTTTGCCTAGGCAGGGAGTCAGCACGGAAGAACAGTTTTTCAGTACAACAGGAGGAACACCGTCCGATATGTATGCCTTCTTAGTATTTATTATGCCCAGAGAGGGTAAAAAATACATTCTTAGAAGAGATTATGATACAAGTCATAAATAAGTGAGAGGCGGGTGGAGAGGGAGGAGGAATAGCACCGGAATCATCCAAGGTGGAGATTTTAGTGAAAGTTTGAGCGAAGAGATCAGAGGAAGAAATTAAAGTAGTGCCATCAGAGTGGGAAATGAGAGGAAAAGTTGAGGAAGTAAAATTGTTGGTGAGTTTTTTTGGCTAGATGCCAGAAGGCTTGGGAAGAGCCAGAGTTTGAAAGTTTAGCTCTTCCCAAGCTCTCTGGCATTTAGCAAAAAAAAAAAAAAAATCCAACAATTTTACTTCCTCATCTTTCCCTCCTCTTTACAACTCTGATGGCACTACCAACTCCTTCCTGCAATTTAAGAAGAAACGGCCTTCGGCCAGGGTATTTTTCTACTGAAAAATGCACACATTTATCTTTCTTCTACTCTACAAGCATATTATTTAAGTTTGAGGGAAGTTTGGGGAGGAAACTAAAACAAAATATATATATATATATATATAAATAAAAAAATATGTAAGCAAGTACAAAATCTCCCTTTAACCCTCTCAGTGTACGACGACGTTGTTTATATAGGTCTCGGATTAACCCTTTCAGTATACCAGAGCGACGTTTTTTATTTATTTTTTATATTTTAATAATTAGGAAACTTAATCGAGAATACAAAGGATCTCTAGTAATCTAAGAGTGGACACCAACTCACTGTTGCCTGGAATGGGATAATATCGTCTAATGATGGCAAGATTACACTGTTGTTTAATACGCCTCTGAATCCTGAAGGGGTTAACATCATACCATATTATTCACCTTGGGTATGAGGCAAAGTAATACAAAGGGTAATAACTATCGACCCACAATGGCCCTTCCTAAGCTGAATAAATTCGTCAATGAGTAGCCTGATAAGACAAATATAGACTCCAAACAAACTGCTCTTAGTTTTTTTTTGTTCTGTGTGGATGACGGAGACAAAAGGCAGAGCTGCCTGTGACAAGTGCCTCCCCCAGAGTTGAAAGTAGGTAGGGACGAACAAACTCAAGCAAAACCGAATAAACCCAAGTGGGGACCAACAAACTACCGAGCCAGACTCGGGTAGGGACGAGTAATGATTTTTTGTGACAGAAAGAAGTGTGGTGTGCTTGTTTAGTGTAGTGGAGTAGATAGCAGGTGGAGGTGTTTGTGAGAGCCAGCTGAATCACTCTGTGTAGGCGAGGCACAAACAGAAACAGTAAGAAAAGCCAAACAATTGAAACAGGAGTTCCAGCAACTCCGTATCATATGCCTAAAGGCATCCCCTGGGTATTGCCTTGTTCGATTGACGCCTACAATCTCCTCATCTGTTAGCTGTTATCTGTTATAAAGATCACCAACTGTAATTGGCACCGATTAGCGTGTCGCCCATCGGTAATTTGTTAAGGGTTTATTCCCCTAGATAGGTTGCCCGACAAATAAATCGAGTCCCATCCACACGAAAACACACCTTTCACATACCAGGGGGATTGCTAACACCAGAGACAACTCTATCACAGGGGGAGCACTTAACATCAGAGACAAGCCTCACATTATAGGGGAAGAGTGGAGGAGGGGAATCACCCGAACTCCTCAGGGGAGCTCAGGGACACTTAAAGTTGATAAAAAGTAAAACGAAGACATTGAATTCTACCGAAAAGCAACACACAAGCAAATATAATTATTTGCTTTAAGTTGAGGTTTGAAAACACGCAGAGATGAATAAAATACAGGGCGAAATATACCACTGCTTAAAGCATATTAAAAAAAAAAAAAAAATAAATAAAAACATCGATATAGACAAGTATAAAACGTATTACTTTGTGTTGGGTTTGAATATTTACAGTACATACAATACAATACGAGTGCTTCACACGAAGTGCGGTTCCGGTCTCATTACATAATAGCAGCTTTCTGGATGCCCTGTTCACAGTGATAACAAATAAACGAGAAGTTGAACTTGATTAACAATTCAAAGATAAAATGAATTAGTAAAACAGGTCTACATCCCGGGAGGACCACATGCTTTCATTAATTTCATTTGAGGGTGTTTGGTGTTGGGAGTGAAATAAATTAATTAAGATTATTTCTATAAGTTCAGGAAACATTAAGTTGGTAGGTCAGTCCTTTGATAATTGCGTCCCATAGTTTGTTCTTCCCTCTCATATAAGCATTACGCTATTCATAGTGCAGTTGAGTCCAGTGCATGATTAGATTGATATCCAGTATTCGATAACTGGATATTAATCGTGGCCATGTGCTGAACCTTTAACTATCTTGGAGGTGTATTGATTAGAGTGTTCAAGTTCTGTATCTGGTATCCCAGGTTCGTATCCTGGGAGAATCACATGCTTTCATAAATTTAATTTGAGTGAAATAAATTAATTAACATTATTACGTGTACACTGTAGCCTAATAAAAAAAAAAAAAAAAAAACAAAAAAAAAAAAACACTGTAGCCTACAGTCACTCCTAAATATTCGTGGACCTCACCTATCTATATAATATTTTCGATTGTCTGTGTGTGTGTCTGTGTGTGTCTGTGTGTCTGTTCTTTATGCATGGCCACATTTTTTAAGCTAGAGCGTTCATACTTGGTATGCATAGTAAGGTGGTCCCTAGGCAGGTTTTAGTGAAAAAATAGAATTCCTCAGGGTGAAAGGGACGGAGAAAATAGGCGCGAAATCGGAAAAATCGCTTTTGGTTTAAACAAAATTGCCGTTTGGGGCAGAAGGAGGCCTCCGATCGAAAAGGTGTATGGAACGAAAGTTGTTCGCAGCCCCCCAAAATGGGGGTACGGATGAGGTCAGATCCAAAATCGGAGGTCATTTAGCGGCCGAAATCGAGGTCGCCGTTTAATGAGGCACAGGGAGGTCGAGGCCGGTGATTATGGTAGTAGTAGTTTTGTGATGATTGTGGTAGTAGTGATTGATGATGGTGATTATGGTAGTAGAATTTAAACCCGGGCAACGCCGGGTACCCCTGCTAGTCTATATAATATTTTCGATTGTCTGTGTGTGTGTGTCTGTTCTGTATGCATGGCCACATTTTTTTAAGCTAGAGCGTGCATACTTGGTATGCATAGTAAGGGGGTCCCTAGGCAGGTTTTAGTGAACAAATTAGAATTCCCAGGGTGAAAGGGACGGAGAAAATAGGCGCGAAATCGGAAAAATCGCTTTTGGTTTAAACAAAAATTGCCGTTTGGGGCAGAAGGAGGCCTCCGATCGAAAAGGTGTATGGAACGAAAGTTGTTCGCAGCCCCCCAACATGGGGGTACTGATGAGGTCAGATCCAAAATCGGAGGTAATTTAGCGGCCGAAATCGAGGTCGCCGTTTAATGAGGCACAGGGAGGTCGAGGCCGGTGATTATGGTAGTAGTAGTATTGTGATGATTGTGGTAGTAGTGATTGATGATGGTGATTATGGTAGTAGTAGTGGTGGCAGTAGTGATGGTGATTATGGTGATTACCCGGGCAACGCCGGGTACCCCTGCTAGTTTATAATAAGGGAAGTATGTCCCTAGAAAATAATTTATGAATATAATTTTATATACATCAACTGCAAAAGAATATATACGATTTTATTGAAAAGTCAATTCCATTCAAAAATCAATCGATATATATATTTGCATAAAGAAAAACATAGGGGTCAACGAGTTTTTAAAAGTGATTATACAGTGGGGCAGAGATGGTGAGAAAATCTAATGAAGTGTGTCAGATGCAGTGCTTTTTAATTGCTATAAAAGGCAGATATGAACATGAACTATTTGCCGTTGCATTGAACATCCGAGATGACAGAAAAACTAGAAATCTTTAGCTCGACCACTGATGAATTTATAAAGTAAAATGTAAAAAATAAATAATAATGATAAGTAATATTAACAACAATGAAAATTAATTGCAATGGAGCGCATAGTCGTTCTTTTATTCAACAAGTAAACTCTGGAACTCTCGCCCTCAAGTTGGCTTTTCCTCATCCTATTACTTAAACTGCGTCAGGTCCGGTGTGACCAAACATTTTGACTCTAACATACCTTGAATTTGGCTCCCTATCACTCTTTCAACATTAAAGGGAGGTGTACTTGTTACAGGCAACTTTCCCCTTTGTTTCCTTCATACACTTGGGAAAAAATAAAGTTGACAATACTCCGTGATTTACTCTGTCAATATTAGAGGACACATGATTACTCTTTAACCTGGTTATTATTTGAAAATTGTATGCAATTTAGGAAAGAAAGATCTCTATGAATCAAGGGGGCAAAGGCTATCTCAATTAACTCCTTAGTTCTCACAAATTCTTCTTTAACCCCTACTGTACCAGAGACGTCCTTTTCACCATATTATGGTAACTATTGGATGATGTCATGCAGCTTAGGAAGGACCTCTAGGATTCAAATAAGGATTCAAAGTATATCAACCTACTCATTTAACTACCACAGATCCTTCTCAAGCTGCATAATATCGTCCAAATATAGCTAGAATATAATATATCACACGTCGCTGGTAGTCAAGCGTTCAGGGGGGATTGGCGTATTTATTTGCTTATTTATTGATTTTCTATATTTTTATAGTAGTTTCCACCCTAGACCTCGATCAAGCTTTAATACAAAAAAAAACTAGACCACCCTTCACGATAAATTTGTACATTTTTAGGTAGAAAAATATACCGGCCGAAGTCCGGTTCCTCTTAAAATTACAGGCTTACTATCGTTTGCCAGGAAAAAATAAGACGCTTAAATGGCACGAAAGGTCTTAAAATTGACAACGAAATGAGACGAAAGGTGTTAAAATCGCCAACCTAATGGGCAGAACGTCATAACATCTATAAAATAATGGGGCTGAACATGAGGAAAAAAAAGGGGGAGGGGGAGGGGGGCGGGGCAGAAAAACCGACCATCCCCCCTTAACAAACTCAAGTATACAAATTAAAAGAGGTAATATGTTTTGCATTTAGTTTAAATGACAGCTTTTACTATGAAGGTGGTGTAAGTAGGGCTGTTGGCTATAATGACAGCTTTTACTATGAAGGTGGTGTAAGTAGGGCTGTTGGCTATAATGACAGCTTTTACTATGAAGGTGGTGTAAGTAGGGCTGTTGGCTATAATGACAGCTTTTACTATGAAGGTGGTGTAAGTAGGGCTGTTGGCTATAATGACAGCTTTTATTATGAAGGTGGTGTAAGTAGGGCTGTTGGCTATAATCATCATCAGCATCATCATGGGTTAAGGAGGGATCTGGTGCTTTACTATGAAGGTGGTGTAAGTAGGGCTGTTGGCTATAATCATCATCAGCATCATCATGGGTTAAGGGGGGATCTGGTGCTTTTCTGGCCCCCTTCTCCCTCGTGTTTAGCCCCATTGTTTTTTAGATGTTAAGACGTTCGGCCCATTAGTTTGGTGGTTTTAAAACTTTATGCCCCATTTATTTATCAATATTAAGACTTTTCGTGCCATTTAGGTGTCGATTTTTTCCTGGCCAGCGATAGCGAGCCTGTAATTTTAAAGAGTAAGCAGCCTTCGGCCGGAACATTTTTCTTCCAAAATATGTACAAGTTTATCTTGACGCGGGGTCAAGGGGGTGTATTTTACAGCATGAAGGAGGTCTAAGGAGGAAACTAACAAAAAAATATATATATATATAAAACAATAAAGCAAATACAAAACAAAACATCTCCCCTTAAGATGGTAGATAAATCGTCAAGTTAAGGGCACATATTTATGGATTTGTAAATATGTGTGTTTTTATTTATTTTTTTTTTATTTTTTTTTTTTTTTCTATATTCCAACTTACTTCCTCTCGGGCATAGGCTGAGAGCCTTAACATTCACCGCTTTACAATGAACAGTGAAGCCCGTGAGGTCTTGTTCCAGTCTAGGGAGTGAGACATGTGAAGCACGTAGAGCCCAACGAGCACCTGCCATCTTGCCTTCACATGGGGCACGGTGCTCACTCATGGCCTGAAACGACCCCATCTCTGAAGCCACCCCGCTCCCGTGCTTCACTGTCTCACCCACTACACTCGGACTCTCACACTTACACATCCTCCCTGATCTCCCTCAAGCTTAAGAAAATACTCCCAAAACCCCACTTCGCGATAATGGTGTGCATTTTTCGGTAGGCATAGGCCCTTTCCCTTAATTGCAGGCTCGCTATCGCTCGCCAGGAAAAATTTGACACCTTAATAACACAAAAGGCCTTAACATCGCCACACTAATGGGGCGAAAGTATTAACATAAAATAAACATAGTATAAACATAAGGGAGAAGAGGGTCCAGAAAACCTCCCTTAACCCTTTCAGCACCATGACGCCTGTTTACCTTTAATTATGGTTAAAATCAAGCAATTATATGGACTTTAACCCTTAACTGGCGGCGCGCAACATATGTCGAGTGAAATACATTTGGACTAAGTGGCGGTGCACGACAGCTGTCGAGCGCCATTTTCAGCACGTAATGTTGCTGAGAGAGAGAGCTGAGCGTTGGGACGAGCGTAGTAACCTTATGACCGCTCCCCACGACCACCGTGGACGTACTGAACTGTATACCACCTTCCTCCCCCCTTTCTCACTCGCTACACAGGGAATTATGTACGGAAATTACCTTATTTTAGGGTTTTTGCACTCGTGTTGCACGATCGTTGCAAGAGAACCAGTGGTCGTACAAGGATGGTTCGGGTGTCATTGGAAAGCTCTGTTTACGCCCTTTCAGGGATAGATACTTGTTTTACGCTCTGGGTCTTGTTTATGCATGAAAATGAGCACGGAAACAACCCTATTTAGGGTAATTACCGCCTAGGCCGCTCGTAAGGGGTTAAGAAGGACCTATGTTATTAAGAGGGTTTATTGAGATCGTATATACCCATTTGAATCGTAGAGTTTAATTATTGAGAAAAGTAAATTGTCTAATGGTAACCGGAATATGATTATAATTACGTAATGGGGGTGAAGGGGTGAATTTGTTATAGAGAGTCTTGAATAAGTTTGGGTCCCGAGTGTATCGCGCGGGGAAGAATATTGATAAGATGCTGAATAAACTGAACGGAGGTAACTAAGCCAGTCTGTACTGGTTATGTCCTTCTCATTGTATTCTGATAACTAGTAAATGACTTAATTAAGCTTAGGATGGACCTTTAGCAATTAAAAGGCTACACACAATTAGACTTCCAAATAAATAACCACAAATCATTCCTAAAGCAAATGTCACACTATGCCAAATTAGCCCTCTCCGACATATGACGCGATTTTGAGCCTATTAGGGATACTTTAAAGCCTTTGTTACCATCAGGGGTATTTAGGCACCTTTAGTTTAGTTACTTCAACCTCTGCAGTTGTCTTTGAGTTAGCTGTGGGCAGAAAACTAATTTTGGAGAGGTAATTATAAGAGTGAGAGAACTCTATTTCTTATTGCTACTCTGGCAACCGCTGCGTCATATGTGCGTGAAAGGGTTAAGTGCCGACGCTGCAGGACTTAAAGTTCGTAACGAGGTCTTTGCCTACATCGCCGCGCGACGTGGGTGGGCGCCAACTCAAGAGAGACGTCGGGAGAGGTCGTCAGGGGCCTCAGGAAAAGTTCGACATGAACAACTCTCATGATCTGAGTCGGCGGCTAGTAAATGGACGGGACGGGGACGGTAGGCAGGTGGCGTCGGGCGGCGTCCAGTAGGCGTCAGACGGTACAAGGGCGTCGACCTGTCTGCGTCATACGCCGCTATAAGGTAGGTCGCCGTCAGACAGCGACCCGGCAATGCCCAGGCGGCGTCATAGGGGGAGGGCATACCGTGAGTTCGCGACCTGGCAATGTCGCACGGGACATCGTTGATAGAGGGTCTTGGGAGTGTTTTTTTAAGCCTGATGGAGGTCTAGCGAGGAAACTAAAAAATAAATTAATATATAAATAAATAGACCCCAAAAATCACCACTGTCCCCTTAATCCGATCCCATCAATGAATGACTATCTATAAACCCCTTCAATGGTAGTGACGTCTGCTTTGCCTTAGTTCTGCCATACTTAGACGATGTTATGCAGCTTAAGAACAATCTGTGGGAGTTAAGAGGGATAAATGAGAGGAATGGAGGCCTTGTGATTGCTACAGGCCCTTCGTAAGCATAATACAATAACCTAATAGTTGCCAGACTATAACGAGAAAAACGTCACTGGTACTGAAAGGGTTAACTATAGATGGCCTTGTTTTACCAATTACTCATGTTACGACTGAGGTTTAAATATATCAGGGCTCTTATTCATTGGACTAGTAATGGCATAAATGCTACAACGGAAAGCGCTAGATCCAACCTCTGATGTATATTCCCAGTGAACAAAGAACACCAATACTCTCCAGAGTTCTATATGCAATAATAGGTTATCAAACTCTCAATAAATGAGCGTCTACTCTAGGCTTAATGTTATGTGAAAACAGCCTATTACTACCTATAACCGAAGGTGCTTGGTTATGGTATGCAAAGTAAGGTGGTAAGAGAAGTTACAGCTTACGTTACTTTAATCAATAAATGTCAGGCACTCCTGCAGGAAAGAAAGTGCACTAAAGTCCTTCAACACCAACAAGGAATCTTCTTTAAATGTTAGATGCTATCAAGATGCTCTAATCGGAAATGGAACCCAAAAAGGCAGGCAGCGGAACAATGCTCGAGCAGGCTATGCTCACAAAAGGCAGGATATATAATGCAGTCGGAGCCAAGAATATCCTAAACGCTACAACAATAATAATAATCGCCACGACAATGCAGTATTCCTATCAATAAAAAGAGCCTAAGTCGTTTGTGTCTCAATACATCAAACTAGGCTGCGAAATGCTTGTGTAATCATAAACGGGTATGCATAATAAGAGTAATTGGTTTAATATACTTAATGTCTACTATGACTGATAAAGTCTAGCTAGAATCAATGATACGAGATACTGGTGCGCATGGCATGCCGCATAGCCTAGTGCAAATCTCAAGTCTGTGCGTAAAGTATTACGTTATAGTGAAGGGTAGCTCTCTTGAGAAACCTTAATACCGAAGTATTAAGCGTTCTCCTGGCGTACCTCAAAGACAAACAACCGAGCTTAGAACAGTGCAGAATGGTATAGGCAAAAAGCCTTCATTCGTGCATGCTCTACTCTCAATGGCACACAGACTAGAATTTACCCAATCAACTCCAGTTCTCAGGTACGTCGTGCAGCTTTTAACTAAAGCCAGCACCCATCGGAAACAATACCTTATAATATCAGACTCCTAGTCTAGCATTATCTAATCCAGCAGAACACTAATAATTATAGGAAGCGGTACTGAACAATGTGAATGCCAACCAATGCTTCGTGATCAACTTATCTTAACAACTAAACATACATGGGTTATATAAGACCTTAACGCACAATACAACTGGCCAGCATGAAGCTGATTATGCAGAGTTAACCAGAGGGGGTATAATATTAATAAAAGGTGGTGAAAGATATGGAAAATGAGAGAGATAGGCAGAGGAAAAGGTTCTCAGGTGCAGTGAGGGACACAGATATCAAAGGGATAAGAGGGATGCGTTCTAGAAACCAGATCTGAGGGAGAGAGTGGCAAGAGAGCTGTATATATACTAGCACTAGCTCGCACCGCGTAAGCAAAGCGGTTACAAGTCCTCCAGCCAATCCCAAAGAGGCCAACCAACCATGACGTCACCAAGCATGGTAAAAAACTCCTCCAACCAATCCCCAAGAGGCCAGCCAGCCGTGACGTCATCGAGAATGGCAAAAAACACTGCGCGCCTCCTCTCACTCTGTTCTACTCTCTCTGTCTCTCTCTCAAATCCTATCATTACTACTTAATGATAAAACATATACTTTGCAATTAAATATATAAAGCCTTGCCATGGGCGAAAACAAAGAGCCTTTCTGGACTGCCCATGACACAAGCTTTCCTATGAAATAAAGCACACAATAATACATCAACTGTAGCCACATCAACTGTCCTGGCGATCCTAGCGAGTCACCGTAGGACAAGCCATGCGGTTCTAACGGAGTGGTTAACGTCACACTCAAAGAACCACTTAATTAAGGGGAGATATGCATATTTATTTGCTCATTTATGGATCTTTTTATTATGTTTTTAATTTACTCCCTAGACCTCAAGCTTAATACCCCCCCCCCCCCCTTCCACACACATACACACAAAAACGTCGCCTCCGACGGACCTGTTTGCCTCGGTCGGGATCAAGTGTGACCGAGTAGGGGTCCAGTGTGACAGGGTGGCTGTCCATTGCCGCCGTAGTATCTATAGGAGCCGCCCTACCTCCTATAGGCGCTGCTCGTCAGGAGCATTGTCGCCAACCAGTTTGCGCGCTACGGCACATGACGCCGCCCCGGCGGCGTCATTTATCTCCCTTAGGTCTTGCATGGTTGCCGCTCGACCCCATCCAGTTGCCGTTAGGCGGCGTGCCCGCCTTGGGCGTCCCGTCCCTCGATCACCCACGTTACTCGACAGTGGTCCCCCCCTTCTATCGCCACTCCCTAAGTCATGGAGCATCGGCACTTAATTCGGCATAGTGTGACACATGCTTAAGCTGCATACATTAGTCTAAGTCGAGCGAGAATATAAATTAACGGAGGAAAGGGTTATAACTTCTTGTTCAAAAGTTTCAGTGGAAAATATAGCCAATCTTAGTTGTTTGCACACAAGGGCTTTTTCTGGCAATATTTTCAAGCTATTTATTTTTGTTTCTATATTTCAACTACTCCCTCTCGGGCATAGGCTGAGAGCCTGCACACTATACCGCTGAGCACGTGAGGCCCGTGAGGTCTTGTTCCAGTCTAGGGAGTGAGACATGCGAAGCACCTATTCACGGCTCGAAGCAACTCCATCTCTGATGCCGCTTCACCTCTGCGCTTCACAGTCTCATCCCTCAGACTCGGACCTTCACTCTCAGAACGCCACCTATTGAGCAGTTAACTCGCTAGGCATTTTCATCATGTAGCATATTTTGAATTTGGGAATATTCATACAATGCTATTTAATCAGGGAACAATGAGGGTGTGGAAATTCCCGGCGCGACCGAAGCCGCTCCAAGGACCCGTGCCCCCAGGGAGGGGGCAGGGGATGGTTGTGACGGTTTGGCTCCCGAAACTGCTCCCCGCGGCCGGCATCCGGTTTTCCTCCACTGGTCGTTGATTTTGTCTTCGGCCGTGGAGGGTCGGCAGCCATCTGCGGTTGGCAGCCTCGGGAGATCATTACAGGCTGCACAGCTACTGCACCCACAGATCACCTACATCAAGAAACCAAAATCCTCAAAGTCAAAGACCATCTGGACATGAGAGGCACTCAATTCCTGGCAGCAGCCTCCACGAACCAAGACCACCCACTAAACTACATGGCAAGACACCCACAGACACCAACAAATATCAAAACAACACCCAGCACACGGTATCAAACACAATTATTGTCCTCTCTCCCTCCCTGCCCACCCCGAACCAACTTCCAGAAGCACATCCCTACTCATATCTCTCACCGATCTATCCACTCACTCACAGACAACACGCAGCTGCATGCACGACCTCCCGAAATCCATCCTTCCGAATCCTCCCTTCCTCGCGAGGACAGAGTCCACCTGGCCAGGCTGAGATGCGGACACCATCCAGCTCTCCTGAGCTATCAGAAGAGACTGGATGACTCCGTTGTCGACGCTTGCCCGGGATGTAACACAGCACCCCATACCATTAAACACATCATAGAAGACTGCATTTCACACAACCACTTACGCCAACAACACAATCTACACTCAATGAGAGCTCTGTGGGAAAGCCCGATCGTGGCCATGGCCTTTCTCAGGGACTCGGGGCTGTTCGGCCAGGCAGCTTAGGGAACAACAACAACAACAATGAGGATATTTTTTTGGCATTTCGGTGTGCTGTGGTAATGCACTGAAACTAGGTACAGCACAAATTCCATCCCAATTATATCATCCCATTGACATATTGGGATTCGAACCCGGGTCCATTGAATTACCAGTCCAGTGGCAAGACCACTCTGCCAGACCTCCCCTAAATTGTGGTGTGGCATCTTCTGAATTAAAGTTATATATTATTTCAGTCTCTTAACCCTCTCCGTCACATATGACGCGATCGCGTCATATGGCGGCATCGCCCAAAAGTATCATATGACGCGATCGCGTCATATGAACTTAGTGAAATAACTCAATAATAAGTTAAATGACACATTTGCGTCATTTTGAGCTTATTGAGTTAGGTAAGTTAGATCATAATCTGTCGGTTGATGGCAACCCCAAATTCCTCCGACCTCTAACGGTCCCTCAGTGTGAGATAAACTGTTGTGGGGGAAATACCGGGCGGTCGGGCAACCCCTAACTTTCGTAAGGTAATATGTCTGGGGGGGTTAAAATCGTATATAGTCAGTCTAGTTGTCGGTTCCAATGCAAAAATACCAAAAAGTAGTATGATAATAAACTTGCTCATTGAAAATTATTGGAGAAAGCACTCGTGTGACACTGGCTTTAGGTTAGAGTATATGGTTTGTATACTGTATATCCCGAAGCGTTTGTAATCATAATATATAGTTGCTGATTAAGATTATAGTATTCCTTGGCCCTAGACAACCACAAGATAATAAAGATACTAACATTATTTGCTGACTGATAAACAAATACGTATTTCAAGGCGGCCTTCTTGAATGTGTGGGATAACCGATGTACTCGCGTTGTGGTTCCCGCGTTTAACCCGTTCAGTACCAGTGACATCCTTTCTATCTTATTCTGGCTACTATTAAACGATTTTGTTCAGCTTAGGAAGGACGTCTACCCATTAAAAGGTTACAGACTCTCCCAATTAATCTCTTTAGCTATCATACTGTATATCCTTCCCAAGCTTCATAACTCTCATAACTCATCTAAATGTAGCTGAAATCAAATAATAACGACGTCACCAGTATAAAAGGGGTTACAAGTGATGTCTAATGATTTCTACCCAAAGTGCACTCATTGGTCAAGCATGGTCACTAGGTCCTTTACTTGAGTTTTCCAACCAGCCAATGTTTACACTTGTTTAAGAGGGGAGGGCTGGTTTTCCTGGCCCTCTTCTCGCTCGTGTTTAGCCCCATTGGTTTTAGATTTAAAGACGTTCGGCCCATTAATTTGGCAATTTTAACACCTTTAGCTCCATTTCGTTGTCAATATTACGACCTTTCGAGTCATTTAGGTATCGAATATTTCCTTGCGAGTGACAGCGAGCCTGAAATTTTAAGAGTAACCAGCCTTTGGCAGGGAAATTTTCTACCGAAAAATGAACAAATACATCATGAAGTGGGTTCTAGAGGATGTTTTTTACAGGTTGGTGGAGATCTAGGGAGGAAACTAGCAAATACAAAAAAAGATAAACCCCCTCCGACATCTATGACGCAATCGCGTCATATGAAGGTATGCCCAAGAGTATCATATGATGCGATCGCGTCATATGAACTTAGTGAAATAGCTCAATAATAAGTTATATGACGCATTTGCGTCATATTGAGCTCAGTAAGTTAGGTAACTTAGATCAGAATCTGTCGTTTGGTGGCAACCCCAAATACCTCCGAATTCTACCAGACCCTCAGTGTCAGAGAAAGTGTTTTGAGGGAAATACCGGGCACTCCGCCACCCCATTAGTAAGTTAGCAACTTATGGCTGGGGGGGTTGAACAGTAAGCAAATAATTACGCCCATCTCCCTTTAACCCATGGAGGACCAGCGACTCACTGTTTGCGTCGGCAATGTTTGTAACGCTAAACCCCAGCGTCACATAACGTGCGTCACGGTTAATTACTCCGATCCTATGGCACCTAGAGGGCTCAGATTTGTCTGGAAACTGTGTAAGTATCTCACGCAACAAAGCCGATGGTTGAAAGCTCTCAAAGTACAACCGCGTGCGCGTGAGCGCGCAAAAACCTGTTTTTGCCTACCCATTTCCCCATGTTAATTCCGACTTTCGGGCGCACCGTAGGACCCCTTAATGACCTAGGGGATCGTTTTTGTTGTGGGTTTTCCTTCATTTCTAACCCATTCCTGGTAAATTTTCTGGATTTTTTTTTGTTCACAACCTGCCGGTCCTGGGTGGTACATTTATTATTAACTAGCTGGGGTTCAGTGGGTTAAGGTAATATTTATATATGCTCTCTTAACTCTATCAAGATTAAAAAACACCCCTAAGACCCCCATTCGAGATTAATTTGTACATTTTGTCGGTAGAAATATGTTCCCGGCTCCTCCTATAATACAGACTCACTATCACTCGCCAGGAAAAAAAAATCAACACCTAAAAGGCACGAAAATGAGGCAAAAGGTCTTAAAATCTCCAAACTAATGGAGTGAATGTTTCAAAATCTGGAAACTAATGAGGCTAAACATGAGGAAAAAGAGGGTCCGTAGAAAACCACAAACTCCCTTTAACCCAATGCTACAGTATTACTCAGAATATATCCCACACACTCCACCCAGGTTAGAACCCCGGCCCAGGATATCAAGAAGCCAATGTGGTGTAGTATTCATCCTAACAAGGCCAAGAGTACTATAGGTAGCGCCAACGAGCTTGACAACAATCTTGACCCCTTCTTTAACGGCGAAGTCTTTTTCATTATATTTTAACTATATTAAGACGATATTGTACTGCCTAAGAAGGATCTGTGGTAGTAAATAGGGTTAAATGAGATAATTCCAAGCCTGTTAATTGCTGGAGGCCCATTTTAAACTGAATACAATCGTACAATAGTAGACAGAATACAGTTATAATGACGGCGCCGGTACTGAATGGGTTAACTTCTTATAACTCGAAATGAATGAAAGCAATAGGGCTGACGTTCCTATCATCTGGGAAGAGTCCGCCTGGAAATAGGTGTGGATATTTACAGCCAGTTTGCTCTAGCCCCTTTTGAGTTACAGTGAGGTCAAGGACAAAGATTATTGTCAAGTTCGTTGGCGCTACCTATGCCTGTTATTGTATAATTATGAGCTGACTAATTATCCATCTGAACGCCATCAAATATACAGTATGTCAAAACTGAAGGGGACGTTATTTTATTAATGTATTTTTTATGTTATTACTGGCATATGTATTGTTTATGTTATTACTGGCATATGTATTGTTTTTGTTATTACTGGCATATGTATTGTTTTTGTTATTACTGGCATATGTATTGTTTTTGTTATTACTGGCATATGTATTGTTTATGTTATTACTGGCATATGTATTGTTTTTGTTATTACTGGCATATGTATTGTTTTTGTTATTACTGGCATATGTATTGTTTGTTATTACTGGCATATGTATTGTTTATGTTATTACTGGCATATGTATTGTTTTTGTTATTACTGGCATATGTATTGTTTATGTTATTACTGGCATATGTATTGTTTTTGTTATTACTGGCATATGTATTGTTTTTGTTATTACTGGCATATGTATTTGTTTTAGTTTCCTCCACATACCTCAATCAAGCTTTAAAAATGCATCCCCAAAACCACCTTCGAGATAAATTGGTTAATTTTTCGGTAGAATAATGTACCTCCTAATTTACAGGTTCGCTATCGCTCGCCAGGAAAAAAATCGACACCTAAATTGTACAAAAGGTCTTAATATTGACAAAGAAATGAACGAAAGTCTTATCATTTGAAAACTAATGGGACTAAATATGAAGGAAAAAGGGGTTCAGAAAAATATATAATACTTCCCCTTATATGCCGCCCAGCTGAGCAAGTGTATCAGTCAGGCTCAAGTTAAGCCCATCCCCGATGGGCAAGTTTTTCTGGCCCCATCTCCCTCGTGTTTGGCCACATTATTTGTTTTTTATTTTAAGACGTTCGACCCATTAGTTTGGCGATTTTAAGAATTTACGCTCCATTTCTTTGTAAATGTTAGGACCTTTCGTGCCATTTATGTGTATTTTCCCCTGGCGAGCGATAGTGAGCCTGTAATTATAAGAGTAACCGGCCATCGTCCGGGAAATTTTTCTATCGAAAAATGTACAAAATGATCTTGAAGGGGGGTCTAGGGGGTATTTGTCTAAGCTTGATGGAGTTCTATCGAGGAAACTAAAAAATAAATGTATAAATATATAAATAGACCCCAAAAACATACACTACCCCCTTAAGTAATTATTCTTGCGTATTATTAACATCACTACACAGTAGTACACACCACAAAGAAGGACTTCGTATGTGATAATTTGAACCCGACTGTAGCCCCTTTAACCCTTTGAGTACCAGTGCCGTCCTTTTAACTAAATTATGGCTACTTTCAGACAATATCATACAGTTCCTGAAGGGCCTACAACAATTAACAGGCTTCGAACTATCTCACTTAACCCTTTTTACCAGCACAGATCCTATTTAAGCTGTATACATTTCTCTACATATAGCTGGAATAAAATATAAAAGACGTCGTTGGTACAGAAGGGGTTAATTAGATTATTCTCTATTATGATTACTATATATTTTGCTAAATATTAATCAAATTAGTAAACTTATATCCGAGTTACGTAGGTAGCTACATAATCTAAACCCCTTCGATCCCTATGGAACTTTCCTAACTTATTAATATCATATGGCAGTAGCATTGATTAAGGGGCTAGTGGCGGTTTCTTGGGCCTATTATGCATGTATTAATTTAATTTGTAATTTCCTCACTAGAACTCTCTGAGGCTTAGAAAAACAGCCCCTTAACCCCTCCTCAAGGTAAATTTGTACATTTTTCGGTAGAAAAATGTGCCGGCCGAAGGCCGGTACCTCTTATAATTATGGGCTCGCTATTGCTCGCCATGGAAAAATCAACATCTAAATGGCACGATAGGTCTTAAATTTGACTACGAAATGGAGCAAAAGGTGTTAAAATCGCCAAACTAATGGGCCGAACGTCTTAAAAATTCAAAACTAATGGGGCTAAACAAGAGGGAGAAAGGGGCCCATAAAAACGACCCATCGTCCCTTAAGTTTATATTTTGATGGTGTGATGGCAGCGTTATCCTAGGCTGCAGGGGTAGCTATGAATTTTGGAGTAGCTGTGAGAGAGCTGAGGGAGGGTGGTGTCGGTGAGTGGGCTTGATGTTGTCAATATTGTAGTACCACTCACTACATGTTGAGGTATGACATACATAATATAGAGAAATATAGATTATTGATAGATGAATTATAGATAGACTAACTATATAATACAGTTAAAGTATTTGCAATGTTTCCAAAACCAAATGTGTCCATCTATCTACCGGTCACAATCTTCTACATATTTATATCCTGCGCTTCAAAAATATACAAATCAACCCTTCATATTGGCTCAATATTCTTGGTGTTTCTTTTTCTTATGACATTAATTAGAATCATATTACCACTCTCGGCAAAATAGCCTATCAGAGGTTAAGTGTGCTCAACCCTCTCCGTGGGTTCTTCAATTCCGCATAGCTTCTTGTTCTGTATAGGGCGACAGTGTACCCATGTACCGAGCATTGTTCGCATGTGTGGAGAGGTTCCACCTATACCACACTTCTTGAAAGAGTAGAGTCAAAAGCATTTCGTTTTATCAATTCACCTCTTCTTACTTATTCCATACAATATCATCCTACACGCCACAATGTTGCATCTTTCTCACTCTTCTACATTACAATAATCAATGCTCTTCAGTGTTTTCTCAGTGTATACCTGTTTCTGTACCTGCATTCTGTTTAACACTCTAATCCAAGAGTGAGCCGATTGGTACAGTCTTTCTTCTACTCAACAAATAAACTATGAAAGTCTCTCCCTCAATCTGTGTGTCCCTCACCCTATGACTTAAACTGCTTCAAGCTCCGTGTGCCCAGACATTTTTACTCTAACGTATATTGAATTTGGCTTTTTATCTCTGTCAACTTTGGGGGGCCACATGTTACGGGCAGAATTGCCGTTTATTTCCTTCATAAACATAGAAGAAAAAGAAATCCATCAAGCTTAAAAAAAAAAAAAAAAAAAAAAAAAAAAAAACCCTCCGAGATTAGTTGGTGCATTATTCGGTAGAAATTCCTCCTAAATGTCAAGTTCGCTATCGCTATATAATATATATATATATATATATATATATATATATATATATATATATATATATATATATATATATATATATATATACATACAAAAGTGTGCAAGTGGTGAAGCGCCGCCATCGTTCTTGCTGTGATACTATCAGTAGTGAGGGTATCTGGAGGGGAGAGTAATGGTCCTTCATGGCTGTCGGGACCCAGGGTTAGAGCAGTAACAACGATAGTATTGCCAAAGTGGAAGTCAACTCATCCATGCAGGTTATTCTATTGGGAATATTCGTCAATACTTGGTTCCATATTAAAGTCATTTCTTAATACAGTTTTTGAAATTATTATTTAATTATTATATGTATTATTGTTATTATTATTATTATTATTATTATTATTATTATTATTATTATTATCATTATTATTATTATTATGTGTATTATTATTATGATAGTAATTGTTTTTCAAAGAATACTAACTACGCGAGGATATTAAAACAGTTGGTCACAGTCATGGCATTTATTGACGAACAATTAATCCGAATGCTGCGTCTGTGATATATGAATTAATTTTCCTTGCTAAATGTCTATCAGTTCCCACGACCACCTTAACTTCAGTTGACTTTACTGCAGACTACTAAAGGAGTTTGAATTTTACGCGCCACATTATTATGTTGACACTTTGGGTTTGAACCCCGTTCTCATAAAATTCCACATGCAGTTCACAGTGTACCTTAAGCCACCCTGAAGCTACTAGCTAATCATGGAAATTCTTTAATCCAAATGTATATGTCCAATCAATCTCTCTCTTACACTCGTTCTCTCTCTTGAGAGATTAATTTCTGATCTCTTAAATTCGGTATCATGCTGTGGTCATCTACACTTAATAACAAGTGGTCAAACTTTCCCTGAATACATCAGTTAAATAATAGTTTAGGCGTTAATGTCCGCCAGCTAACTAACTGTCCGGTTCCTATTTCAATGTGAAATTCAATAGTGAACCAAATATTCACTATAATGTCTACAGCGTATCTACTTTTGCTTCAAACAGTAACTCCTTATTTCCTTATCTGATCATCTATATCTAATATTACTAACTTGTCTTCCTGTTAGCATATAGGCGTCTCTTTACGGTACTGGATACCGAGTAGGGCAGTCTAACTATCTGCCCTTTCTACCTTGAGCGTATCTGTATCTACTTGCACTTTACAAAGTAACTTCCTGTTATCTAATTTATTACATCTTTGTCTTACTGTTAGCATATGAGTATCGCTTTACAGTACTAATTATCCAAATGAGCAGTCTACCTCTACCCTCTACCTAGGTACCTGTTTGTTGGGTCGTACAATAGTTCCTCTAGATAATTTCACTACCTTCCGACTCCGGTTCGAAATCACTAATGGGCATTCTATTACCAAACTACCTATGTATCTTATAACTAGATGTATGAGCCATGTTGAGCCATGCCTATCAAATTACAGCTATAAACAACTTCACTTTATTGTCTATTTCTTTCGTTAGTTTCAGCTATTATAACTGGGTTATTATATACTGGATGTGTTTATTATCTTTATTTTTGCCCTCAAGTCATATGCAAGGCCCAAAGATAATATTGAGCTTGTAGTATTTTTCCGCTTATCACTCTCCCAGCTTCTCTCGATTCCTCACCGCCACACATTCTCTGCTGGTAGTCTCAGAACAACCAGACTGGACCTAGCTCTGACTCAGTGTTCTTATGCCCTCCACAACCATGCAGTTCTCTGAACCTCGTGTTTAGCCGAGCAATGTAGAAGCAAGTCCTGGGATACTTCAAGTGAATACTGAAACACTGGTTACTTACAGTCTACTTTAGCAAGGCTTGGTATTCTTATACTTCCATTAACTTCTTCTTCCTCTCTCCATCTATCTCTGCCGGCAACCTGTTATCTGGTACAAGGGTTGGTGAAGTAAAAAGGGTTCTGGATGGTTGACTTGCCTGGCTGCTGTCTGAGGGTACACTGGTTCTCATTTTAGCTAAAGTAGGACTTCAGAGGCTATCAACCCTATTGGATTATTTAGCCAGCACACTGTAGGTCAAGAAGAACGTCGGGACTGGAGCCTCTCTGCGAGAACCAGCCCTGTCACGCCAGCTCGCGCCCTGGTTTGCTGACCCTTCTTCAGGTACTCACAAACATCTTATCGCTCTCCTATTGAGGTTTTATTTCAGTTATTTCGCTCTTCCTCTTCCATATAACATCCAGGCAGAATGTTTTCCTTTTCTTTTAGTTGATTATTGTATAAAATAACGGCTGGGATGAACAGGAAATGTGGTAGGATAAGGAGCAGGCCGGTAACAAGGTGTTTGATAATCGTTTGATCTTGCCGACCAATCAGAGCTGACCGTGTACTCGAACGGCAGGTTGTCAAAATTGTATCTTTGAGTATCCGGTACACTCTCGTGATTAGCTGAGAAGTGTACAGGTGTCGGCCAATCATTATTCTCGGTTTTGATGTACTTTGGAGTTACACATACTTGTTTTTGATTGGCGGAAGCGCTTGATACTACAATTATCAACTCTGCGTAAGCAGAGTTTGGTATCGGCCCTCCTCCCCCCCCCCCCCCCCCCCGTATAGTGGGTACCACCGGAAAACAAAATTATGTCGTCTTCCATATGTCCCGAAACTCCTCCTAGACCGTTGGATGGATTATAACCAAACTTCACACGAACATTCGGTGCGTGAATGCGACGGTCAGTCAAAAACGTTTTTTTTAAATTTGTACAATAGTTATGATTTTAGGTCCAAAATATGGTTTTTGCACAACCCCCCCCCCCCCCCCCAACCGCCCCCTTCCCGGTAATACTTGTGATCATTGATGATGGTAATACATGTGATGATGGTAACCCATCGCAGAGTTGGGTATGCCGTTTTGATTTTGGGCAAAGCAGCACGTCTACTTTATTATTATTATTATTAATAGTAGTAGTAGTAGTAGTAGTAGTAGTAGTAGCATTAGTAGTAGTTGTAGTAGTAGCCTAGTAGTAATAGTAGTAGTATGAAACAACTAATTATCACGATCATGAAATGTAATATTAATTATTGTATTACTGAGGAACAAGTTTCATATTAATTATTGTATTACTGAGGAACAAGTTTCATATT